>CM035426.1:133237803-133797803 GCA_020310875.1 Ceratopteris richardii | reverse complement strand
GAAACGTTTCGATATTATTGAATATTTAACAGACCTAATGCGCGGATTCTATTTGAAAAAGGTAATGTATTCCCCTCCGACAAGATAAATGTTAACAAGAGATCTATTAATCCATTCCTTGAGGCGATTCTTAACTTATATAAATAATATATATTTTTTCCTTATTGTGAAGAATGAACTTGATTCATGGCTATTTTGTAGAGAAAGCTCTGATATTATAGATAGTAATAAAGAACTACTAACTCAATGTTTAGTAACAACTAAAATTTTCTACAGGTATGGATCAAAATCAAAATCCAATTATGATTTATTGAGCAACAAGATTGTTTATCAACCTTACCCACAAGAAAGATGCAATATTTTGGAATATTTACTGAAATTCTGGCAAAATAATTTATTGGGTCACAAAATCCGTAAGTTGGATCCTACGGAGAAATGGGCTTTTTCGGCTTTCGGGAGAAATATTTTATTTTCAGTAGCAGCACCAAGACGAAACGACAGTCTACTAAACATGCCATATAGCGACATACCCATTTCCTTCCAATCGAGATTATTACCATCTAAAGGAATTTTGCTAGGACCTATAGAAACTGGCCGATCTTCTATTATTAGAAATGTAGCATTCAACTCCTATTTTCCAGTGGTGAAACTATCATTAAAGAGGTTCATATATAACCGATCCTTTTTGGGCAATGTACGTGGAAATTTCATCTCGAAAGAGAGTGCATATTGATTAAATATGGTCTTTGAAATAGCAAGAGAAATGTCTCCTTGTACATTATGGATTCAAGATATTCATGAATTGAATATTAATCGTTCCTATAATAAGCTAGAAGTTGATCCCAAATTTTTACTTTGTCAAATATTGAATCGTATTAGTCACAAGCTCAGCAAATTCAACATTCACAAGAATGTTGTTATTGCCACGACTCACGTACCTACGAGGATAGATCCAGCTTCAGTAGCTCTGAATCGGTTAAACTAATTAATAAATTTTAGAAAGTTCAACGGGCGTCAACGTCAGAAAGAATTATCAATTCTATTATGGATCAAAGGTTTCAAATTAGAAACTAATCCGTCTCTTATTGAGAGTAATGTGTCCGGAACTACGGGTTATAGCAAACGAGATTTATTCTTTTTGGCCAATGAATCATTATTAATAGGTACTTTCAAAAGAAAAAAGTTTGTCTGTAGCAACACGATTCAATTAGCTTTGCATAGACAACACTCGACTGTTAGTGATATGGGCCATGAAATGGAATTTGATTCGGAATGGAAAATCTCCTCCTACGAGATAGCGGAAGCTACTTCGAAGAATAGTTTGATAGATACTTATCTCACAAATATTTCATTTATTGGTCGTGACGTGTTAAAAATGCGATTTTATTATTTGTCTAATTGGTATGTGGAACCTTCCAGAAACGAATCAACAATTGATGAATTCACTGTGTTTTCGCACCTCCTAAGGATACTAGCTGAATTAGTAGCTCACGATTCGTTCCAAATACAAATGGATATAAGAAAAAAAGAGAATTTCATTGTCATCGACAAACTCATAGAGAATGACTTAAACCTAGCTTGTGGTGTCCTAGAAAACCTCTCAAATAATTTTTCACGTTCAAAAATTTTTAGAAAGGGGAGTCAACGCAATAATAGTTTTTCTATTCCCTTCCCTATTGGAGAACCCAAGTATTGCTTAGGAGTAACCTCTACAAGTTGCTCTTCTAAATTTCTGAGAAAAGAAGACAGACTTAGTAGTCGGGCCGACTTCGAGATGCAACAGTCACCCAAATTAATAGCCTCAACAACAGAGATATCGCGTGAGATCACTTGGTCCCATAAGACACCAACAATAGTGAAGGGAGCAATCATATAGTGATTACCCCAAAAGTTAAAAGCCTCTCCATCTAAAGGAAGTGGTCCTCTATTCCATGCTCCATATCTACTTCTATCATATGTTTGTACTAGAGGATGATCACGAGTTGGCAATGGATAATCTTCAGCCGTTTGATTATATAAACTAGGAGGTAGAGGATTTCGAGAAACCTCTGCTTGTAATTGATGAACGACAAGTTCATGACGTGTACGAGATAATTATAATTTGATTTTGTATATGATTTTCAAATAAAATAATGACATTAATTTATAGAATCAATAGACACCCAAGCATTATCACGTTGACCACGTGGTGCTGCATGCTAAAATCTACCATACTCTACCTCATGTTCAATACATTCCGATCCTGGTCATGCCATAGCAAATATTACACCAACATATAATATGCTCTTGATAGTAAAAACCATTATAATTCCTATCGAAGGACACATGTAAAGTCATTGCATAGGTAGGAGGTGGTGGAGTATCCTATGATTGATCAAAATCTGATTATCATATAACACATTAGGGTGAAAAATGCCAAAAAGGGCCATTTGCTAATGACTCATTAAAAAATTTGACAAATAGGGTCTTTCCACATGTACACGAATATAACATTCCCATCTCTTTTAATCCTATGAAGAAATGCTCTTTTTAAGAAAACATGCTTAAAAGTACGGCTTAACTGATAGATTTTCTTCTATTTAGTGCACAATTGCACACCACACAATGCAAATCCTTAAATTTCCAATAGAGAAATGATTTTTGAAGATACAAAATATTTTTGGGTTCACAAAACTCAATGATGTTTTGGTCATAGTTGATACATCAAATCAAAATATTGTGTTTTACTTCCACATGTACAAAGTTTTTTTGTCTATAAATACTCACGAAGTTTGTGAATCTCGGTTTCCCACTTTGAGTGTTCTTTACTCTTTCTCTGAGTGTTCGAATGCCTTCTACTTCTCTTCGTCCTTCCAATCGTGTAACCTCATGGGAGGTTTACAACAAAAGAGAGGATTCTTTTTCTCTGAAGCTTAATGATTGGGTGACTATGCTTCCTACTTGCAGAGGTGCCCATAAAGTCAAGCGTACTAAAAGAGACAACACAAAAAACCATTGGAAAGATCGTATTCTTAGTTTCAAATTGAAGAGAGATGGTTGTTTTGAAAAAGTTCAACATGTGTACAATGCTAAGGACCTTGTGCTAGATAATCATCTACAATTCCTGTCATACTGTAAGTGAAGTTTAACAATGCTCAAGGGAGAGCATTATGTGGGTCTTGAGGCTCCCACGCATGTGTGCGCATCTCTCCTCTCCTCTCTCGCCTCCATCTCCTCCTTGCTCCTCTTGTTTTGCGCACCAAATCCCTTCATTGCTATTAGAGCTTACTAAAGGCTAGTGTGCAAGAAGCTTCAATGGAAGCTTAGGTCACAAGAGGTGAAAGTGTAGGTCGACACCTTTCAGCAGTGGCTCAGTAATTCGGCCATAACTCGAGCTAGAAAGCTCAGATTGTTTTGTTTTAAAGTTTTGCGTGTAGCTGAGACAAAGAAGTACAACTTTGCATAAGGGTGCAGAACTTGGTTCGAACTTCTAAAGTAAAAAATTCAAAAAACACAGACTGATGTAGAAGACGAATCTACAATCACTTGGATAGTAGGTCAGCGTTTTGGCTATAAGTTGAGTTTTACAAATTGGAATGAGACCATTCAAATTTCTATATGTAGCTTGAAATAGCCTCTACAATTTTATAGAATAACACAAATCCAAAGTTTGAGTGCAAGGTCACCGAAATTGCAAAATACAAAGCAATAGTGTTGCAGGTGAAGGTGAAATTGATAGCTGATGCTTATTTTGCATATATCATGAGCTACACACCTCCAATTCAGGTGCTCTTTATCTCGTTACATAGGGAAGAATGAGTTCTTGAAGTTTTTGAAGAGAAAAAATCAGATTTAGAGGTTATCACCTCTAAAATAGCAAAACATAGAGCAACATATTTTCACCAAAAGAACCCTAATTGCTTTTGGAGTTTCATTTTGGTTTGAAACTTTTTTAAGAGAGATTTTTGGGTGTGAAAGCTCTTATTTTTAGAGTTTGATGGCCATGTATGATGACTGTGGTAGCTGCTCCATATGAGAGTAGAACATAATATTGTCATGTGTTTGGTATGCGAGATGACATTGTGGTATACTCTTTTTTGAGGTTTATGTCATCATGAGTGTCATCATGGCAGTGGCAGTGGATGTATAATGGCATTGTGGTCTCTATATTGCTTATACCACTTGGTTATAGATTTAATTGCTGGTTCCACATCAGTTTATGAGAGTTTATTTTGGATCTTGGTTGGTACTTGTATCCTTGTTTGCATGCAAGTACATGATCCAGATTGGAGCCTCAGTTGCACATACTCATCTATCACCTTGATTGGCTATCCTATTAGCATACGATCATTGATTGATATCTATTTGCTAGTGGGATTCTTGGCATATGTGGATGGTGATTCTCACATGGTTATTTTGGTTCTAGAGTCCATTTTACAGTGGAGATGCTGTCGAAAATTTGTCAGCTTTTATACTAGAAGAGTACTCTAGTAGATCCTTAATGCTTATGAGATAGATTTGGATCATTAATTATCTCCATTCATTTGGACTTGATCATAGGTTATTCATGACATGTTGGACCATCTTTTAGGATTCATTCTTGAGTGGGAAATGTATCACCATTGCATTGGCATGTATTGCCATTAGTTTTTTGGCATATGTATTTGCCATTATCTTTGATTGGATCACATACAGGTGGTGACACCTTACTCATTGTTCTTTTGCTATTGGTTATCTTGTTTGATTGCATTGGCATGTATTGCCATTAGTTTTTTGGCATATGTATTTGCCATTATCTTTGATTGGATCACATACAGGTGGTGACACCTTACTCATTGTTCTTTTGCTATTGGTTATCTTGTTTGATTGGATCACATACAGGTGGTGACACCTTACTCATTGTTCTTTTGCTATTGGTTATCTTATTTATAGGGGATATTCTATCGATTTTTTTGCAGGATTCTTTCACATCTACTTGATCACTTTGGAGACTTGGTGAGTAGGCTTATGCTCATGGTTTTATATGCATGCTAGATCCATGGTTATGTGATAGGTGGTTCACATGGTTTCTTCTCCAAGGAGATATTTATGATGTGGGTTATGCATATGGATATGCAGGTGTGTTCATATTGAGGATATAGTAGTGTTTCTAGTCTCTTGTTATATTTATAATCTCTTGGATTGCCAGCATGGTGTCTTCTCGGTTTGATCGCACTAACTTTTTGAGATGGAAAGCTCGGATGTGGCATACATTGGTTCGTGTAGGGTTACACATGTATGTGCATAGAGATGCACAGAGGCCTCTTGACATGCCCAACCACGTATGGATGGATATGGATGCATTGGACAACTCGACTATCCGATTACAGCTTGTGTATTCTATATACAAGTTTGTTATGTATGAGGAGACGAGTAGTGCATTATGGTAGAGACTACATGATATGTATGGGAGTCCATCGACTCATGTGAGGCATAGATCACATCGAAGACTTTGATGTTGGCACTATGGTTATGAGGGCCATACTTGACAATGTTGTTTTAGGCGGATGCAACAATGACGTCAGAGATATGCATGCGATACAAGTCAGGTAGTGACTTCAGGAGAGTCTATGATAGTCTATTATACTAGTGATGGTGATATCACTTTCTCCTATGGCTCATCTCAGGATTGCTCTTTTTCATTGGAGAGCACACATATGGCTTGGTTGCTTGATGCATTAGCTGATTTTCATGTTCCTCCACATCGTGAGTGGTTTTGTTGATTCTAAGGTGAGATGCATGGATGTGTGTATATGCCTGATGGTACGACATATGACATTCAGGGTCAGGATATGTATGCCTTATACTACCTAGTGGAGCATCATTTATACTTAGGCATGTACGTTATGTGCCGTCATTCCCTATGATCTTGATTTCAGTTAGCCAGTTACACAAGAGCAGATGTTATGCATTCCTTGGTGAGCATCATTTTCAGTTGGGACAGCTTATGCTTGTCAGAGGTGCTAGGATTGGGGACAAGTATCCACTATAGGTACTTCATGTGAGAGACAACCTCGTCTCAGTGGGAGTTCAGACTTATTTGCAGAGTGAGACTCATCATGTCTCATTTTGTCTACCTATGCATAGGCCTACTGATATTCATGATGCACATGCATGGCAGGATTTAGATGCTCAGATGGATGCATATGTACAACATACTTTGGGTGCTCATGATGCTTATATAGAGCATGATTTTGTTCATCATATGGATGCTCTTGTGGAGCACACTTTGGATGATCAGTTGGATGCTTTAGAGCATGATGAGGGTGCTCATGTAGAGCATTGTGATGATACTAAGGTTAGAGTGTGATCATCATTTTGACCTTGGTGTTGATGTTGTGCGATTAGCTCATATGGAGCATGATCATACACTTGGTGTGGTAGAGCAAGATTGCTCTCATGGTACATAGTGTATGGTAGATCATATTATCTCTCAGGATGCACAGCTAGATACACCCTTGGTTGCAAGCATAACTGATTTAGATGCTAAGGAGTCAGCAGTTATGAAGTCAGTCTTGGATTCGCTCATGCTAGATGTTGACACAGATATGTCACAACATGTTAGTCTTGATGATGGTGCTTTGGATGCCTTCAATACAGGCTTGGCTGACATACTTAGGTTAGCCTGGATAGCACATGTTTCGTCAGCATTCGAGAGTCTGATGTACGAGTTGTTATGCTTGAGACCAGACATTGCAGTTGCTATTAGAGCATTTGCACTTAGAGTTGTCAGTTGTTCGATGATTGACACAGGCATAGAGAGAGTGGGAGCTTTGCAGGAACTTCATCAGTTCTTACATTAGTCAGATGTGATCTTGACTCTTTTCGATATGAGTTTAGAGCAGTCTGAGGTGCATGGGTACACCTTGTTCGAGGCAGTTGGTGTAGGCTGATCGGTATGGGTTGAGATTTGGACTTTTCCTGTACATTATTGTATAGTCCTACATCATTCTTTGTATGTGTTACCACTTACGTTCACATTGACCCTTAAGTGGGAGATTGTTCAGGATGTAAGGATCATGTGAACTTACCCCTATATTCATATATATACATCATATATAGAGCATTGCCTCAAGGGAGATCATTATGTGGGTTTCAAGGCTCCCACGCATGTGTGCACGTCTCTCCTCTCCTCCATCTCCTCCTTACTCCTCTTGTTTTGCACACCAAAGCCCTTCTGAAGATCGACTACTCACAATCCTAGCCGGATTTGCCCTTTTTTGGTACTTCAATAGCTGAGGAACACAACCCCTTTTGCTATGTCGTTACTTGTCTTGCATCTATAGTTGCCTAGATATGAGTCCAACAAGACCCATCTAGAGTGACCTCATCCTCCTCTCCTACTTTAGGTGCCCTCCACAACTCCTCGAATGGCCACTCCTTCCTCTCTTCATATGTCAACGAAAATCCTCCCTCCAGGGTGCTCCACGAGAAACAAAATCACCAAAAAAACCCTGCTATTCATGCCACCTGTTCCCCAAAAATTAAAGAAGAAGCCTGTGGATAGAAGCAAAGAACCTTCCCTCCTAGACATCAGCACCATCCCCCTTAGTTCCCCGATTTCCTCCCCTTCGCCCCTATTATTGAATGTTTGTGTCATTGGCAGTAGCAAGACATGAGCATAGATAAGAAAACCCAGTCAAGAGCAGCTATAGTTGCCACATATCAGCTCTAGTTCCCATCAAAAGTTAGCACTACAAAAGACATGCTCACTCCAATCTCTCTTTTCCAGCATTTCTTCACATAGACAAAGATGATGAACTGCATATCAACACCATCTGATTATTGACAACCATTTATAGAGATAAGCCAATAGCATCACAAGCAATAAAATATCCAACAGAACATTGGTTGGAGACTTCCACTTTTTAACAGAGGCTTAACCGGATCTTCCTCATTCAAACTAAGTTGTCCATGAATATTGTTAAGTGCCTCATGTAATGGGTATAAGATCACACGTGTTGCATCCTTTTGCCCTTTCAAACTACTCTTCCCAAATATATACTTGCTTATATGCCTTTCCAAGAAGCGAGGCAAGGCAACATTCAAGAGCATGCAGCAAAACTGTACGATCTGAAATTTCAGAAGCTGCAAGAGTTTCTACTACAAGCATAGTTCTCTAGTAGGAGTCATGACAATGGCGAGAGGCTTGCAAAAATATAACAAGTTCTTATCATGGTGCACTTTGAGATGATAGGAAGTAGGAAAACTGCAGTCTTTCCAAACCTTGTTCCTGCCCAAACCAAAAGGTCATGACCCTTCAAAGTAGCTGGGAAAGCATGCATTTGCATAGGTATGGGAAGCTCATAGCCAACACACTCTAAGTTGTTCTGAAGCTTTGCCAAAAAATTGCAGTTTGCGAACTCCAATATGGGCAGAGGAATCGACCCTGCTCCTTTAATGTGCACATCTATCTCACCACATAATTTTCCCACTTGTCTTCCCAAAAGCGGATTCGAAATCTCCCAAGCAGGAAAGTCTCCAGTCTCATCCTTCACATATAGAAAATTATCTTGAAGGCTTTTGATCCTCTCGTGTATATTCTCCAAAAAGGGTGCATCTGTATCTCCTGATCCTTTACTTCCTCCCAAAGCTACAACTTTGCATTCCAAACTACAAACATCTTCGTCTGTTGCATCGTAAATATATTCGCCATACTGACCACAAATAACACATGCAAGTTCTCTTGGTTCCGCAACTCATTGGTTCTCATTCAGGAAGTGCCCAAAAACAGTAGTCGGCCCTCTTCCTTCAAGCGAGGCTAAGACCTCCCCAGTGTACCCAACACTTTCCCCCTGTAAAAGAACTCTTCCACCTCATCAGAGAGCCCCCAAAATGCTCCCTCTTTTTCTTTTGTATCTGCCCCAAACATGGGCGAGAAGAAGAGTCCCCACCATGTGGAGTGATTGCGCATGCCCCCTTTGGACAGTTCCTAACATGTTAGGAAATTGACACCACCACCCTGACCCTCCGAATTCTCTCCCCTACCTGCACATGCAGGCCCAAAAAAATAGCTAGAAAAAAATAATGCCCCTTTCACATGCCCAATGTTGGCACATGCTTTGAGAACACACATAAAAGTCCCTTCAATTGGAGAAACACCCTCCTTCTGCATTTGATCATAGCATTTGAATGAATGCTCTCCTTCTCCTTGTTGGGCATACCATGTCAATCAATAAATTTCCAAGGACAATATCAACTTCCAATGATTTCTCTTCAGCAAATTTCTTATGTATTTCTTCAACAAGCCTTGTGATGCCACAAGTCTTCAGGACAGAAGCATAAGTGATTGCATTAGGTTTGATACCTTCGCTTTGCATCTTGACAAAAAACATCAGGGCAAGAATACCATGCCCATGTTTCTCAGCCTTTGTGATGATTTCCCCTTCAAATTACCTACAATCAGACATCTACTCTACACAACAAAGATATGTTAGTGCAACAAAACAATCAATAATTATAGTAAAAAAGGAACAATTCAAGTGATAGGAGGCAATGAAGGTCCTTCAAAGGCACTTATCGCTTGGATTGGTCATCTTTCTTTTTCTATGTTAATGGGCGATATTAAGGGCATGACCAATTCAAGTGACAAGGGCCATTTGAAGTTCCTGGACTCCTCTCCTCGCTTGAATCAGTCGTGCCTTTTTTCTGGGTGATAAACATAGTTTAAGAGCATCAAGGATTACAATATGGAGAAGATTGGAGGATACGATTGATTCAAGCGACTAGGGGCAATGGAGGTTTTCCAAGTGCCCTAATTGCTTGAATTGGTCGTGTGTTCCAATCTTCTCCATTTTCCTTCAAGCCCAATTTTTCAATTCCATATCAGCAAATCATGATATAGCATAACGTTAAAGAAATTAATGATAAAGAACTTATTATCTTAAATTATGTCATGAAAAAAATTTAGACCACACTTTATATTTTAGAAAAACTACTACCAACATTAATAAGTTGAAACCATTTCTTTGTAGAAACATGATTTATAATAACTATCTTCTAGATAAAGATAGAATGGCATCATTTACTAATACATAGAGTGCTTTGAAGGTTATTTTGTGTACAAAATTGTATATACAACAAAGAGCATATAAATATCCTTCAACATAGGTTGGAAGTAATGGGCTAAGTATCAAGATAGATACAAAACTCTATACATTTTTGGCGCCTTCACCTTTGTGCTTATTTTTCTTCTTTTTGGAGCCTTCACTTCTTTGCTTATTCTTTGGGACATGCTTCAATGGAGAGTCAACAAGATATCCTTTCTTCTTATCTTCAATATTCTTATGTCCTGGTAGTGGAGGCAATGGAGGAGATTCTGGATCATAAGGACAGATAACATCTTTTAACATGGCATGAATCGCTTTTTCTTTGACCAAAAGGATCCATGCATTTGGATAGTCAGATAGATTTAGACTAGGACTGTAAAATCTACACTTTAAGAACCTTACTGCATTGGCAATTACTCTCCATCCACATGATGTATTGTCCTTCTAGTGGCACATGAATTTGCATATAACCAAACTTTTTTTCTTCATTCACTTTGCTTAGATATTTCTGATCAATGTGCATTTTCAAAAGTTTGGCAGCACTGCACGACTAAATTAATATCAGAATGCATGGCAATAGAAATGTAAAAGATCAATGGAAGTGTGAACTTACAGTTTGCAGTTACCATGCTATGATTGGAGAGAGTTCATGAATAAGGCTTGGTATTCAACAAAATCAATAATTATAAGACTCTAGTCAATCTTGAAAATGTGACATATACTCATTAATAAAACCACCAAGAAAGGAATGACTTTATAAGAAAAATAGAAATGAAAACTTACTTATCAATATATGGATAAACTATATATTCTATATCCTCACTAAAATTCTTGAGAAAATGACCAATTTAAACGTGCTTGTATAATATACACTAGGTCACAAGGGGATCCAAAATAAAGACCTTCCTTGGGACTGACTCCTCACATTGCTGGAGTAAGATCCTACAATATAAAACTAGTAGTTGATGCATCAAGGAGATCAATTATTGATAAAATGGAGCATATTATGGCCTAAAAAATACTTGAGAGCTATATTGACAATGCTGTCAAAGATCTCAACATTGAAGTCTCTCAAAATTTTGTTGTCTTCAGGCCTAATGTCAAGCATAAATTCTTCCTCCCATGGAATTGAAGCATTGACAATTACCTGGCCATCTGCTTTCTTTAAAAGATTTGAATTAGCCTTGTTCAACCTCTGAATGTCCTCAAGGATAACAGATTCTTCTTGCATAAGATTCATCCTTCGCTTCTCCTCCTCAGTCTCTATTGCATTTCTTATTGAATGGTCATGAGAAGGGACCTCTTCAATTTTAACTATAGATGGATTAGGCTTTCTTACTAGAGGTATATTAAGAATATCAAAAAAAATTTGATCATGCTTGTCAGGGGGGACAATGGCTTTATCAAACTTGTATCTTTGCCTAGACGAAAAAACATAGTCCTTGGCCATAAGTGTCACCCTATGACAATGTGTTGCACAAAGATAAGCATCATTCACAAAATCAATTGCAAAATCTTCTACTACTTTTTGCAATCATAGAAGAGCCTGGTTCTGTCGTTTTACATTCACAAGTGAAGTAGTCTTCATCATAGAGCAAAGATTGGCAGAGGTCTCCTTAACCACTCTCATGAAAGGAAGCCTTGGGATGAGAAGTTCCACAATGTTTTGAGCTCTTTTGATTTCCCTCAGTGATTTGACATGATGTTTGAATCTCTTTTTGGCATATGCCTTCTGTGGATCAACCTTATCTTGGCTATTTGTGGTCTCTGGAGCAGGTTCCTGCCCCTCTAGAGCAGGTTCCTGCCCCTCTGGAGTAGGTTCCTGCCCCTCTGGAGCAGGTTCCTGCCCCTCTGGAGCAAGTGCCTACCCCTCTAGAATAGGTCCCCCATGTTGTTGCTCCTCAGGGCACAACTTCCTAGCTCTCTTCTTACCCTAGCCATGATCTGTAAAAAAGAAGAATTGAAGGGGATTAAACACATGGAAATGAGAGCACAACAAGAAAATCAAGAACTCATTAGATGACGAATTCAATCGATTAGGGCCATCCAAAAATCTCCGATCACCCTAATTGCTTGAATCAATCGTATCAAACCAATCGAGGTCTTCACTTTCTTTCCATGTATTCCATGAAGTCTTTATAAATGTTCCTACCTTAAAAACAAAAATAGATCATTAACATGTTTTTTTATTAGACATGATCGATTCAATCAAATAGGTCAATTCGAAAGTCTCTGATTCCCCTAATCGCTTGAATCGGTCATCTCAATAGCATGTGAAAAAAAAAGAATCCTCTTATGCTTTGCTCTGATCCTAAAAGAATAAATTATCTCAAGAAGGCTTTTAACTAGGCACGACCAATTCAAGTGATTGGCAAAATCCAATAATCTCTGATTCCACTAATCCCTTGAATCGATCGTGTAGAAGATACCAAGCTCATGGATATTACCTTGCACACCAAGAGGCTCAAGGAGAAGAGGAATAAGAGAAATTCGTAGAAGAGGATTGGAGCATGAAAACTATTGGAAGTCGAGAGTGCATGTATGTCACAAAAAAAAGGGACAAATGAAGGCAAGAGCTTAAATAGGTCTCAAGGTCGAGCTGAACATTAGTGCCATGTTCCAACGTTTGATTGGTCCATGTAATCTTGCCATTGCAAATCCCAACCTACACTTCCATGTGTCAATGTTTCAGTGGTCCATGTCATTTGCCTATTGAAATTTCAAATTCAAATTTTCCATGTGGCACACGTTCGTTGGTCCACATCATATGATCATTTCTTTTCTCTTTTCCTATAAATACCACTTGCCTCGCTCTTTTCTGATTTTCAACCTTCATCAAATTTTTGCCTTCATAGCCAAACACTCTGAGATTCAGTCCTATACATGATTGATTCAAGCGATCACGCCTCTTTGACTCTCTTTGAGTGTGCCTATTTGCTTGTATCGATCGCCTTTTGACATGGAAGAGAAGAATGCAATTCTAAGTGTTTCTCCATCGAAAAACTTCTAGATTTTATGGTTCAAGAGGGATTGAGGATGAATCATTTTCTAGATGCAATGAAAATCTTCAATCCCTCCTTTGATTTTGAAGCACTTCTGGAGAAAAGCAAGGAATTTCTCATGGATGAATGGGAGACCTTCATTAGGATAGTAGATGGTCAAGAAGTTATCATATCTAGCAAAACTTATATCCACCCAATGATTTTTGGGAAGGATCCTTTGGATAGGGCCAAAATCACTAGAAAATGTAGGAAGATTTCCCCCTTGCTAGGAAGGATAGAACTTTGCATAGAACACCAAAACAATTGTTGTTTAATGCCCTTGAGCATAGGGTTTCTGATCTGGCTTGATCACATCTCAACTCGGAAGATTGAAGAAAAGGAACATGATGAAGAAAAAGGGCATCCCTAGATGTTTCTCTTGAGAAATATTTAGAAATTCAATTCAAAGAGATTGAAGAAGAAGAAGAAGTGGTTAGGAACTTTGATGTGGCTTCTTTCAGAGCAGAGACTACCATAAGAGAGCCAAAAGAAAATGTGAAAATCTCAGAGAAATCACTCCTCCTACCAAATCTCCCATATTACTTTATCTCTGGGAAGGATTTTGTTCCTCTATATTGCATTCAAGAGCTCTTCAACATTAGAGAAGACTACTTCCTTGCTGCTATAGCTGAATGAGAAGAAGTTGCAAGGAGGTTTATAAATGAGAAGGATGAAATTAAAGAGGAATTTCTTAACCTCGACTTATCCTTGTCGAATAAAGAATTCAAAGACTCATCCAAAGCTCTCTCAAGCTACTACGAAAGAGTGCTCTCACAAAAGCCAACCCTTGTAGATGAAGATTTTGATCAACGGCAAAAGGATTTGGGGATTTACTCATTTGGATGAGGAGATTTGTTTGTGGAGGTAGATGAGGACAAAGGAGCAATACGGGTTGACGAAAAAGAACTAATATAGGAGGAAGATGAGGTCAAGGTATGTGTAGACAAGCAAATTCTGAGATACGATCGATTCAAGCGATTAGGTCCATCGAACAGTTTCTGATGAGCCTATTCGCTTGAATTGGTCATGTCTAGGTTTGTTCCTTTTTATGGCTTTTTTAGCTTTTCCCTTATGTAAACAAGTCAAATAACATATATTTGTGATCATTTAGAAGACATGACCAATTCAAGTGATTAGGCCCATCCGAGACTTTTCGATGAGCCTATTCGCTCGAATCGTTCATCTTGTGGATTCCTCTATTTCATGATTTTTTGATAACCATTCCTCATATAGCTAGCATGCACATCACAAAATAGCCCTTCTCTAATGAAAATGATGATCTTTTAGGCCCCACCGATTCAAGCGATTAGGCTTATTCGAAACTTTTGGATAAGCCTATTCACTTGAATTGGTCGTGTTAGTGAAGTTCTTCATTTGCTATTTATTAAAGGCCATTATCTCTCAATAGTTATAAATGATGGCAGGTGATGGTAGATTTGTAATGATTATGATTAATGACTCATTCAAGCAATTAGGCCCATCCAAGATTTCTTGATGATCCTAGGTGCTTGAACTGTTCATCCTCTTTATTCGTTTTATATAAGTTCATTTTTGTCCCCAGTCATTCAAATTTGTTTTGCTCTCTCTGATCTTGCTTTGTCATTGTTTCCACAGTTATCTATATTGGACTAGGACAATTATCTTGGAAGGGGCAAGGGCACAAGAAAAGCTATAGAGAGTAAAGGAAAATCAAAACTAGATATACATTCAATCATTCACTATCTCCCAAAGTTGAATCTAGATTTATTTTGTGTTGTACATAAGCAATATAGTGAGGACCTTGATTTTGCATTATTCTCTCTGAAGACTCTTTCAAAGTACATGGGCTTTTCCTCACTACCATTTAATGCATAAATGATTTTGCTTCTTGGGAGAACTGCAACATTCAAGATTTTTGGCCATGCCCTAGGGCTCAATGCTTCTAGAGCTGGATATTTCCTTTGTTATTCAAGCTATGCAATGGCTATAGAGGTATCATATGTACAAAGTATTGATGGCTATAGAAGAAAGAAGTTCCTTAGATACAAAGGAGATTCGCCAAAGTCAAGCTCATTCAAAAGATTAAAAGAAGAATAAATATTTCATTTGAAAAATTCATGAGTTCAGAAACTGTATATACATCCATATCTATTTTTTGGCCAGAAGAATTGTAAAAGATATTCTAAATATTATAGCTTCAAATTGGAATGAAGTTTCATTCTTTTTTGTAAATTGGGCATACATTAGCCATGTGGTCCCTCCAAAGTATAACACCGGTTCAATGAGGTGACCCTTGGTGTTTGTCTATTTTGAACTCCTAGCTTCTTGGCAACCTGCTCAACTATCTCATCTATTTCAGTGGAGGTTCTGGAGGTATGACTAGTAGAACTATCAATATCCTTATAGAGTTTGGACAATTCTAACTCCTCACCCAAGTTTTCTTCTATGTCTATGCACATTCACACACACTCTTCTATGGATCTAGGCTCTTTCAAGTACACGTATGATCTTAACTTGGTGCTTAGTAAGCCATCTAAAAACAAAGCCACTTGTTTGGCGGATGTGGGTAAGTCTGGAATAGGGCATCTTTCTAAGTACTATCTGAACCGTCTTTGTGCAAGTCACACTATTTCTTGGGGTGTCTGCTTGAAGCTGTGTGTTGCTCAGTGATGAGTAGCACTTCCTTTAATGTCAATCTGGGAAGACGTGAGGATGGTATGAAGACCTCAAACAAGTGATGGCAGAAGTGTGTGAGTGAGAAGCACACAAACATGCACACACATACACACATGCGCACACAAGGCAAGAACAAAGAGAGAGACAATGGAGTAACTTCTATTGCAAAAGAGTTCTCATACAAGTTCAAATCTACAACAAGCTAACCTCAAAAGTGAGTTGTCTAGCTCGTTTTATAGTTTTTGACTAGCTTTGGTCCTGTCTAAACCTAGTGTCTGGCCTAGTTAAAAATTAGGTTCTAAGGCTCTTTTTGAGGCTCAAACGAGCTCTGAAAATTATGAAAATTGGTACATAAATACTGCTAGTACTCCTCAAGCTCAAGTCCTCCTTGGCTTGCACAAAATGGAGTAGAAATAATAAAAAATGGTATTTACAATGGTATGAAGTGACTAAGATCACTATTTGTGAAATATTGCTTCGTGAAAAATGATGGCCTATTTGCCAGATCTTCGTTGAATGCTTTGCCTACTTGGCCCTTCTCTTTGCTCTGATTCCTTATGTCGGCTCCCTTGTCTTGAAATACCTTGACTGCTACCAACACTCCCCCCTCTCTCGCGTCTCTCATCTCTAACAGACCCTTGTTGAGCGGACCGTTGGATATAGTATTCCACGACATCTGTGGCCAAATGATGCTCTCCTAACCTCAGTCCTTTGGCCAAATCTGTTAGGAGGGCATCCCAATCAACTGGCCCGGGCATGTTCAGATGTGACATGCATAGCTTATCGGAGTGTAGAGCCTGCTCCACAACGACTAAATGTAGCAGATGAGAGGTTCTGGGTATAAAAATTTCTGAGTGATACTCCCAAAACCCTGTGATAAACATTTCTTCAAACATTTGTTTGAAGCACGCCGAAAGGTATTTGATTCGAGCATGCCACACATATACAACATTGACGGATGGTGTGGTGCTCATGTCATAGATGAGGTCTTGGTTGCCTTCATTGAAACCTAGGGCCGAAAGGTGAGGTTCTTTGACATTTTTGAAGGTCCGGAATGTGACCAGCATAAGTTCGAATATTTTGAGGCACATCTATGCCATGATGTCTGGTACATTCTTGAATCTAATACCCTAATGGTGAATGGTTGAAATCATGTATACTACCATTGGTGGGCCACGAGGCTGTGCCAAATATACATAGTTTAGCCATTTGTCACATCCTTTAACAGTCTTCACTGTTTTGGTGTACTCGGGCCATGATCTTCATCGAAAAACAGGGCAATAGCAAGGGTTATACTTAATGTATAAGGGCATATTGTTCCATGTGCACACCATTTCGGGGTAGGTTTCAAGTAAGCGTATTCTCCATGCTAGTTGAAATATGTTGCCTTGTGTCGCGCTTTCAAGAATGTCGTCTGGGGCAAATTGTGTTGCAGAGGTTGGCTCTTTCATGGTGCGATGTTTTATCTCAGCATTATAATCTGCCAATAATACACAAAATGGGACATACAAATTATCTGAAGTGCCAATCCATTGATGATGGGATAGGTTTTTGAAGTAATCTGATTTGATGACAACTTCTTTCAGACAGGACATGGACTGAATCTGCACTGCTACTCCATCATCATGAGTTTGGCATACCTTTTCTAATCATTGCATCCATTCTGGAGCTTCAATCTCAAATGTATCCATTCGTTCCTCTGTTTGTTTGCCTCCAGGTATAGGCATGGGTTCATAAGGGTCCTCAAATGTCTCCTCTACTTCAATTTGAACTAGTTCCTTCGGCTCTGGCTCCACCAGGGGAGAAGGTTGTCGTTCATATTGGAGAACTTATTTTGCAATTCTGTTAGTTGGGCTCTCAGTTCTATTACATCTTCGGATGTGTCAGTTGTGGCTGCTACTTCTTTTGGTGGCTCTAGCTGATTGGCCAATTGTTTCCGTAAATCATCACGCTCTTTTTCTAAGACATTATATGCCTCTAATACGTCAGCATGGGTGTCTAATATGATCTGCATGTTGGCTGATGGTATGGCTTTGAAGCAGTACGGGTCGATCTCTATTGGGGATCCTTCCATCGCTGCTTCTAGGTTCTCTTCATTTTGTCTTAGTCTTTTATTTTCTTCTAGTGCCGCTGACATGTGTTTCCTTGATAATGCGAGGTTACGTCGGGTTTTGAGGTTTTCTGCTTGTTGGGCACATAGCATTTCTTTGAGGTGTTGTGCCTATGAATCTGGCCAGGGGGGATTGGCCACTAATTCGTCATGTTGTCTCTGCAAGGTATCATAATGATGTTCTAAAAGGCTCTTGTCCTTCTCTAGGTTTGTGAATCGTTCTTGTAGTATTTCATGGGTTTTGAATAGGCTAGTATGTTGAGCATTTAGATGCTTGTACTGATGCTGTAATTGAGACACACATTGATACAAGGTATTGAATACATTATTTACAGGAGCGGATGCTGGGAGGGTGTGGAATGTAGGAGGGTAGGAAAAAGGGAAAGGGAGTGTGTATGTTGTGCTTGAGAATGGTGAAGTGGGTGGTGGGGGAATGGGAGATTGTGGGAATATGTTGGGAGGGAGAGGTGCAGATGTGGGTGATATGTCCATGAGGTCATGCGTGGATGCGATCGTGGGAGTGACCGTTGTGGATGGGATCTTGCGTGCTTAGGGGTACACACAGAGTGCCAAGAAAGTATCTATATTAAGATCCATCAAAGAACATAAAGTGCTTATGCACAAGTATTGGGCATGCGAATATACTCCAAACTCAGTACTCCACTTTTTAGGGAAGGAAGTTCTAGATTCTCTGGCTTTAAGTCGATGGTACAAACTATTCTTTTGTTATCAATGACAACAACAGACGAACGAGTAATTTAATGTTCATCTTGAAAATAAAAAACTTAACATAGAGAAGCAATTTTAGAATGGAATTAACTTCAAATTTTGGGAGGCTTCCAAATTTACGAGTCGAAGTGTACTACCTTGTAACTCAAAAGATCTTCAATTCATAATCCCAACAAGCCCCATCTCTTTTCATCTTTCCAAAGTTCCCAGCACAATGAGAATGGCAAAAAGCTTCCATTTAGTTTCTCTTGGTACGATGCACGAGGCAAAGATTTACAGGATTCAAGATGCGCATGCGCAAAAGTACTTAGATCGTTCAATCCCTATCATATACGTCATGATATAATATTATAGCTGAATTCTAGTTCTTCAGGCAAATGAAATACGAGGATCGCATGTACCTAAAACTTTGAAGATCGTTCAGCTCATGTCCTGTTTATATACAGATATGCTTTCTTTATGTACACTTGGTTAATAACGAGGACCTGCAGACTTTGCGTTATAAACACCTGCAGACTTCATCAAACTGGTGCCTATGCGATGCGTTCTTCATTTCATATGAAGATCTTCTCTTTAAGTATTAACATTTTATAGAAGAGCAGCTTCCATACATTTGCTATTTCCAACTCACAAAAAATCACAGGTACTTTTTGTATTTCATCATCTTATAAGAACCTATAATCATGAACTTCGATTTAGGCAAACAATTGTTAGCATTCTACTTGGCCAAACGATTGACGATTCGGGAAAAACCCTGAAAAGGTAAACAGAATTCATTCATTATCGTGAAATTCATTTTCATACAGCAAAGTTTATTGTCTTACTTTGTTTTCTGTCGCGAACAAAATACAAATATTTTTATTCGCTCACATTGTAGGTGAGATAAAAAAAGATGAAATATGTAGCACATTAACCACCGTTTCTAAGCATGGGAAAAATTTTCCATTAATTTGTACATGACATACCCTTTAGATTCAAGTCAACAGAATTAATATGCCATGGCAGATTGAGTCGTTGGTGAAGCAAGACAGTCAATGGGAATGGACATGTCATCTATTTTTTAGCGAAAGCACAATCAGAATTTAAACAGAAGCTGATGATTGGTGCTGAAAAGCGACTCAGAGCACAACAACTATTTCTTCAGCGATTCAAATATATCAATGCAACATAACTTCATCAGGTCTTGTCATTGTTAGAACAGTGAAGCCAAATAAAACTTGAGTAACATGCAAGCGTCATACAGATTCTCTAATTAAATGAATTAAACATGCCCAGACATTAATAATCACAAACGATTTTGGGAAACCATGTCATGTACAAACATAACAAAATGGTTGACCAGTTTTTAATTCAAGTGTTGTCATATCAGCATCAAAAGATGAATCTCTCAGAGATTATATCATTAGAGTATATCAACTTGATGACATGAACATCGTTTACAGTAGATCATTATTGACGTTGGCAAATGAACAGTCAAAAAGATAAGCAGATAAGACTTCAGAGAATAAAGGGAAAAAAAGAAAACATCAGTGAGCAAAGTCTCTGGAATACCGAGTTTCACGTCAGCAAATGCAATGGATCAGATAAATTCTTCGTGCTTTGTCGGACCATTTTCACCTTCACAGTCCGGTCAAGCTTGTTCTTATGATTCTTCTCATCGCTTTTCTCCTGTTTCTATTTGAGGGAGTGGAGAGTGCTGACACCATGACCCATCTAGAGCTTCTCAGTAGCTGCGCACTTATTTGCCGACTTGCCTCCTTCAAGCATCCACAATCTCCTACTTCTCCTAGATCTCTTCTTTCATATATACCTCTGCGAATGTGAGATCTTTTTCCGAAAACAAAGAATCAGACCCTCTTTTCCAGAGAAGCAAGCCTTCCAATAGCATCAAATCCTCCAGCCTCCTCCAGCGCTTGTCCAGACGGCTCTGACCTTTTCTTCTTTCAGGACGAGCTTCCCCATCGGTGTCCACCTCCCTCTGTGATCCACGTGCCATGCCTAAAAAAAAACCCCAGAGAGCCCTCGACAGTGCAGACAACACCATCAGCGGCCAAAAACCCCCATTTAGCCACATTATTACTCTGTCAATCATAATCAGAGAATTCCCCGAGTGCTTCCCCCCCTTTTTCTACCACGGCCTCCTTTTTTTTAAAGAAGAAATAGAACCTTTTTTTTTATCGCCACAAGGAAAATTCTATATATATCCACAATCGAACGAAGTCCACTCTCTTCGGTTGTAGGTACCAAAGGCCTCAGTTTTTCCTTGGTTTTTCCCTTATGGAAGGGGTCTACAAGATTTTCCTCTTTGCTTATTCATCAAACTTTTAAATTATTGCTTCCGATGAAATGGTAGGCTTGGTCTTCGAATCTTGACGACATCCACCCCCTCTGAACCTGTGGGGCCTCCGAACACACCAACACCAATCTTCACATGTGCAAGAATCTATAAATTCCAAAACAAATCATGTGCATGTGTTATTAAACACATGTGCCTATGCACGACCGTGTAATGGGTCCTATTCATGCATATTTTAAGTGCATCAAAAACATAATGGTGCAATAAGAGACGTATTTGGCATTCAATGACGAGGTTTCTCACTCATCCTAAAGCTCAATTTTTCTTGATGTATCTACAACTTATTTAGCGTGCAATTGGACGTGCACCTATCAATTTGAAAGTACATGTGCATTTTGCATTTTCAAACATGCATACTCTAGATGCAAGCATTAACAATCATGGTGCAAGCATGGAAATGCCTCTCATGGTTTCTACTAAAGCAATCTCTCCACTCATAACTTCACTCTCAAATGCAATCACTCTTATTCTCACTCAACTCCTCTCACTTTCACTCAAGGATCAACATGCTTTCATTTATAATATTTACAAATATCTTTCATGTGCAAATGAACGTGCAGCTATGGGAATTAAAACATGTGCCCTTCTCAACTTACAATATGCATACTTTATATGCAATGCATCTCGAAAATGGTGCAAAAAAAATCAGGGTTGAAACAAGATAGCTAATGAAAATGACTTTTACAACTTTTTTCTTTCCATGTCAGCTCCATTTAACTTCACTTGTTCATTTCCTGCACTCACAAAACTAAACAAAAGATAAGAAACATTAGATCAAAATAACATTATGTACATGTGCAATCCATGAAAGGATTTCACAAAAATCCATCTGGAGTAGAACGTGAATTAGCAACTCAAAAGTTGTTGCCTTTTGTACGATCCAATCAAACTCAAGATCTTCAATCGGCTCCAAATCAACACCTGTACTGAGAAACTCATAAAAGATATCAGTATTATCATAATCAACAACATTATTTGAAAATTTTTCATTTATTTGCACACTAGGTGCATCTATTTGAATTGGATTAAATTCAAAATTTTCATTCAACATGCATTCACTTTGTGAAGATGATTCATTCAATTCATCTAACTCTTCACACTCAAAATCATGCAAACCCAAACTGGCATACATCAACTCAACAAAATCATCTTGAGCTATAAGATTTTCATGCATTCCCATTGAAAATAGCTCTCCACAATCAATCAAACCCAAGCATTCATCATACTCATCATCACTACACACTTGTTCACATACATTCAATTCTTCATCATGCAAAAGATTATGCTTGGGAGAAAATTCATCAAGATTTCCATTATTCTCTAAATCAACCTCATCTCTCTCACCCCCTCCTACTTCCTGAGGAGTACTAGTGAGAATATCCTCAACACCTGAAGAGTCAGTGACCAGTGCCCCATCTTCCTCTTTGTGGAAAGCCTTGACACCTGCTTCACTAACTTCCTCAAAACTCAGGTCACTGAGACTCTCAACATCACTCAAGTTTGACTCATCATATGAATCTCTTGAATTTTCTTCCCAGACATACTTTTGCTCTTCAATAAACTCGACCTCTTTCTCTCTCTCATCATCTCTATTAATTTGATGCATGCACACCAAAACTACATCATCAAACACGCTTTCTAATTTCTCATCACTTTCACTAGTCTCATCTTGATATATCTCTTTGTCAATAGGGACAGAAATAGTTTCTTCACAAAACTCCTCACATGACCCCTTTCTTTCCTTCTCATCTTTGACTCTTGTATACTCTTGATCCTCTCTAGATTCATATGTTTGATTGGGGAACATAGGATTGAATCCATGTTCATTTTTCTCCTTCTCAATCTCATTCATACAAACTAAAGGTCTTGGAGTAGGCATTGGGAAAGTATGAGTATCCTCAATATTTCTATCTTGCACTACTTATGATCTCCATCTCTTGCGTCTCAAGAGCATCAATATGGACTTTTGCACTCTACTCCATTCTCTGGTCAATCCCAATGGCTCGGTCAAGTCTTCCAACATGTCACCTAGCTCTAAGGCCAAATCAGGGTCTGCACTCTTAATAAAGAGCTCTACTTTCTCGTATTCTAAAGCATCTTGATCATTATTACTCAATTGGTCGAATCACTCTTCAAATTCTCGAAGTAGTTCGGTCACCTCAAGGCCTTTATTTGGAATAGCCACCCACTCTCTAAATTCATGTCGTGTGGGCATGACTAAATCCTCTAAGTAATACTCTTGTCTAAGCAGATTCTTAAATTCATTCCATGTATGGGATTGCTTTTGAAGAGCATAAATGCTAGGTTTGACACTGGGCTTTATAATCCTTGCAAATTCACTAAGCTTCATAGAAGCACTCACACCATAGAAGTCCACTTTAGTATCATAGATTTGCAAGAAATTGGTTACATCTCGGCCATTGAAGAATCCAAACTCGTTTGAAATTGCCTCTAGTGCTCGCATGGTGATGGTTGTGAAGGTGTATAGTGGTGTGTGCAGTTGTGCATGTGAGTTGCCAAGAAGTGTGATAGGAGGAATGGGATTTTTGGTGACTATACTTAGAATTACATTGTCCGTGGTGACAGTTACAAGGGTGGTGGTGTCAGGTTCTGAGGAATATAACAGTTGACTCATAGTGTGTGCTTCGACAGTAGTGGTGACACTGGTGGTGGGAGGTGAGGGGGGGGGGTGGAGTTGGAGGGGAGGGTGGTAGAGGTGGTGATGGGGGTGCACTTGAGGCATGGGCTTCGTCAGTGTGTTGTGCCAGTGGTTGTGGAGGTGGTGCCATGTGGTTTGGATACCATAATATGTATCTGCTTTACTGGTCTTGGAGGACGTCTCTCGTGTCTTTGCTCAAACCTCTGAGAGTGTACAAGGGTAGTGTGCACTATTTCTGGCACCCCCAATGCATCTGTGAGCAAGTCGAGTGAAGCTCTGAATTGATCATCCACACCCTCTTCTTCAAGTATTTGGTTCATTAAGGCCTTCCCTACTGCCAAGGATAATCGGTGTTGTTCTTGAACCAGGTTCATAGTATCATACAATCTTTTTATTTTCTTTGTGTATGCTGGGGTGCCTGCAAGTTCTGGTATAATGTGTTGCTCATATTCCTGCTCCCCTTCATCGGATGGTCCTTCTTGTTCGTGATCTTGTTCCTCTTCTGCAGTTTCCTCTTCATCTTCATCTACTTCGACTACTACTGGTTGAGTTGGATGGGGCTGGTCTGTGACAGTTTGTTGTCCACATAATTGCTCTGTTTCGATTTCCAAGTTAGTAGCATTGATTATCCTTGCTACCTCTTCATTAGTTAAATCCTCAAGCGTGAAGACATGAGGAAAGTCTAAGTCTGTGGGGATCGGTGGGAAGATCAGATTATGCCCTTCTGCACTCCTTGGTAATCTGATGGTGAAGGGCTGCACTCCCCTTTGGGGTGGCAGAGTCATGTCTGATGTCAGCGTAGCACCCCGAGCCTGTGCACATGACATTTGAACAGCTCCCCTCATCTTCTTTGAAGGAGGCCTTGTGGCTGATATTCTTTGCTGAAAATCTTGCACCCTAGTCCAGATGAATTGGCACATCATATGCCAAGCACCGATATACAATTCTGGTAAGTGCACAACATCCATAGAGCACTCACTTTTGTTTCTTGTACCAACGTTGGTGTGCAAGATGGATCTGGTCAATGATCGAATGCGGCATGTTAATTGTCAAATTCAAGGTGTCTGCTAAGTATAAACTGAACCAAATCTTCTTGGGTGGCATCGTAAATCTTTCTTGAGCAGGGAATGCGAAGTGTGACATGCACATTCGGAGGTGGATGGCAATAGTCGGTGTCATTGCCACCATATCCTTTAGCTTAGTTAAGTTCCTATTCTTCATGTTATTCGGGATCATTGTCTCCTTCTCTATAGGGATGTGCATACCTCTCATTTCTAGAGCTTCCCTTACCAAATTGTTCGTCAATTTAAAGCACTTCAGTTCATTTCCTCGTGTAAGAGAAGGTAGTACAAAGGTGCTCGTCCCCTTTTTATCTTTGTTGGGAGTGAGTGTGCTAATCAGGTATGAACACCTCAAGAAGTCCAGCTTTGGTAACTGAACTTTGAAGTAATCATCCAATCTAGCCTTCTTCCATATTGGTTGCAATCCTTCACTGTTTTGAAGCTTCTCAAACTCTCGTGTAAAGAAATGGTACCTGCCCCACCGTCCGTTAAACTTTGTCTCAGCTTCCCATAAATAGGTGCCGTCCCTGAGGGGTCATGCGACTTCACTGAACCAATGGGAGTTCTTGCTCACTAGTGATGTGTGCCCTTGGGGAGGATTTTGAATCGGTATGACATGTATTGCTCTTAACGCCTGTGAACTTTCCTTCAACTCCTCTTGAATAGGGAGACTTTCAATGTCTACTATCTGAGGATTGGTGCCTGCCTGGGAGCTTGTTCCTGTAGCCTCCGCAATGTTTGAGGAACTCGATCGCCGATTTTGTGAGAATATACAAATGAATGTTAACATTGCAATGGACACAAAGTGATCATGTGTCCCCATTACAACATTAACATGATGAACTGTGACATAGTTAGTGGGTTAGTTAGTGCTCATGTGATTGTGAATGTGAAGTGTGGTTAGCGAATGCAGGGTTCCTATGTGCTGATTGGTGTGGTGGGGTGCAGTGTGGATACAGTTAGTAAGCTGAGGGGCTTTACAATGGGATCAGGTGGTTTATTACAAGATTTGGGCTGCCAAACATAGTGGATGGCTTTCTCTTGGGATTTTGTGGAGACTCTAGAGGGCTTAATCAGAATGTCTACTTGGAAATGAGGCTTTTTAGGGACCCATTTACAAGCGATTCTACTTGTGCTCATGGACAAATATGTGTTTTTGCATGTCAGATAAGAGTGGGTATCAGCTGTTCGCGTGCTTGAATCATGTTGTACATGGGGTGGTTTATGTGTCTCTATTTGAGCCCACAAGAAAGCCTTAGACACCCAAATTTGTCTTGATTGTGAGTTAGCCTTCATTGACTTCTTGGGTACCCAGATAAACTTTACTTTCGTAGAAGAATTGTTGAAAGACTTCTTATTAGTTTCTTGTCGTTGACCACTAGTAGGAATTTTAGTCAGTGGTTGTAACTTGAATGCAACTGGATGCTCGCCTTTCCATACCCATACTTGTTGCGGTGGCTGAGACACCTTGCTTCGTACTTTCCTTTGGCTTCGGGCATAGGTCGTCTGCTTCTTCTGCGTTTGGGACTCCTTTGGTTGTCGTGTGTCTACCACTTTTGGGAAAGAAGGGAGTTCCATCATATCCTTGACTTCTTTGTTGAGACAATCATCCCTCTGCATCACATAGTTTTGGACAAGAATAGCATCGTCATCTTCATGTGTACTCCTGGAAGGACCAGGAATTTGTGCCTTTCGTAGTTCCTTGAGTGCTTCATTTTCTAACTCAACTGTAATGCAGTTCTGATTTACCCAAACCTGAAGAAGTCCACTTCTTAGGTTGAGGTTGACTGCATGATCATAGATCCAATCTTGACCCAAGACAAGAGGCTCAATGAGGTCCTTGTCTTGACACACTAGAACATTTACTGTTGTAAGAACATCTTGGATGTAGAGGGGAAGTTCCACCTCACCCATGCAAGGGGTTTCCACACCTCCCAATCCTATGAGATATGCTTCTATAGGATTGACACTTAAGTTTAATTCTTGACAGTAAGAAAGTTTAATAGCACTAGTGGCTACACCTGAGTCAATCAAGGCTCGTACAGTCCTCGCACTATTTCCTTGTCCTATCTCTAAGGTTACAAAAGGACGTCGGTCAATTATTCTATGGGAACTTACACCTGAGACTTCACACATAGCCATATGATATCTTGGATGTGCATAGGCATCTATCCTAGGCTGAT
The DNA here is from genome assembly GCA_020310875.1 of Ceratopteris richardii. Taxonomy (NCBI): domain Eukaryota; kingdom Viridiplantae; phylum Streptophyta; class Polypodiopsida; order Polypodiales; family Pteridaceae; genus Ceratopteris; species Ceratopteris richardii. The sequence continues at coordinate 133,770,942 of CM035426.1, read as the reverse complement.
CTCTACCCTTTCTTCTTAATTTCATTCTTCGGATGTGTTCCGATGCTTCTGCCTATGCTTCTTCTCGGATTCGTTTTTCTTCTTCCTTACGTTTCTTAGCACTATTGAGTTGATTGAGCATTTCCTCTGTGAGGGGTTCTTGATATAGTTTGACTCTGCATCCGCTAATGTAAATAGGGAGAACATCACCTTCCAGTGTAGCTAATTGAACTGCTCCACTAGTGGAGACCCTATTTATGATCATAGGTCCGTAATCATGCTTCTCTAGCTTTCTTGCATGTTATTTCAGGGTATACACCAAAACTAAGTCTCTTGCTTTTAGGCCTTTATCTATAACGTGGGCATCAAAGTATGCATTCTGTCTTTTCTTAGCTGCATATATCCCTGCAAGAGCTCTCAATCTTGTTTCACCAAGCCGTTCAAGATCAAAGATCCTCGAAGAGAGTTCATGACCTGTCCACTCATGCTCCTGTACTACTTTCAATGTAGGTATGAAGAAGTCCAATGGTAGCACTACATTTTGGCCAAATACCATTTGAAAGGGTGTGTCTTGGAGTACCGTTTTATAGGCAACTTTATATGCCCAAACAACATGGTGTAGTTGTTTGTCCCAATCAGAGCGTTTATTATTCACTAATTTGGTCAGCACATTGCATAGAATCTTATTGGTATTCTCGGCTTTCCCATTAGCTTGTGGGTGATAGGGAGCAGACTTCTTATATACCACCAAAAACTCTTGGAGAAGATTTTCAATGACTTCATTCAAGAAGTGTGTGCCTCTATCACTTACTAGCTCTATAGGTAGCCCGTATCTTGTGAACACGTTCTCAAATAAGAACTTAGCTATCGTTTGAGCATCGTTCTTTGTTGTGGCTTTCACTTCTACCCATTTGGTCAGATAGCCTATGGCCACAATGATATATTCAGCATGTGAGCCCTTGGCTGGGGGATTAATAGGACCTACAAAGTCTATTCCCCACTTAGAGAATGCACGTCCACCCATCGTAGGTTTCAATGGCATCTCATCTTTACGTATGGGGTATTGAGTTCGCTAACAAACATCACACCGCTTCACATAGGTATGCACATCCATGTGAAGGGTTGACAACCATAAGCCTGCAAATAGGATTGCCTTAATCACACGGTCTAGTCCAAAGTGTCCTCCTGCTACACCTTGGTGAGCAGTTTCCAAGATCTTAAGATATTCACTCTCATGGACACACAATCTGAGATAACCATCTTTACCTCATTTGTTTAGACTATCTCCAATGAGTACGTAATCTAGGGCTTCTTGTTCTAAACTTCTTTGCCTAGCTAGGGTCATATCTTGAGGGAATTTTTTTGCCCTCAGGAAGGCTACCAATGATTCACTCCAATATGGTATTAGAGACACTTGGTACAACGTAGCGTGCTCCAGAGGTGGTCTAATACAGCAGACTGGGCATTCCTTGCACAACTTATGGACATCTACTTCCATAGTCGACCAATGCACTCCAAGTCTCCTTAGTGTCTGTAGGGTTCTTTGCCTTGAGTAGTGTTGCTCTAATGCACCTACATGTGCTAATTGCAACCATTTAGCGTACTCATCCTCCTCCACACAACAAGCTAATATCCCTTGATTTGTATGCTTATACACACTTCCTACCATGATATGGTACTTTTGGGCCTTTACTACCTCCCTATCTTGAGTGTTTATTACTGGGTGGTGAGGCCCGTATGTCAATACTAGTACTAATGTCTTGGCCCACTGTGGTATAACTTCCAAATTAAACAAGTAAGCATCAAGAAGGTCATCTGATACTCCTTGTGGGGCCTCTCCAGACGTGAGCCTAGAGAAATGGTCTACTCTCAAATGAGTCTTGCCTTTCCTCACCACAACCTCAAAGTCATAATCCATTAGCAAGAGAAACCATCTTCCTAATCTACCTATATTGCATGGCTTGTTTACCAAGTACAACAGTGCTTGATGATCAGTAAAAAAATTTAAACTTATTTGCAAGCAAATAGTGTCTAAACTTTTTAACCGCATATACCATGCCTAATCCTTCTCTCTCAGTAGTGGTATAATTTCCTTCAGCTTCATTTAACTGTCTACTAGCATAGGCAATTGGAAGATCCATATTACCTTCACCCGTAGGTTGTTCTAGCACACATCCAATAGCATAGTTGGATGCATCCACATGCACATGGAATGGCTTGTTCCAATCCGGGGTAGTCAAGATTGGTGCCGAACACAATCTTCTTTTGAGCTCATTGAAAGAGCTTTCACATTCTTCCGTCCACTCGAAGTTAGTCAAAAGGGAGTACAGGGGCTTTGCAATGATTGCATACATATGAATGAATCGGCGATAATAGCCACAATGCCCCATGAAAGCTTGCACTTCATTGACATTCTTTGGCCTAGGTAGCTCTACAATAGCTCTCACTTTCTCCTCATCCGTGGATATGCCATTCTTTGACACTATGTGTCCTAGAATCTTGCCTTGCCTGACCATGAAAACACACTTTTTTGGATTCAGGCAGACTTGATATTCTCTACATTTGTCAAAGATTTGCCTGAGTTCAAGTATATGTGTCTCTCTAATGTTGGAATGCGCATAGAGATCATCAACATAGACTTCTAAATTCTTCCTCTGAAATTCCTTAAACACATGGCACATCAACCTCTAAAAAGTGGCTCGCACATTGGTGAGACCAAATGGCATTACTTGGAAAGCAAATATGCCCCACTTTCTGGCAAAAACCATCTTATGCTGATCTTCCAGAGCAATGGCTACCTGATTGTAGCCAGAAAATCCATCAAGGAAGCTATACACTTCCTTGCCTGCTACTCTTTATAGTAGATGCTTAGTGATTGGAAGCGGATAGTTATCTCGAATGGTGGCTGCGTTAACCTTCTTCAAGTTAATACATACATGTAACTTTCCATTCTTCTTGGGCACCACTACAATGAGGGATACCCACTCAGTGTGATCGATTTCATAGATGAATCCGGCTTCAACCAAGCAATCTATCTCTTCTTTGATCTTGGCAGCATAATTATCATTATATGTGTATGGCTTTTGCTTAGAGGGTTTGGCATCTGAGGTCATTGGGATAATGTGTGAGCATATGTCAGGGTCTACACCTTTCAAGTCTTTGTAACTCCAAGCGAATACATCTCCGTATTCTCTCAGCAAAGCTATCAACTCTTGCTCTTCTTCTTCCATCAAGTCATGTCCAATGTAGGTGCACTTTTCTTCTCCTTCTTCCATGGCTACCACAATTGTCATGGTGGGTTCTTTATTATCATAGGCCTCTCCTGCTTGTGCATCACGTTTAGGCATTCTGCTCATGACTCTCCTATCGTCTATCTCATACTTTTTGAAGTTTTTTGGGACCTCAAACAAGGATTCTTCTTCATCTACTATGACTTCTTTCTTCTTCCTCTTCTTGCCTTCATTCTTAGGGTTTACTTGTGTGGTTAATCTCATCTCGTTCATAATTTCTTCGTGTCTATGAGGGTGAGCTTCTACTTCATAAAAATATTCCTCATCTGATGCAAAAGGAGGGTCCATAATGATTGACTCTAGATCGGAGTCACTTGCATCCTCAAAGGCATCAGTGCTAGGTTCACATTCTTCAAGAACCGAATCACCCATGATTGGCTCTATTATGAATACTGAAATGTCATAGTCATCCTCATCACAGTGGGATGTCCACTATTTGTCATTGATGGCTACATCCATGGTTGCTAAAATCTCTACCGAACACCTATGTCTGCCTTTGGAATCACATTACCGAATTCGTCTGTTCTATCGAGTTGGTTGGTGACTACGTACATAGTTCCTTCCTTATCTAGGTATGCACCATTTTCAAACTTGACCACTGGATGTTCTAGTCTGAGAGGTTGATCAGAGTTTTTAATCTCCATAACGGATCTTCTTGGGCCATCCTCATAGATGCGAGCACCTAATCGGTTGGTCTTGATGTATTCAAGTTGAGTTTTGTATGGGCCTTCAGGTTTCTCTAAGTGCACCACTCCTGAACTTCCTGTGGATCTCTCCATACTATAAGACATCTCTGATTCGCTAGTTTCAGAGCTAGGGTAGTGTGGATAATTGCTTAACTGCTCGACCCAAGACCTAGCCGTGTGATTAACACTAGCCTCTGAATACCGAAGGCTTTGTCTATCTCTCCCTAGGTGTCGTCTTGATCTAACGTTCATATGCCTGACTGAAAAACCCCAATTTTCCCAAGTAGAACCTCGTTGCAAATCAATTTATATCAATCACTTGGTTCTTTTTTAGTTGGTTATCGTGTTTATGCTCTTTTCTGATATCACATCGTCAGGAATATTTAAGTGAATTTTTGTACTTTAAGTGGATCATACCACATTAGGTTCTTTTCCTTTTAAGTTATCGATCACAAAGAGATCATATTTCTGCTTGAACTTGAGTACTTAAGATCCTTCAACTTGACAGATGCCTATCGTCACCTTGATTTACTTCTAGCACAACTTCGCACTTAGCCTAAGCTAGGAATCGACAGAGGGAGTTGAGAATAATGTTACCTCAAGTTGTTTATCCCTTGCCCTTGGAAGCCGAGGAAGTGTGTTCCCAAGCCTGCACTCACTCTTGCCTTGAATGACTTTCAAAGCTCTTAGTGGAGCTGTAAAAGTTCCAAAGTTAGCTCAAGAGTTAAATTCAATTGACACAACATACCATTTTCCTTCATGTAACTCACAAACCGAATTGCCTTTTGCCTTTATGGAAAACAATCCTAGAGATCACTTAGTTTTCTTACCTAAGATCACTCCGAACGGATTTGGTATGAGGAAGTTATGACTGTTCAGGGTTCTGGGTTTAAAACAGGCTTCAAACAAGCTAACAGTCAAACAGGATTTTTCTCAAATTACTAGTGTAGGGACCTCACAAAGTGCTAATTACTTGATAAGTATGCCCGAAATTTACCCCAAAATTTGGAATAAAAACCCTAAAAATGTAGCCGAACATGTCTATCAATCACGATCGATAGGCCTATCAATCATGATTGACATAGGTGTTCGTCGGGGCCTATCAATCATGATCGACACGTCAGTCACGATTGATGGTGTCAATCACAATCGACAGAGTTGGTCGTGGGGTCTATCAATCGCGATTGATAGTGTCAATCGTGATCGACACCTTTCTCGTAAATTTCGGGGTAATTCTATCCATCGGGGTTGTGTCCATCGTGATGGACACGTGGAACCGCGAACATAGGTGTCACTCGTGAAATTTCAGTCGATCATGATCGACGGTGTCAATCGTGATTGACTGAGTCCTACATGGTAGTCCGTCATGGTCTGTCGGTCACGATTGACAGAGTCTGTCGATCGTGATTGAGAGTGTCGGTCCCAATTGATAGATACTTACAAAACTTTTTTACTGTGATTTGTGATTTAGAATGTGCTCATCATGTATGTTATGGTGGTGCTCTATGTTTTACCAAAGGATCGAAATTTTTGTCAACTGTGATTGACAGAGATCCACGCCCCGAAGACTGTGCAGAGCTTTTTCGTACCTACGCGACCTGCTAGAGATGATGATACAGCTAAAACCTGCAAGAACACTCAAGAAACATGCAAAAACAGTGCACACAAATCGCTCTCTCACTCTTTCTCACAAGTAAAATGAGGGAAGTGGAAGGGGAAAGGTGATATGACCAAAAAACTGAAAATTTTGCGATGATGGAGATGGAGGTGGGAGATGGTGAGGATGATGATGGTGATGATGATGGTGAAGTAAGAAAGAGAAAAATAAGGAAAAGTAAAGAAATTACCTACGATGCAAATGTCACAATGCTACGTCTTACCATCACACATTCATCCTCAAAGCTTGATCCCTGGCAATGGTGCCAAAATTTGGTGTAGCTTAGTGATGAGTAGCACTTCCTCTAATGTCAATCCGGGAAGATGTGAGGATGGTATGAAGACCTTGAAATAGTGTGTGAGTGAGAAGCACACAAACATGCACACATGTACACACACGCACACAAGGCAAGAACAAAGAGAGAGACAATGGAGTAACTTCTATTGCAAAAGAGTTCTCATACAAGTTCAAATCTACAACAAGCTAACCTCAAAAATGAGCTCTCTAGATCTTTTTATAGTTTTTGACTAGCTTTGGCCCTGTCTAGACCTAGTGTCTGGCGTAGTTAAAAATTAGGTTATAAGGCTCTTTTGGAGGCTCAAACGAGATTTGAAAAATATGAAAATTGGTACATAAAAACTACTAATACTCCTCAAGCTCGAGGACTTCTCGACTTGCGCAAAATGGAGTAGAAATACCAAAAAATTGTATTTACAATGGTGTGAAGTGACTAAGATCACTATTTGGGAAATATTGCTTCGTGAAAAATGATAGGCATATTTGCCAGATCTCCATTGACCGCTTTGCCTACTTGGCCCTTCTCTTTGCTCTGATCCCTTATGTCAGCTCCCTTGTCTTGAAATGCCCTGACTACTGCCAACATTGTGGATCAAGGATGATGTATTATGCCTGATACCACTCTTGGAAAACTCTACAATGAATGCTTCTAGTAGTTGACCTATATTTTGGTAGTGTTGACTGCTTAGAGGTTGAAACCAAGCTAAGACAGTACCTTTGAGAGTCAAACCAAAGGCCTCGAATTGAGTGAACAAGTTCTCGACCTGTTCAGCTCTTAACACTTCTTTGAACTCGGCCACATGATCATAAGGATCTCCTAACCCATCAAAATAGTTCTTCATTGCCTTAAAAACTTGAGAGGGTCTAAGGGTTCTTGGGTACTCTCAGGGTCTCAGCAATGGGAAATCATGTTCATCTCTTTGATGCCTAAGTGCTTGGTGTCTCTCCCTTTTAGGTCTTTCATTTTCAAATCCTGATCGATCTCTGTCCATAGTGTTTGCAAACCTTACTTCAGGTCTCTCTCTATCTCTTTCCCTCTGGTTTTCATGAGCTTGGGATGATCCTACTCCTTGGAGGCCATGGGAGACATTAGATCCTGGTGGAGGGAAAATCAAGTCTCCTTGCCAAGTGTATGCATGCTTATCATGCTCTGTTACTAAGAACATTTGTTTCAATGTATGATCTAGATAGAAACCCTTGCCTGGTGTCTTGGGATCTTTGAACTTGTAGATTATGACTCCACCTATTTTGTTAGGTTGATTTGGCCTGAATCTCCAAAAGGCTTCCTGTGTTTCTCTATTCAGATATAGTTCTATGTTTTTGTTGTCTTGAGGAATCCACTATGGAGTGATTACTCTAGTCAAGACTGACTTACCTCTGGGAGTCTTGGGTTCACATCCTAGGTCAATGATATTTCCTAACTGATCTATCCTATCTAGTAAGGTGGTGACCACATACATGGTTCCTTCCTTATCAATGTATGAACCCTCTTAAAATTTGACCACTACGTGTTCAAGTCCAAAGGGTTGATCGAGATTTTTGAGTTGGACTACTGATCTTCTCAGGCCATCCTCATAGATGCGAGCACCTAATGGGTTGGTCCGAATATACTCTAATTGTGTCTTATAGGGACCTTCTAGTGTTTGTAAATAGGCAGTTCCTGAGGTATGTGTGGGTCTATCCATGCTAAAAGAAATTTTTGAGTCACTTATTACTATATCTAATAATTCATGTACCAACGAGCGTTCCACCCAAATCACAAGAAATGGATTCCGTATAAGAAAGTTACGCCAATTCAGGGTTCTGGGGGTTAAAACAGGGAAACACGATCTCTCTGGGAGTACTTCAAAACAGAGGATACAAGCTGCCTCTCACCTTGCCCTATGCCAAGCACACAAGAGTTCAAAATTAATGAACAAAAATACCCCAAAAGATTTTAAAATTTTTGAAAAACCCTTATTTTGGCATTCTGCCTGATAGTCGCGATGGTCAGCCACAATCGCGATGGTGTGTCACCATTGTGATGGTCAGCCTAGGATGCTCAGAGTCCACGATGATCAGGCCATGATGATCAATCAAAGTCGGGATGATCAGGGAAGATTGCGATGGTCAAGTCACGACGATCAAGGCACGATGGTGAGTCACAGTCGTGATGGTCAAGTCACAATGGTCAAACTATGATGATGAGTCACAGTCGTGATGGTCAAGAAATCTGCGATGATCAAGACCACGATGGTGAGCAGGATCACGATTGTTAGGCATCATCACGATGGTGTGTCACCGTCGTGATGATGAGACGCGATCGCCATGGTGTGAGCCAATCGCCACGACGGTCAGTGACCCTCGCAATGGTCAGACACGGTCGCGATGGTCATACATAGTCGTGATAGTCAGACATAGTCACGATGGTCAAACACAATCGCGATGATGAGTCGCCATCGCGATGATCAACCAAATTTGTGATTTCAAAAAATTGAGTTTAGATCTTTGAGAGCGCTTACCTTAGCTCCTCTTTCATACAAAAATTTCAACCAAATACCCACCTTTGTATGATGTCATTTTATAAACATGTTGACCATGAAAGTTCTAGCTCAATAATTATCACACTCAAGACTAAATATGGAAAACAAAGTCCTTCTCCAAAGAAAAAAACAATCATCATACAATATTTAATTCAACAATAGATTACTCAAATTATGTTGACATACAGACTCTCCTTATACTTTAACGTGTTCCACATAGCATCACTTGAAGAACTGGGTGAAGAAGTCATTGAGTCACCCGTGATAGTGCATCACTTGGACTCAAAAAATTCTTTGCAAAATTTATATGCTTCTCCTCTCTCTCTCTCTCTCTCTCTCTCTCTCTCTCTCTCTATATATATATATATATATATATATATATATATATATATATATATATATATATATATATATATATATATATATATATATATATATATATATATATATATATGTGTGTGTGTGTGTGTGTGTGTGTGTGTTTGTGTTTCTCCTCTCTCTCTCTATATATATATATATATGTGTGTGTAGAGAGAGAGAAACATGCATACATAGATACATGCATCATACATACATAAATATATACAAATTTTTTGAGCTGACTAAGGTCTCCTTGGTACATAAAATTAATGGATGAATTGCATCTTCCAAAAAAAATAACATCATGGATAACAAGAATGTTTTTTCTCTTGATGAAACTGATGATGGCTTTTGCTTTCAAAATTGTAGCCAATTGAAATACATTTCAAAGACTTATCATCCAATTTTTTGCATAGTCTTTTAGGGACTAATGCATATGCCAAACAACGAAAACATACAGATGAGCAAGAGATGGTTTATGACCATGCCAACCTCATATGGAGTGATAGATTGGTGAGACACATGTTAAGTACGTATGTTGCCACATAACAACTTGAAGCCAAAAACTATGTGATAAAGCTTGACTTTTGACCATATACCTTGCCATTTTCATGAGACACATGCTTTTCCTCTTTGCAACTCCATTTTGTTGAGGTCTATATGGCAGAATACATTGATGTTTTATATCACACTTATCTAGAAATGCATTAAATTTAGAAGAAATATACTATGCCCCTCAATTAGAACAAAGGGTGCACATTTTACATGCTAATAATAATTGAGTCATAAACAATTTGGATTTTGCTTTCAATAGAAAAACCCATGCATGCCTAAAAAATTTATCTTCTCTGTCCGAAATATATCATTCAAAGGATTTATATTATGTGAGATATCCATCAGACAGTGAAGTTCAGTTTTTCAGTATACTTATGTGCACATGTAATCTATTTTGGTGAGTTGAGTTTGCTGACCAAAAGTCATCGGTATCAACGAAAGTCATGAAGCATAGGACCACATACATCACTGCGATGCGAACTATCAAAATTCAAATTATTGAAGCATGTAGGCCAAAGTTTTGCATTCAAAAGAGCCTACGAATAATCAAATGCACATGTTCAATCATTCTCAAAGTTATATAGACCATGACATAAAATGCCCGAAGAATTGATATTATCACCATTTTAGAGATCATGAATTCTACACATGTCATCAATAAATTTAACAACCAAGCCAACTTTAGCTCATGCTGAAATTGATAATAAAATTTTCTTAAGCCTTGCACATACAAGGCATCTCATAGTGTGAGAGTACTACCATCAGCACTCGTAAGGATTATCAGCACTCGTAAGGATAAGAGTTGTGTGCACATGGGACAATATTCCCTAAAGGGGCACACTTGAGTGAAGTGAAGAAACTACATCGTAGGATAATATGTTTGGTTGCACCACTATGGAAATACCGAACATAGGAGTCTACATGAAAATACCAAACATAGAAGTCTACTATAGACATACACTACTCATGAAAAGATAGATCATAGCTCCAATGACTAATAGATGCCCATTCTCCAATTTGAACAAGGTTAGAAAACTCAATTTTATGTATAGATGCCTTTGCAAAAACCATTCTAATGTCTTTCTTCTTTGCCTCTTTTGTAGCCAATTTAGGTAAATTCTTCATGACATTGATCATTTTCCTTACAATACTTGCAAAAAACTTTTTCCTTTTCTATTCTCTTGTCATCCTTATCTTCCTTCTTTGATTGTGCAACATTAGCATATTTCTCTCTCTCTCTCTCTCTCTCTCCCCTCTCTCTCTATCTCTCTCCCTCTCTCTCTCTATTCCCCCTCTCTCTCTGTCTCTCTCTCTCTTCCTCTCTCCCTCCCTCCCTCTCTCTATCCATCTCTCCCCCCTCTCTCTCTCCCTCTCTCTCTCTCTCTCTCTCTCTCTCTCTCTCTCTCTCTCTCTCTTCCCCCCTCTCTCTCTCTCTCTCTCTCTCTCTCTCTCTCTCTCTCCCCTCTCCCTCTCTCTCTATCCCCATCCCTCCCTCTCTCTCTCTCTCTCTCCCTCCCCCTCTCTCTCTCTCTCTCCCTCTCTCCCTCTCCCTCTCTCTCTCTTTCTCTCTCTCTCTCTCTCTCTCTCTCTCTCTCTCTCTCCCTCTCTCTCTCTCTCTCTCTCTCTCTCTCTCTCCCTCCCTCCCTCCCTCTCTCCCTCCCCCTCTCTCTCTGTCTCTCTTTCCCTCTCTCTCTCTCTCTCTCTTTCTCTGTCTCTTTTGTCTGTCTCTTTCTCTCTCCCCATCCCTCCCTCCCTCTCCTCCTCTTGCCCTCCCTCCTGCCATCCCTCCCTTCCTGCCCTCCCCCCTCCCCCTCCATCTCCATCCCCCCTCCCAGGGAAGGAGGGAGGGAAGGAGGGAGAGAGGGATAGGGAGAGAGAGAGAGAGAGGGGGGGAGAGGATGACAGAGACGAGAAGAAAACAAAAAAGTAGAAACTGTTTTGAAAATATTGTAAAATGAAATGATCATGTCATAAAGTGTTGTCCAAAACTCACTGCTAAAGAGGCAAGGAAGAAAGAGGCTGGAATGGTTGTTGGAGAGGCCTCTACACCAAAAATAGAGTCTACTAATCTTGTGCAGAATGAAGAATGGGCATTTACCACTGTTTGTAGTTATGAACCATCTTCTCATGAATAGTGTATGTCTGCAGTAGACTCAGATGTTTGGTACTTTGATAGTGGGACAACCAAAAATATTATCTCGTAGCATAGTTTCTTCTCTTCGCTCAAGCCTGCCCCTACCTTGAATACTATCACATGTGCCAACAAATCCTCTTATCCTCTCATGGGAATTGGTAATATCATTATGACTATTGATAATGATAGTTCTTTTACATTGTCATATGCTTCATTTGTGCCATGGATCAAGAAGAATCTGCTATCAATTTTAGCTTTAGCCAAGATTGTCTTGGTTGTGAAATTCGTTGATGACAGATGTACACTTCATGATCTATCAAATGGTGATGTCATTATTGCTTCTCACATTTTATGTCATGGGCTGTATAAGCTCATAGGCTATGAAAAAAATCTGAATGATTTAGCATGTGCAATACATGATTCTCAAGCTTTCTCAGATGCAAAGCTTTGGCATGCATGCTTTGGTCATCTGAGTTTTGCTAGTTTGTTATGCCTGCAGAAATCTAAAATGGTGTCCTCTTTGCCCAAACTTGAGGCACCTGTTAAACATGTATGTGAAGGCTGTAATTTGGGAAAAATGTTGCATTCCTTGTTCCCAAAAGATGGTTCAATTTGGGCTACTCAAAAATTACAACTTGTTCACAGTGATGTTTGTGGTGCTATGCAAATACCTCTTTTGGAAACTATCTTTACTTCGTGGCTTTCATTGATGATGTTTCGAAAAATGCATGGGTATATCCATTGAAAGAAAAGTCCAAAGTGTTTATGTGCTTCAAATATTTTTTGGTTTGGCTAAAAATATATCAACATGTAAAATGGGCACCCTTCATTCTGATCAAGGGGGGAATATATGTCTTCTGACTTTAATGCATTTCTGGCTGAATGTGGGATAAAAGATTAGTGTAAAATGCCGTATACACCTCAATAGAATGGAGTTGCTAAATGGAAGAACATGTCACTCATGGAGATGGTAAGATGTATGGTCAAGAGTCAGACTTTACCACATAGTTTTTGGCTTGGGGCTGTTATGTGTGCAGCATATGTACTTAAAAGGTGTCCCACTAAAGCATTATAGTCTATCACTCCATATGAGGCTTGGCATGGTCACAAGCCATCTGATGCTCACTTGCATGTTTTTGGTTGTTAAGCATATGCATTAGGCCTAAACAACAACACACAAAATTGGCTGATAAAGCAGTGAAATGTATTTTTGTTGGGTACAATTTTGAAAGCAAAGGCTATCATCTATATCATCCATAGACTAAATGCATTTTGGTTAGCTGTGATGTTGTTTTTGTGGAAGATTCTATTTAGCCATTACTTTCGTGTACTAAGGAGACATCAATTAGCTCCAAAGACATGTATGATAATTTTCTACCTCTTTTTATAGGTGGATAGTCTAGTGCTTGTGAAGAGACAGATAGGTATGTGCTTGAAGATGAAGAGGTGTTGAAAAATCTTTGATCTACACCAGCCAAATGAACTCCAGGAGTATATGGTGGGCCCTTTTATCTTTCCAATGGATGTATTAGACACCCTATGTACCTTGGAAGATCACTCTCAAAAAGATAGATCAAAACAGATAAGTTGGAGTTATCTCAGAGGTGAAGAACTTGCTATTTTGGTTCATACACATGTCCAGAGTTTTGTATAATTCTCTGAGCAGAGCAGCAATTAACTTAATTCCTCTTGGGGAAGTATAGTTAACTTAAAGAGCTAACTTTCAAGAGTAATCTCATAAAAAATAATGAACCACACACTGAGAATGATGTTTAACAAGTGATGACATCATCCCGATTTTCATGGGCTGCTATAGTAATGAGACCAGAGAGCAGAAAAATGAACATAACTCAAGTTTTAAGAATCCAATGATTATGAAAATTTGTATGATTATACTAAACAGTAGGCTAAATCCAACAAGCTTTAAATCATTGAATTTGGATAAGAACACACTGAGAAACAACTCTGACAAGATGAGTAAAAAAGTCTAGTACCTGAGAGAGAAGTGAAAATGAACAGATAGGGTTGACGTCAACTGAACATAACTGAAGATTTCAATACCCAAATGAAATGAAAATTGATGAGTATATAGTAGACTTATAGAGATAAGTTTACCAAGTTAAATCACTGAAAATGATGCACCAAGATCAGAGAAACCATCTCTGCAATCTGTCTGAGAAAACTGAGAGATATGGCAGTGAGTAGTACACTTCACAAGAACATAGAAATATGAACTCAAATGATCATGAAAATGAAAGTATATTGCTTGTACAATACAATGGACTTACTGATAAATATGTGTGCCTTGGAATCACACCTTGATATGGCATAAAGCTCAACTCTTGGAGGTCTTCACATAGGTCTCTCTAACCACAACTAAAACTGCCATCTATTTATAGTTGAGCTTGGGAGGCTAACTTCCCTCAATCACTCTCCAATAAATTTATGATTGATTTGATTCTCTATCTACCACAAATCACAAATTCGTGGCTCCTCTTTCCCTATTTGATCAAGTGGACTCAACCACTTAAGATTCTTTCACTTTTACATTAAGTAAACTCTTCAAAAGTTACAAGAGGTAGTTCACAAGTGAACTTTACATTGTCTTCATTTTAAGGCTTCTTTTATGACTTTGTGGGACTCAAGCCAATACTTAGGCTTGTCATAGACTTGCTCCAACAATTCCCCCTCAAGACAAGTGTGCTTGAGGTCTTCAATCTTCCAAGATTACCTGCAAACCAATCATGGCTTTGAACTTGCAAAGCTTTGTACCATCCAATGCTTTGGTTAGAATATCTGCACATTGTTGATGAGTGGACACATATGATATTTGAATCTCTTTGCTTAGAACCTTCTCTTGTACATAGTGATAATGAACTTCAATATGTTTAGTCCTTGCATGAAAAATGGGATTAGCAGCCAAATGAATAGAACTCATATTGTCACCAAAAATAGTTGCAGTTCCAAACTCCAATCCAAGATCTTTGAATATTGTCTTCATCCACATAGCTTCTTCTGTAGCTATGGCAAGACCTCTGTATTAAGCTTCAGTAGAAGAGAGAGCAACTGTGGGTTGCTTCTTGGATGACCATGAAATAAGCTTTGAACCTGCAAAGGTAAGATAACCTGAAGTGCTCCTTCTATCTTTCTTGGAGCCAGCCCAATCTGCATCAAAAAATAGCTTCAAACCTAAATCAGATACATAAGGATAATAAAGTCCTTAATTTATGGTTCCTTTGAGATACTTGAGAATACTTTTGGCAGCATCCATATGTGGTTTCCTTGGTGTGTGCATAAATTGACTTAGCACACTCACACTGTAACATATATCTACTCTTGTCAATGTGGCATAGTTGAGAGTACCCACTACACTTTGATATGATGTGATGTCCTCTATGAGTTCAACTTCATGTGAGCTCAATTTGTGATTGACCTCCATTGGAGTACCTGCAATCTTACAATCTTGCATCTTGAATTTTGCCAACATGTCCTTAATGTACTTTCTTTGAGTGAGATACAAACCATGATCTTTGTAGACAACTTCCAAGCCTAGGAAGTAGGTAAGTGAACCCAAATCACTTATCTTGAACTCTTCTCTCATTTGATCTTTGATCTTCTTCATACCATCTACATCATTTCCTATCAATATAATATCATCTACATATACACATAAGTAGACGACCTCAGAGTTACTCTTTTTGATAAAGAGTGAAGGATCTGCCTTGCTTGGTTGAAAGGCTTTGTCCTGCAAGAATGAAACAAGCCTGTGAAATTCCAAGCTCTTGGAGCTTGCTTGAGACCATACAATGCTTTGTTAAGTTTACACACATAATCAGGATAAACTTGATTCTCAAAACCAGGTGGTTGTGCCATATCTACCTCTTCTGTTATCCAACCATTCAAGAATGCATTCTTTACATCTAGTTGAAGTATCTTCCAATTCTTGGAAGAGGCAATACTAAGCAATACCCTAATAGTAGGCATCTTTGCCACAAAAGAGAGAAGGTCTCCTCATAATCAATTCCCTGAGTTTGTGCAAAGCCTTTTGCTACAAGCCTTGCCTTATACCTGTTAATGGAACCATCAGAATTCTTCTTGAGTTTATAGACCCATCTTGAGCCTATTACCTTCATGGATGAAGTCTTGGGCACCAAATCCCAAGTGTTGTTTTCCTCAAGTGCTTCAATCTCTTCCTTCATTGCATGCTTCCATTCTGATTTTGCTTTGGCCTCTTCAAAGGATGATGGCTCCTCTTGGTTTATGTCCTATGCTATGTAGATAGAATGGTTAGTTACTAATGAGGTGTCAAACCCATACCTTTCTAGTTTTTTCTTTTCCCTCATAGATCTTCTTAGGCCATGATGTGATGATTCTACCTCATGTCCAAGTTCCTACAATTTTGCTTTACCTTTAGACTTCCATGCTTTGATCTTTTTCATATGAGATTCTTCATCATCCTCTAAGGTGTCTTGTTCTTCAATCTTCGGTTGTTCTCTACCAAGCTTTGGAAAAACTTCTTCAAGATCATATGGTAAATTGACCTTCCTGCATGAACCTTCATACCATGAATTGTTTTCATCAAAAACTACATCTCTGCTTACCAAGAATCCTTTGTTGGTAGGGTTGTATAACCTGTAGCCCTTTTGATTGTTGTCATATCCAATAAATACACACCTTTCTACCTTTGGATCCATATTGCCTCTAACCTATGAAGGAACATGAGCAAAAGCAATACATCCAAAAATTTTACAATGATCTAAGCTTGGTCTTCTTCCATTCCAAGCCTCATATGGAGTCATCACATCAAGGGATTTTGAAGGCAACCTGTTAATCAAGTAAGTGGCTGTAGATACAGCCTCAACCCATAGATAATTAGGTAAATGCTTTTCATTTAACATGGACCTTGCAGCTTCAACAATTGTCCTATTCCTCCTTTTTGCCACTCCATTTTGCTCAAGAGTGTACCTTGTAGTTACCTCTCTTTTGATTCCTCTTTCTTGAAGAAAAGAATCAAACTCATGGGAGAAGTATTCTCCCCCTCCATCTGACCTTAGCCTTTTTAGTGATTTACCTGTTTGATTCTCCACAAGAGCCAAATATATTTTGAAACATGAAAAAACTTCATCTTTGTGTTTCATAAAGAATAGGATAGTCCATCTGTTGCAGTCATCAATAAAGGAGACATAATACCTTGATCCAGATATTGAAGCTTCCTTGCTAGGTCCCCATACATCTGTATGAACCAACTCCAAGAGATCTCCATGCATATAACCTTTCTTCATGAATGGTAACATGTGAGACTTTCCAAATTGGCATGCACTACACTTATAAATCATATGTTGTTTTGACAAATTAGGGAGTCCAAGTACACTTTGTTCCTTGTTCCTTGCAAATTTGCTTTAATGACCTTTCACCAATATGTGCTAACCTTTTGTGCCATACTTCCAATTGTGTGAGTGTCTGACTACCATAATTAAAGAGAGCGATGTTTCTAGTGTCTTGTAATTCAAATGTGAACAATCTACATGTCTTTTCACCTTTTGCAATTCTTCTGAATTCTTGACTTGGATCTTCAACAAATGCTCCTGCTTTTGTGAACCTGACTTGCAACCCTTTCTCTACTATCTGCCCAACACTTATCAAATTCTTTGTAATGGTAGGGACATAGAGTACCTTATTGAGTAGGTTGATGTTTCCATCAGGTGCTTTGACATTTCCTATTTTCTCCACAAGGTGTCTTGTATCATCTCCTGTTTGTACCTCATGCTTATTCCTTGGATCTTCTAAATCTGATAGGAGTGCCATATTTCTTTCCACATGATTTGAACAACCTGAATCTATGTAGAAAACATGCTCATCAGATTTACCTTGTGGCATAGCCATGTTCATGATCAATAATGAATCCTCTTTGTTTGAGTCTTCTAGGTATTTATTGAAGTCTCTCCTTCCTTTGTAGCCTCCTTGATAGTTTGAATGATTGTAGTTGTTGTAGTTGCCATGATAATTGTTGAACCTTCCTCTTGAGGAGCCATAGCTTCCTCTATTGTATCCTCTGCCTCTTTGATTCCTGGAATTCTTAAAGCAATTTTCAGTTGTATGATTAGTTAATCCACAAATAGAACATGAGTTGGAGTCTTGGGATCTCCCCCTGCCTTGTCTACCTCCTCTTCCTCTACCTCTGCCATGTCTTCCTCTACCTGCATAGTTAGCTTGATATGTACCTGCTTCATCATCCACTTTCTTTGCCTTTCCTTTGTTATCTTTGGACTTGCTTTTATACGGCATTGTACACTAATGTTTTATCCCACATTCAGCTAGAAGATTGATTACCGTTAGAGCTTTCTCCATTTTTGATAAGCTTTGCCTGTTGAGTAAGTAGTTGTCCAATGAGTGTATAAAGCTGAAGATTGATTATCTTTAGAGCTTTCTCCATTTTTGATAAGCTTTGCCTCTTGAGTAAGTAGTTGTCCAATGAGTGTATTGAAATTAGGTACATGCATGTCCATGTACAAATCCATAGCTGTGGTGAATGCTTCCCACTTGTCATCTGCCTTCAAGCCATTGATGACATGCCTTACAATTTGCTCTTCATCTATTACCTCTCCAATGCTTCCCAATTGATCCGCTATGTCCTTGAGCTTTGTGACAAAATCAGTCACGTTTTGTTTGGGAGCCTTCTTGAGGGTTGTGAAATCCAGCCATAGTTGATGCTTCCTAGCTTTGGTACTTGAAGAGAAGAAGGCTTCAAGTGCATTCCACACTTCGTGAGATGTCTTACAACTTCTAATGTGAGGCAACAAAAAATATGAGATAGAGTTGAGGAGATGAGACCTTGCAAGTGCATCCTTGGAGCACCATGTGTCCTACATTTCCTAACCAAAAATTCAAAGTCATATTCCATTAGTAAGAGGAACCATCTTACTAATCTTCTAGTATTGCATGGTTTGTTCACTAGACAAAGTAATGCTTGATGGTCTGTAAAAAATTTACACTTATTTGCAAGCAAATAATGTCCAAACTTCTTGACCGCATATACCATGCCTAATCCTTCTTGTTTGATAGTGGTATAAATTCTTTCAGCTGCATTTAGTTGTCTGCTGGCATAGGCTATTGGAAGATCCATATTACCTTCACCACTAGGTTGTGCCAATGCACACCCAATAGCATAATTGGATGCATCCACATGAACTTGAAATGGCTTTTTTCAATCTGGTGTAGTCAAGATTGGTGCTGAACATAATCCTCGCTTAAGCTCATTAAAGGAGTTTTCACATTCGCCTATCCACTCAAAGTTAGTCAAAAGGGAGTACATAGGCTTTGCAATGATCGCATACATATTAATGAAATGTCAAGAATATCTACAATGCCCCATGAAAGCTTGTACTTCCTTCACATTCTTTGGCATAGGTAGATCTATAATAGCTCTAACTTTCTTCTCGTCCATGGATATACCATTCTTTGACACTATGTGTCCTAGAATCTTGCCTTGCCTGACCATAAAAACACACTTTTCTGGGCTCAAGCAAACTTGATATTCTCTACATTTATCAAAGATTTGTCTGAGCTCAAGTGTATGTGTTTGTCTTATGTTCGAATGAGCACATAGATCATCAACATAGACTTCCAAGTTTTTTCCTCAAGAACTCTTTAAAGAAATGACACATCAGCCTTTGGATTCATTTGGCTATTAAAGCCTTTTGGCTGCAAATGCGAGTTATGGTGGTTCACTTTCCATTTAGCTGTGAGAGGAAGCAGGCTGGGGTGCTTTTCTATTTTTTGTGCAGAAAAGGGGGGCTGTTTTGATTTGCCTACAGAGAAAAAACAAGAGGAAGGCCCTCGGCCATGCTCTGGCAGGAAGTTCTTTTTGTCTTTTGTTCTTCGTATGATGCGGCAGGTACTCTTGAAGAGCTGGGGGAACGATGAAAGGTGGGCAGAGGCATATATCAAGCAAAGACGGGAGGGTAAGTAGGGGGAATTTTTCTCTTCCAGCAGTCGAGCGCTTTAAGAGTGTTCTGTTGTTTTGTCAAAAGGGGGGGGAACCTCCTTCATAATTGTTTTTCTCTTCTTCGACGGCTGCTGTCTTTCTTTTGGGGGACTTGCGAGGCGAGCGCTAAACTCGAGCATGTAGAGGCGGGAATAGAAGATGATGGGTAGCTCCTCAGTGGAGTGAGATGTTACTATTAGGTTCGCACCAACACTCTGAGCAATAAGGGGTTGGAATGTCCCATGAATGGGCCTCTGAACGGGATCGAGCACGAAGCAATCCAGCTATTTGTTGTACAAACCAAAGGTGAAACTGAGATGTAAGTCAAAGGCGGAGTGATTTGGGAGGAAGAAAAGTGTGTGGAGAAGCTACTTCGGGATTAGAAGGAAGGGACGCTCTACTCCACAAAGGATAATCTTCTTGGCATGTTGATACGATCTCCTATCGAGAGATTTGTCATAACCAATCCGACACAGACATGTAAATTACACACGTAAAAGGCCAGGTGACATTATGAATCCTTTCAAGTATGCATTTGTGGTGCTTTATTCTTTCTTTCCTTCTCGGTGCTGTTGTATCGGAAATATAAAACTGGACTGATCGAATTCCCTTAAGAGAATTCATGGTATTGTCTCCCACATTTAGTGCTATCTAACTGCCTTGTCTGATTTAAGATGTGTAAATGAAAGGGTTTAGCATTGTATTAAAGATGGACGTCTGTAGAGAAATTGATTGGCTGCAACCGTTTGCATCTGCGCTCTTTTTATCTCATTTCCATTGAGTGGGTTCTCTGTTTCCTCGAGCTGCAGACTTGGCAGGGAGGCATGAAGAAAAATAGCAATAATAATGTTAGCTATAATAATAAACAGAAGTATGCCCCTTACTTATGTGACATGCGAGCAAGGATGTCTATAAGTATGACATGTGTAAAAGTCTCTTCTGGAACTCGTGAGGCTGTCTGGCTGAATTTTTGAGTTAGTTACATGTCTCACACAACCCTAGCTCATGTTTTATGCCTTCAGATCCTATAGTGAGTCTGATCCCCACATGTTCCTGGTTGCACTAGATTCTCTAGTTACCAAACCACTACGCTAAGCTACCAAGGGCTAACATCTCTATATAATATTATCCAAATGTCTTTTCCCCTTTTTGTGAGCATGCGACCAAGGTGGAGTAATCCCCTGCTTGCTTCAAAAGATCTTATATTCATCATCACAAAGATCAAATCGTCATGACTATCGTAGCCTCCTAAGGATACTCGTACATTTGGAACTAAAATTTGACTCGTGTTCTTCTGTTTATCTTTTCGATCTCTGGACTACATGTAATTGCTATATTCTTTCAATTGAGTTTTCCTTCTTTTCTGTGGTAATAGAAGACTGAAAATATCTATGCCATGGATGGTGAAAAAGGTTATTCACGTGTGAAGTTCGAAAAGGAAAAAAGGAGATTGTTTCCTCTACTGGTGTGCATAGGTATTGGTTTCTATATAAGTGACATTAAGTACAAAGTGACTTCATGTTTATGCACGATAAGAACTGCTGCTGCAGTGATAGATTAAATGTGGGAATTTATCTTACCATTGAGAGGGAGTGAGCTGTTGCGAGTGAGTCCGAGTGCAAATGTGTGTATGTGTGGATCTGTGTGTGTGAAGTTGTGCATGCATGAGTGTGGGAAGGAGAGAGTGTAAGTGTGGGAGAGCACGAAGTAGAGTGGTAAGAGAATATGCGAAGATAGGGAGGAGGAGTTAGAAGGAGAGATAAGGGGAGATAAAGAAAAGGGAAGTGAACGAGAAAGAGAGGAAGTGAAAAGAAAAGGGGAGGGTATGTGACAGAGTGAGGTTGTGTGTGCCTGTGGGTGCAAATGTACGAGAGTGAGTAAGTGAGGGTGCATGAGAGTTAGAGTGTGTGAAGGGGAGTGAGGAAGAAAGAAAGAGAACGGGGAAGCAAGGAGGGCAATTTCACGAAGCAATACATGAGTCAGAGTCCCCGCTCACATACGCACTAGGGTTTCCATTTTCGTGCTTTTACGTATATATTCGAGTGGAACTTGTGGATCTCAATGCATTTGGGCAACAAAAAATAGGCATCCATTTGCACTTTCCCTTGGGTTTAAGGGCCTATCATTTTGGTGCGTTTGGCGGGAAAAGATTGGTACATCTCTTTAAGAGAGTGCCATAGGTTCCCCTAGCACCACAGGTTGGTTGAGCTTGCGGACCTCGGGTTTAGTACATGAGCGAGGGGAGCTCATCCTTAGGAGGAACGCGAACGCAAAGAGAAGAGCGAGCCACTCGTAGGGCTGAGGCTCGAGAGAGGCAAAAGCAAAGAGCATCCGAAGAGTTTTGGAATAGTCGTGGACAATCTGAGGAAAAGAGATACTATCAAAGAAGAGTTGCTTCTCAAGTCAGGAGATTTGAGGGAATCTTAAAACCGAGAGCATTAAATTTCTGGGATCAAAGTGATATTGACATCACATCTCTATTTGAAATGGCTCAGTGAATTTCGGTTCATTTGGGGGACTTCACCAAGTTCTTAGGTGCTTGGGACGATGATCCGGATAGTTTTATCTAGCTGTTTGAGGTTACTTATGAGGCCAACGAGGTAGTTGACCAGGGTCAAATATTGAGGATTTTTCCGGCTATTCTCTGTGATTAGGTAGCCAACTGGTATGGGAATTCGACACCACAAGAGCGTGGAACTTATCAGATGCTCAAGGAAGCCTTCTTGGCAAAGTTTCGACGACAAGGATTCCAAGATAGATTGGCCCAATAGATGGACTATTTGCGGCAAGGAGTCAATGAGAGCATTGATAACTACATTTAGAGGATGGAAACCTTGGGAAGAAAGATGGGTGCAAATGCCCCGAACCATGAGATGTTGAAGAGAAGGTTCATTGCTAGATTGAGAGATCTTACGTCGCAACAACATATCAGCCTGACAAGACCTACAACTTTAATAGTTGCTAAGGAACAAGCAAGGTTATGTGAAGAAGTACAATTATGCCAACAAAGGAAGATTGAGCTCTTATACAAGCCAATGGGAGGCCTAGGAAACATACCAATGAAAGATCGTGACCAAGGAAGTCCCACCTTGATGACCCTAGCTTTTGTAGCCACCACTAGCATGCCAGGCGAGGTGAAGCCTGCGTTGACTAAAGAACGAATATTGGAGTTGATCACACAAGCTATAAAAGCTGCCACAATAACCCAAGAAACATACACAGTGAAACAAGAGGTAACTACAAACCCCAATCAAGTGTTTAGATCAAACACATGGTGTGGAAAGTGCCATGGTTATGGCCATCTGACTTCAGAGTGCCCATGGTTGTGGAAGGACAAATCACAGGATGACCGATGTTACAACAAGAGGGCCTATGAAGAGCGGACCATGAAATCGGGAGATACAAGAGAACTGTCCTATATGGGATTGCGTGCTCAAAGTGTCCTGCCTACATCTCGTTGGGAAAACAAACAAACTTATGGATATGGTGCTCAGGGTCAGGGAGGAGACTATCCGAGAGAAGCCGCACGTGATCAAAGAAGAGATGATCCAATCCAGTGTTGGAGATGCCACGACTTTGGCCATACTCAATCTTGATGTCCAAACGAAAAGAAACCAGTTGATTATACCCCCCTATGTAGGTACTGTAGTGGACAGGGCCACTTTGATGAAGACTATCCAAAACGGAGAGCTGCCATTGGCAAGGATAAGGGGCCAGTATGGTCCTCAAATTATGTTGAGACTCAGATGCATTCCACACCGAGCGCTCAAGAGCACATTCCTACGATCGGAGTGGTGTTTAGGACACTGAACCCTCAAGAAGGCTCTAGCTCGTCAATGCACTTTGTGGATGTTGAACAGGGAAAGAAGGCACATAAAGAGCCAACTGTGGCAGTAGTCACAAGGACTCAGGAGTATTTGAAGAGAAATCCAGAAGGCAAGAGCGAAAATGATAGCCAGGAGAAGATACCTGAACATGGAGAGTTAGAAAACCAAGTTAGAGGATTTTCTAAACAACAAGAGTTTGAGGATGGGGAACAAATCGAGATCCTTCCACCAGTGACCAAGGAGTTTATGCCAGGCATAGCGCCATTCCCGAAAAGATTAAGGGTTCCAAAGTGTCAAAAGGAAAGACAAAGTTTGGAGGAAGTTGACATCGTAAAACTGTTGGCTGACACGGAAGTCACGTTGGACATTGACACATTGTTGAAATGTTCACCTGCATATAGGAGACAATTCTACAATGAATATATCAAGAAGCCAAGGAAAGCTCCAGATAAAAAGAGACAGGATAAAGATGTTCAAGGTATGATTCAAAGTATTACGACGCAAATTGATTCGAATGCTCCAGCTGTGACAGTCGAGATTAAAGGTTATGTAGTCCCAGGTGCTCAGTTAGATAGTGGAGCCGCGGTCAATCTAATGACTGAATACATGATGAAAGCTCTGGGCCTCAACCATATGGAAGAAACTCCAATGTCCTTGAGGATGGCAGATCAAACACAAGTGAAGCCTGCGGGTTTTTTGAAGACTGTAAGCACAGTTGTGGGGGGTCTAGAATTTACAGTCGCTTATCTGATAGTAAGACCAAGGACCTTAGAGGCCACTTTCTTGATCTTACTCAGATGGCCATGGCTTATGCAAGCCAATTGTGTGCATGATTGGCACACATGTTTCATTTCAATAGGGCCAAAGTCTGATCGGATTCAACTTCAAGTGTCTCCTAACTCGATTGGCAAGAAATCGATGATAGCTCACGAAATGGAGCAAAAAGCAAAGGAAAAGGTGAGACAAGAAATGGCGAGGGTAAGATTTTCCTCGCATACGAAAACTCACAAAGATCTTATGTAGGATGGATTCAATTTGCAATTGTCGAAACTCCAAAATGCAAAAATGGGCGAGTATAAAGACCCACTGGTTTACATAGACGATTCCGATGAGGAACTACTAGGATGGTTGGCACGTACAGGCGAGGCTGAGTGCTATACAATGCACATCGACCCGGTGGAGAAAGAGAAGAAAATGAGCCAGGTGGTGGATCCTCATGCAAGGAGGGAAAACTCTTCGAAGAACAAGAAATGCTCTTTTGGAACTTGTGATCGAGGAGATCATCAAAAGCTGACAAGGAACCAAGACAGTTATCTGTCCTCTAGCACCAGGAGAGTATAGGACGCCATGAGCAAGGGTACATGCAAAGGAGAGCTTGAGGGCAAAGGATCACTGAGGACCACGCGACAGATGGCTGATCAAGTATACCACAGTGCTCTGTTCGACCTTGTCGTATATTTTTCAAATCAAGCGTTAGAAAGCATGGAGATATCGGTTGAGAGCTTGCGGACAAACTATGATGTGGAGGAGGCACACTGGCTTGTATGTGTTTGGAATCAAGGCATGGACATTGACTTTCCATTTCCCCAATTCGAGGCGTATCTACTTAGTTGGGCTGGATATGCCAAGGATCGGTACTTCTACTACGATAGCACGATGGAATTGCCTAATGAGGTAAATGATATCTATTGGGCTTGGGCGGATATTTTGACGATAGGTATCGATGATGGAGCTCCTGTAGTTGAGTCAGACTCACCCTAGGGAAGTCATCGAGATAGGAGTATGAGGTGAGGCTATATGAGACATCGAGGAGACCCATATTTTGGATCATCCAAGGATAGTTATATGAGGGACCATTTGGCTGTTAAAGCCTTTTGGCTGCACATGCGAGTTATGGTGGTTCACTTTCCGTTTAGTTGTCAGAGGAAGCAGGCTGGGGTACTTTTCCGTTTTTTGTGAAGAAAAGGGGGGCTGTTTTGCTTTGCCTACATAGAAAAAAGGAGAGGAAGGCCCTTGGCCATGCTCTGGCAAGAAGTTTTTTTTGTCTTTTGTTCTTCGTCTGATGTGGCAGGTACTCTTGAAGAGCTCGGGGAATGACGAGAGGTGGGCAAAGGCATATATCAAGCAAAGACAGGAGGGTAACTAGGGGGAATTTTTCTCTTCAAGCAGTCGAGCGCTTTAAGAGTGTTCTGTTGTTTTTTCAAAAAGGGGGGGGGGACCTCCTTCATCATTGTTTTTCTCTTCTTCGATGGCTGACCACTCGTAGGGCTGAGGCTCAAGAGAGGCAAAAGCAAAGAGCATGCGAAGATTTTTGGAATAGTCGTGGACAATCTGAGGACAAGAGATACTATCAAAGAAGAGTCGCTTCTCAAGTCAGGAGATTCAAGGGAATCTTAAAACTGAGAGCATTAAATTTCTGGGATCGAAGTGATATTGACATCACACCTCTATTTGAAATGGCTCAGCAGATTTTGGTTCATTTGGGGGACTTCACCAAGTTCTCAGGTGCTTGGGATGAGGATCCGGATCCAGCTGTTTGAGGTTACTTGTGAGGCCAATGAGGTAGTTGACCAGGCTCAAAGATTGAGGATTTTTTCGGCTATTCTCCAGGATGAGGTAGCCAACTGGTATGGGAATTTGACACCACAAGAGCGTGGAACTTATCAGATGCTCAAGGAAGCCTTCTTGGCAATGTTTCGACGACAAGGCTTCCAAGATAGATTGGCCCAACAGATGGACTATTTGCGGCAAGGATTCAATGAGAGCATTGATAACTACATTCAGAGGATGGAAACCTTGGTAAGAAAGATGGGTGCAAATGCCCCGAACGATGAGACGTGGAAGAGAAGATTCATTGCCAGATTGAAAGATCTTATGACACAACAACATATCAGCCTGACAAGACCTACAACTTTAATAGCTGCTAAGGAACAAGCAAGGTTATGGGAAGAAGTACAATTATGCCAACAAAGGAAGATTGAGCTCTTATACAAGCCAATGGGAGGCCCAGGAAACGTACCAATGAAAGATCCTGGCCAAGGAAGTCCCACCTTGATGACCCCAGCTTTTGTAGCCGCCACCAGCACGCCAGGCGAGGTGAAGCCTGTGCTGACTGAAGAACAAATATTGAAGCTGATCACACAAGCTATAAGAGCTGCCACAATAACCCAAGAAACATACAGAGTGAAACAAGAGGTAACTACAAACCCCAATCAAGTGTTTAGATCAAACACATGGTGTGGAAAGTGTCATGGTTATGGCCATTTGGCTTCAGAGTGCCCTACAGTCTCGAGAGTATTCACAGATAGATCGCCAGCTAGAATGCGTTGCACTTTTTGTCGAAGGACAAATCACACCGAGGACCAATGTTACAACAAGAGGGCCTATGAAGAGCAGACCATGAAATTGGGAGATACAAGAGAACGGTCCTATACGAGATTGCCTGCTCAAAGTGTCCCGCCTACATCTCATTGGGAAAACAGACAAACTTATGGATATGGTGCTCAAGGTCAGGGAGGAGACTATCCAAGAGAAGTCGCACTTGATCAAAGAAGAGATGATCCAATCCAGTGTTGGAGATGCCACGACTTTGGCCATACTCAATCTAGATTTTGAAACGAAAAGAAACCAGTTGATTATACCCCCCTATGTAGGTACTTTAGTGGACAGGGCCACTTTGATGAAGATTGTCCAAAATGAAGAGCTACCACTGGCAAGGATAAGGGGCCAGTAAGGTCCTCAAATTATGTTGAGACTCAGATGCATTCCACACCGAGAGCTCAAGAGCACGTTCCTACGATCAGAGTGGTGTTTAGGACACTGAACCCTCAAGAAGACTCTAGCTCGTCAATGCACTTTGTGGATGCTAAACAGGGAAAGAAGGCACATAAAGAGCCAACTGTGGCAGTAGTCACAAGGACTCAGGAGTATTTGAAGAGAAATCCAGAAGGCAAGAGCGAAAATGATAGCCAGGAGAAGATATCCAAACATGTAGAGGTAGAAAACCAAGTTAGAGGATTTGCTGAACAACAAGAGTTTGAGGATGGGGAAAAAATCGAGATCCTTCCACCAGTGACCAAGGAGTTTGTGCGAGGCATAGCACCATTCCCCGAAAGATTAAGGGTTCCAAAGTGTCAGAAGGAAAGACAAAGTTTGGAGGAAGTTGACATCGTAAAACTGTTGGCTGACATGGAAGTCACGTTGGACATTGGCATATTGTTGAAATGTTCACCTACATATAGGAGACAATTCTACAACGAATATATCAAGAAGCCAAGGAAAGCTCGAGATAAAAAGAGACAGGATAAAGATGTTCAAGGCATGATTGAAAGTATTACGATGCAAATTGATTCGAATGCTCCAGCTGTTACAATCGAGATTAAAGGGTATGCGGTCCCAGGTGCTCAGTTAGATAGTGGAGCCGCAATCAATCTAATGACTGAATACATGATGAAAGCTCTAGGCCTCAACCATATGGAAGAAACTCCAATGTCCTTGAGGATTGTAGATCAAACACATGTGAAGCCTCCGGGTTTTTTGAAGACTGTAAGCACAGTTGTGGGGGGTCTAGAATTTAAAGTCGATTATCTGATAGTAAGACCAAGGACCTCAGAGGCCACCTTCTCGATCTTACTCGGACAGCCATGGCTTATTCAAGCTAATTGTGTGCATGATTGGCACACA
This sequence comes from Ceratopteris richardii, assembly GCA_020310875.1. Taxonomy (NCBI): domain Eukaryota; kingdom Viridiplantae; phylum Streptophyta; class Polypodiopsida; order Polypodiales; family Pteridaceae; genus Ceratopteris; species Ceratopteris richardii. The sequence continues at coordinate 133,742,968 of CM035426.1, read as the reverse complement.
GGTTTCATTTCAATAGGGCCAAAGTCTGATCGGTTCAACTTCAAGTGTCTCCAAACTCGATTGGCAAGAAATCGACGACAACTAAGGAAATAGAGCGAAAACCAAAGGAAAAGGTGAGACAAGAAATGGCGAGGGTAAGATTTTCCTCGCACACGAAAACTCACAAAGATCTTCTGCAGGATGGATTCAATTTGCAATTGTCGAAACTCCAAAACGCAAAAATGGGCGAGCATAAAGACCCACTGGTTTACAAAGATGATTCCGATCAGGAACTGCTAGGATGGTTGGCAAGTATAGGCGAGGCTGAGTGCTATGCAATGCACATCAGCCCGGTGGAGAAAGAGAAGAAAATGAGCCAAGTGGTGGATCCTCATGCAAGGAGGGAAAACTCTTCGAAGAACAAGAAATGCTCTTTTGGAACTTGTGATCGAGGAGATCATCAAAAGCTGACAAGGAACCAAGACAGTCATCTATCCCTAGCACAAGGAGAGTATAGGAGGCCATGAGCAAGGGTACATGCAAAGGAGAGCACGAGGGCAAAGGATCACTGAGGACCAGGCGACAGATGGTTGATCAAGTATACCAGAGTGCTCTGTTCGACCTTGTCGTATATTTTTCAGATCAAGTGTTAGAAAGCATGGAGATATTGGTTGAGAGCTTGCGGACAAACTATGACATGGAGGAGGCACACTAGCTTGTATGCTTTTGGAATCAAGGCATGGACATTGACTTTCCATTTCCCCAATTTGAGGCATATCTACTTAGTTGGGTTGGATATGCCAAGGATCGGTACTTCTACTATGATAGCATGATGGAATTGCCTAAAGAGGTAAATGATATCTATTGGACTTGGGCGGATCTTTTGACGATAGGTATCGATGATGGAGCTCCTGTAGTTGAGCCCGACTCGCCCTAGGGAAGTCGTCAAGATGCGAGTATGAGGTGAGGCTATATGAGACATCCAGGAGACCCACATTTTGGATCATCCAAGGATAGGTATATGAGGGACCAGGGTACAGACGTTTGTATTTACCTAGTGGAAGTCAAATCTATGATGCATATGTAGTATCTGTAACTAAGAGAGTGGGGGTAAAGAGATGGTTGATTTGTCAAAGGCTGGAGTGTGTGTGTTTGCATGCATGTGTGGGAAAAGTGAGGAGCAACCCTTTCTTCCTCTCCCTAATTCTCAGGATTGGGGAAAATTGATTAATTATTAAAATTAAAAAAAAAGGAAAAAAAGAAAAAAAGGGGGAAAGAAATGAAAAGAGAGAAAAGAAAAAACTTTGTGTTGTGATTGTATCAACGTGCTATGGTGGGCTAGTAGGTGGGTCGAGTTATCCTAGCTGGGTGGTTAGGACCACGAGCCACAGCTGGTTTTGCCATAGGCTTGGGATGTATATGTTTGTGTCTTAGCTACGCGCCATAACAGGTTGGTAGGTAGGTGGAGCCATTGTTAGCTCACAAAATGGTTTGTTTTATGCACTAATGTGGTTCTATTTGGCAGGAAAAGATGTTTGATTTCAGGTACTTGAAGAGTGGATTAAATGGTTAATGTGAGGTATTTGCAACTACATGACAACTTCTTGTTCAGAGAGGAACGCTGACAAGCCTGTTAGAGAGAGGCATTCATCAATATCATTTGCTCAGAATGCTTGCCACCTAGAGCGAGTGGACCTTTCGGCTCATGGCTTTGATGCCCCCCTTGATATTGGTTTTGATTGGGAAATGGGAAATGGAGGATGCTAGAAAAGGCATACAATGTGTTTGACACGCTTCCACACCAGGATGTTGTTGCATGGACATCAATGATTGGAGTTTTTACACAAGCAAGATTGTGGCAAGTGGTTGGGATAGGGACATAATGGTCGCAAGCAGCTTAATGGGCAGGTATCTAAAGGCTGGTAAGCGTGACGATGGATTTCATGTGTTTGAAGGACTTCCAAAGCGAAATGTTGTGGTTTGGAGCTCGATTATCATGGGATATGTTGAGTCGGGCTTTAGCAATGCAGCTCTTTACCTTTTTCAGCAGATTCAGAAAGAAGGGATTGAGCTAGATGTGATACTTATAGTTTGCATCCTGAAGGCTTGTGGTTGTGTGGCAGTATTAGAACAAGGCAACATCATTCATGGTTATGTTATAAAATGGGGGTTTGAAATGGAAGTGCATGTGGGTAGTGCATTGATTTGCATGCATTCAAGTTGAAGTCTCGATGATGGTGTGGATGTGTTTGAGGGGCTACAAGTTCGTAATGTGTAGCTTTCAATGCGATGATAACTGGTTTTGCAAAGAATAATAATTTCAGTTTGGCTCTGAAAACCTACAGTGCTATGGAAGGATGTGAATGCAAATCCAATGGATAATTTTTCCGTTTTATGTGTCAGAGACAATCTGGGGGCTGGCCGCTTCTTTAACTGTTTGTGCAAGAATTGATGGGTCTGAATTGGCAGTTGTTAATTCTGGACGAGTTGGCATAGCCTCAAAACAGAATTTGGCTAGTGATGATGAAGTCAAAAAGGAGAAAACAGAAAAGGGGGATGATTGCTAGGTTGAAATTACCTTCGAAAAGCTTCAACATTCCAAAAAGCTGAAATCAGCGTTGTTTTTTGGTCAACTCATGTCTTTATACGGTGGCTAGAGTGAGCACGACAAATAAGCTTGTTTATAACCAGGTTATCTTATGCTATATTGCAAGGGGGGAAATGGCAGTGAGGTGGTGGTCCTCTGTCAGAGGCAGGTCACAACATCTTAGGAGTGAAACATAACAGTTTTTGGCTCGTAGTTTTGGAGGAAGGCTCTCCATAAAGAAGGGGGTAATGGATCTCTGGAGTCACCCGTATTGCAGCTCTCAGAGTGAAAGTGAAGCGACAGGGTTGTTCATGAGAGGTCTCCGAAAATGATCTCGCCAAGTTGTACAGTCGTTCCAGACTAAGGAATTCTTCAGGCCTTTAAGGGGGGGCGCTGTTCTGAAGAAAAACGGAAGGCAGATCATCTACGAGGAGCACGCTCGTGGAGAGTAGAGAGAGATAGATAAAACCTTGCTTCCTTCTTTCTGTGCACACTGTTCAAAGACCAGGGAGAGAGAAAAACATGATGGGCGGCAAGGCTGGACATGAGGAGCTGTAAGAGGAAATCACATCGAAACAATGCAGGAAGAAAGTGGATAGTCATTATCAAGAAGCTGGCATGGTGGTGTGCATTGATTAGTAGAGGATGAGATTGTTCTTGAGTTGAGGAATTACGCCTGCCAGGTCCCTCTTCACCATTTCTTTGCTGTGCGAATTATGAGGAGAGTTTGTTGTTGTGAGCTAACAGATATTAAGAGAAAAAGAAAAGGCGGCAATGGAACAGAATGTGCTTCGTGCTTCATATACAAGTATAGTATTATTGTCCTGATGCTCTCGATGGTTGCTACACGGATGCACACAGAGAAAGAAAGAAGGAATATATGTATGCTATGGCAGACGATTAGCAGTGGATGCATTGTGATTCTCTGCAGATGAAAATGGGAAATTGTTGTACATGTTTCTCAGAGGAAACTAGGAACGCGTGAAGGGAATCTTTGGGAGTTCTAACAGGAGATACACAAGTAGTCAGACAATCTCAAAGAGCATAATAGATAAAAGGGCTGTAGAAGGAGAACGGTTCGAGGTGCAGGATCAAAGAGGGGGGCTACGGAAGTCTCTGCGGTCACCAGTGCTGGAAGAATATACGCTTGGGAGAAACAGGCACATGAGGAAGGGATTTTTGAGGGTTTGATATTGGCGGCCACCTTCGTCCCTCAACCGTCAATATACATAGGGTATTTTTCTTGTCCCCATGATCTATGCTTGTTTCATGCACATCACTCATGTCTGCGTATCCATACCTTTGTCTTCTCACATCACAAAGCCCTGGGCGCAATTGCTGGGACATTTAATCAGATCCTCGATGGTGCTTGCCAAATAAACTGCTGGAAATTGCTCCTCCTTATTCGGTTTTTCACGAGGTCGTGGAAAAATGGCTGATCTCTCCAAGGGAGCGCTCTGTCTGTTGTATGTATGATAGCCAAAGCGGGCTGTTTTGTTCAGGAGTTATTGGCAAGGGGAATTCGTTCCTGTTTGTCCTCTCCTTCATTGTGCAAGTCACAAAGGAAAGGGGGAAGCGTCCGTCCGAGGAGAAAGGAGCAGTTGTAGATGTAGCAGGATCAAGTTGCTTGTTCAAGAACTCTTTGGAAAATGAGAGGCCAGGACGTGTTTCGGCTGGGCATTAGTTAACTTTGAAGGATTGCTAATCATTAAGTTATGCGGAACCTTACTTTGTGTTGTCACTAGTTAGATACCCAATTGCTGTGTTTACTTTCCATTCAGAAAGAGGCGTTGGACAGGTGAATGTATGATCAAAGATACGTTGGATAGGTGCATTCACTTTTGCTGGAAACTCTCCTTTGGGTATTGAGGGCGATGTTCTTTGGTTTATATAAGTGTTTCAGTTCATAATATCTGTGTAGCCTTTTCACCACAAGCACAAGCCGACATGGTTGTATTGCATTTTAATGGGAGCACGAAGCGACAGTTGGGGGGAAAAGAAAGGGAAGTCATTATAATACTGAATTGGCTGAAAAGTCTCGCTTAGTACCAACAGATCTTCAGCTGTGTCTATCTTTAGCTACATGGGATTAAGTTTTGTTCCTATTTGCCTTATTTCGATGAATGGTTCATGGTACTTGCTGTGATAGGCAACGCTAATCTCAAATATGAACAAAATAGACATAAGTGGTGTAAGGTAGAGTGTACAATTTATTGTTCCATTGAAGGTCGTCGACTACTATAGGATTAAAGGGTAACCTATACAGAGAACAAGAGAAAGTAAGGAAGAGTGAGTAAAGAGAAAGTGTTATTAGAAATGCACGAGAGTGTGTGAGGGCAGATGTATGCATATGAGTGAGGGAGAGAGAGAGAAGAGATAGAGAAAAGAGGGTTAAGGGAGATGTGTGAAAGAGTGAGAGCAAGCAGGTGACCGGAACTCGAGAATGCATGTGCTAAGAGTATGCGTCTAAGTTTTTCTAGGTGGATGAGTGTGTGAGTGTGTATAAGCGGGCGTGTGTGTGAATGGGGGAATGAGGGTATCCAAATGCACATGTGTGTGTGCCCTTGGGAAGAGTAAGAACCATCGGAGAGTAAAGAGAGGAAAATGAGTGTGTGCGTATACAGGTGTGTAAGAGTGTGGTGATGCATGAGGGTGCATGAGAGTATATGTATGGGTAGGAGTGAGAGTGAGAGAAAGATTGTTATAAGGAATTACTAGGGTTGGATACTCAGTTGTGCGCATATGTTTCCATCTCCCCAAAGGTTACATGGGAGTGCAATTGGGGACCCAGGGGGACCAAAAGTGACCTAATATCAGAAGGTTTGGGTAAAATATCATTGTGTGCATACACTTTCCCTTGGACTAAAAAGCAAACATTTTGGTGCGTTTGCCGGGAAGCATATGAACTAGTACATATACAAAGGAAGGATTCCTCGAGGGGTAATTATGGGTTCCAGGTAATCCAATTGGACCGATTCCGAGGGATTTGAACAAAATAAAGTCTCGTATAATCACTTTTTCCTTGGGCATTAGAATTAAACATTTTGGTGCGTTTGCCGGGAAGCATATGAACTAGTGCATAGACATAGGAAGAATCCATTGTGAGATAATTGCGGGCTCTAAGTAATCCAAGTGGACCAATTGCGAGGGGTTAAGCAAAATAAAGGCTTCCACAATCATCTTTTCCTTGGGCTTAAGACCCTATCAGCCATCGTGGCCGGGAGGTCACGACCACGAGCCGCATCCAGCTTCGTTATGGGATAGCTTTTATATGTTACTTGTCTATTTTTATGTGTTTCTGTGTTGTGTGTTGCGTTGCATTGGTAGATGGGTGGAATCAACCTGGTTGGGTGGTCAGGGCCACGAGTCGCATCCAACGTCAACATAGGCCAATGTGTGAATATGAATAAAATTTACATATGAAAAAAATTCCCCATTCCTGAGGGGGGGAGAGAGAGAGAGAGAGAGAGAGAGAGAGAGAGAGAGAGAGAGAGAGAGAGAGAGAGAGAGAGAGAGAGAGAGAGAGAGAGAGAGAGAGAGAGAGAGAGAGAGAGAAGAGGGCGATGATCACCTGGAAGGGAACATTATTTGCTTGTGTGATTGGTATATGGTGGATTGCGACAGATCAGCTCACTCTGAATCAACATTCTCAAAGGCACGGATACTGTATATATACTTATGGATGAGACCTTAGCGAGGTAATGCAACAATATTGCTTTATAACTTGTGTGCTCTATCCAAAGGTTTTCAAGTTTGTGGGACACTCTAGGGTTTTTATGTTGGTCTTGACTTGTACTCGAGTCTCGATGACTTTTGTAGGAGGACGATGGGGATTCTTAAGGGGTGTCCAGTCATGGAACATTTGTACATAGCGAATAGTAGGTGCAATAAAGGGGTATGCATTTTGGGTATTTTGCATCTCCTATTGGATTCAATTCAGTTGTCGTTGTTTATTTTGGTACTTTCTTTTCTGTTTTCTCGCAATGATAGTTGTATGTGTAAGACATGGAAAGGTATGAATGTGTTACTTTGGTTGAGACTATTTTCATAGTGGAATGCATGAGCAATTTGATGCATGTTGGAAAGGGAGTTGCATGTATGTGCGTGTTCTTGGATCATTTTGTCAGTGAATGATTTGTATGTATTCATGAGTGATTTTTTTGAGCACTAATAGCTTCAATGAGTGCAGGTACATTGGGAGTGATGGCTCGATGAAAGGATGTGCAAACAAACTGTATACTGACATGTTTATGGTTGTTTAGATTATATTGCAGCATGGACGGCTCGTCGAGGATGACTTCGTGAGCAGAAGAGGGGAGTATGTTAGCCCACGAAACGGTCGGTTTTTATACACTAATATGTTTCTATTTGGAAGGAGAAGATGGTTGATTTCAGGTACTTGAAGAGTGATTAGATGATTGATGGGAAGTATTTGGAGGTTACACGACGACTTCTTGGTCAAAGAGGAATGCTATCGGGGGGGAGGCAATACTCGAAGACATGGCTTTTCATTATGGTGGTTACCACATGTGTGCTTACATAGATGGTCTATCTGAATAAGGCACTCGACATGTTCAACACAATAATTATCTCGCCAATACATTATGTGATGTTTATATCATTGACAATTGTGGCTTGTGGCAACATTGGCAATGTGATCAAAGGTGACGAGCTGCATGGAGAGGCAAAGGGGCTTTGAATGTGAAATTTCTGTTCGCAATGGCTTGATTGACATGTATGCCAAGTTCGATCAACTAGACACTACCCATCAAGTGTTTGAGAATCTCACGACTTGAGATGCCATTTCCTGGAGTATAGTTCTTATTGGGCATGTTGAAGCTGGATGGAATTACAAGGCACTACAAATATATGAACTTATGCTTGAGACCCCTTTTATTCCAAATGATGTTACATACCTTTGCAGTCTGAAGGCCTGTGCAAGTACAGGAACCATATCAAAAGGGTGGGAGATACATGATGAAATAATAAAGATAGGTCTAGAAAAAGAGCCCCTAATTAGCAACACTTTGGTGAGCATGTATGCAAAATGTGGTTCACTTGCAACTGCAGAAATAGTTTTGCATTCTCTTCCCAAGTTAGATTTGATCTCATGGAATGCTATTTTGGGTGCATATGTTGAACATGGGTGTGTTGAAGATGCACTATGCTGCATTGAATCTATGTATGAGGAGGAAGTTTCTCCAAATTCAATGACATTCACCTGCTTGTTGAAGTGTTTTAGTAGCATTGGAGCAGCTTTCGAAGGGTTTGAAGTTCATATTACAGAGTGTGTTTAACAAACTTGAAGTTCGAAGCATTATTTCTTGGAACACTTTGATCGGAGGATATGCCAAATTGGGACATGGAGAAGAGTGGTTGGTTTGGCCCGGACATGGGCACCTAGTTGGGTAAATGCTGATAGAGCATTAGAACGTTTATCAATGGTCCATTGATGATTCATGGGGCCAATAATCGAAAAATAGATATTGTAACTACTTCGTTACTCCCACCGTATTTACACTATGGAGAGTTAAGTATCAGAAAGATATTTCACAATGTGAGGATGAAATAGATATTGTGGGTCAAGGAAGGCAAAGTGGATGCTGAAGAAAGTGTAGACTTGTTTCTCAGAGCCATCGGATTGACGGAATATTCAAGATATCTCAGCTTCAAGTTTCCCTTCACTCATGAGCGGTCTTTGTTGTCTAATTTGAAGTTCTTTCCTTAGAGAGTTGATGAAGGGTACTTCAAGGCATGGAGACTGGGTAAAACTGGTTATCCCTTGGTTGATGTTGGTATGAGAGAATTGTGGGCTAGTGGTTGGATGCACAGCCAAATAGGAGTGATTACATCCAGTGTTTCTCCAATTCATTTGGCTGTTAAAGCCTTTTGGCTGCACATGCGAGTTATGGTGGTTCACTTTCCGTTTAGTCGTCAGAGGAAGCAGGCTGGGGTGCTTTTCCGTTTTTTGTGCAGAAAAGGGGGGTTGTTTTGCTTTGCCTATAGAGAAAAAAGGAGAGGAAGGCCCTCGCCCATGCTCTAGCAGTAAGTTTTTTTTGTCTTTTGTTCTTTTTCTGATGCGGCAGGTACTCTTGAAGAGCTGGGGGAACGATGAAAGGTGGGCAGAGGCATATATCAAGCAAAGACGGGAGGGTAACTAGGGGGAATTTTTCTCTTCCAGCAGTCGAGCACTTTAAGAGTGTCCTGTTGTTTTGTCAAAAGGGAGGGGGGGAACCTCCTTTATCATTGTTTTTCTCTTCTTCAACAGCTGCTATCTTTCTTTTGGGGGACTTGTGAGGGGAGCACTAAACTCGAGCATGTAGAGGCGAGAACAGAAGATGATGGGGAGCTCCTCAGTGGAGTGAGATGTTACTGTTAGGTTCGCACCAACGCTCTGAGCAATAAGGGGTTGGAATGTCCCATGAATGGGCCTCTGAACAGGATCGAGCACGAAGCAGTCCAACTATTTCTTGTACGAACCAAAGGTGAAACTGAGATGTAAGTCAAAGCCGGAGTGATTTGGGAGGAATAAAAGTGTGCGGGGAAGCTACTTTGGGATTAGAAGGAAGAGACACTCTACTCCGCAAAGGATAAGCTTCTTGGCCTGTTGATGCGATCTCCTATCGAGAGATTTGCCATAACCAGTCTGACATAGACATGTAAATTACACACGTAAACGGCCAGGTGACATTATGAATCCTTTCAGGTATGCATTTGTGGTGCTTTATTCTTTCTTTCCTTCTCGGTGCTGCTGTACCGGAAATATAATACTGGATTGATCAAATTCCCTTAAGAGGAGTCATGGTATTGTCTCCCACCTTTAGTGTTGTCTAACTACCTTGTCTGATTTAAGATGTGTAAATGAAAGGGTTTAGCATTGTATTAAAGATGGACGTCTGTAGAGAAATTGATTGGCTGCTTTTATCTCATTTTATCTCATTTCCATTGAGTGGGTTCTCTGTTTCCTCGAGCTGTAGACTTGGCAGGGAGGCATGAAGAAAAATAGCAATAATAATGTTAGTTATAATAATAAACACAAGTATGCCCCTATGTGACCTGCGAGCAAGGATGTCTATAAGTATGACATGCGTAAAATTCACTTCTGGAACTCGTGAGGCTGTCTTGCCAAATTTTTGAGTTAGTTACATGTCTCACAGAACCCTAGCTCACGTTTTATGCCTTCAGATCCTATAGTGAGCCTGATCCCCACATGTTCCTGGTTGCACTAGATTCTCTAGTTACCAAACCACTACGCTAAGCTACCAAGGGCTAGCATCTCTATATAATATTATCCAAATGTCTTTTCCCCTTTTTGTGAGCATGCGACCAAGGTGGAGTAATCCCCTGCTTGCTTCAAAAGATATTATATTCATCATCACAGAGATGAAATCGTCATGACTATCCTAGCCTCCTAAGGGTACTCGTACGTTTGGAACTAAAATTTGACTCGTGTTCTTCTATTTATCTTTTCCATCTCTGGACTACATGTAATTGCTATATTCTTTCAATTAAGTTTTCCTTCTTTTCTGTGGTAATAGAAGACTTAAAATATCTATGCCATGGATGGTGAAAAAGGTTATTCACGTGTGAAGTTCAAAAAGGAAAAAAAGAGATTGTTTCGTAAATCCTACTGGTGTGCATAGGGATTGATTTCTATATAAGTGACATTAAGTACAAAGTGACTTCATGTTTATGCACGATAAGAACTGCTGCTGGAGTGATAGATTCAATGTGGGAATTTATCTTACCATTGAGAGGGAGTGAGCTGTTGCGAGTGAGTCCGAGTGCAAATGTGTGTATGTATGGATCTGTGTGTGTGAAGCTGTGCATGCATGAGTGTGGGAAGGAGAGAGTGTAAGTGTGGGAGAGCACGAAGTAGAGTGGTAAGAGAATATGCGAAGATAGGGAGGAGGAGTTAGAAGGAGAGATAAGGGGAGATAAAGAAAAGGGAAGTGAACGAGAAAGAGACGAAGTGAAAAGAAAAGGGGAGGGTATGTGAGAGAGTGAGGGTGTGTGTGCTTGTCGGTGCAAACATACGGGAGTGAGTAAGCAAGGGTGCATGAGACTTAGAGTGTGTGAAGGGGAGTGAGGAAGAAATAAAGAGAATGGGGAAGCAAGGAGGGCAGTTTCACGAAGCAATACATGAGTCGGAGTCCCCGCTCACATATGCACTAGGGTTTCCATTTTCGTGCTTTTACGTATATATTCAAGTGGAACTTGTGGATCTCAATGCATTTGGGCAACAGAAAATAGGCATCCATTTGCACTTTCCCTTGGGTTTAAGGGCTTATAATCAGCGGCATTTCATCTTTGTGAGTAGGAAACTGGGTTGTTTGGCACATATCACATCTCTTGACATAGGTATGTGCATCCATGTGAAGAGTGGGCCACCATAATCCTGCGAATAGTATGGCTTTGATTATTCTATCGAGGCCAAAATGACCTCTTGGAACACCTTGGTGTGTAGTATCTAATATGCTCAAGTAATCACTCGCATGAACACACTGCCTCAGGTATCCATCTCTCCCTCATTTGTATAGGTTATCACGAATAATCTAGTAGTCTTGAGCTTCCTTCTCTAGACTTCATTATCTTGCTGACATTATTACTTGAGAGAATGTTTTCGTCCTCACGTAAGTTACGAGTGGTTCACTCCATTATGGTGTGAGAGACACATTATACAGAGTGACATGTTCCAAAGGTGGTCTGTCACAACAAACTGGGCATTATTTACATAACCTATAGGCATCTGCTTCCATAGAATGCCAATACACTCCTAGTCTATGCAAAGTATGCAATGTATGCTGTTTTGAATGATGTTGCTTTAATGCACCTACATGTGCTAACTACAACGAATTCTTGTATTTTGATTCATCTATGCAACAAGCATGAATTTTTTTATTATCTTGTTTATATATGCTTCATGTTAGTATCTGGTATCTTTGTGACTTGGTAATCTCTCCTTCTTTGATCGTGATCCTAGGATTCTTGGGTCCAATTGCGAGAATAGGGACAATGGATGCATACCAAAAATTCCGAGTTTCTCAAACCATCGCGATGGTCTGAGGGCTTCGGCAGATATGGCAAAAAGTCTGAGTTTTTACCTGTTTGGAGCTCTCGTGTTGCTCTGGAGCACTGTACCTGCAAGAAAACTAAAAAACACACACATCACAACGAGCACAAAATCTCTCTCTCTCTCTCTCTCTCTCTCTCTCTCGCACATGCGCAAATGAGGGTGATAGGTGGATATGGCAAAATTTTTGATGTTTTTGGAGTGGAAGAAGATAATGTGGTAGTGAAGGAGGAGTGTAGAGGAGATGAAAAACATAAAAAACTACTTAAAAACAAGAAAAATTGAAATTTTTACCTTCCAACACCACGTCTTGCTATACTCTTACCATCACACATTCGTCCTAGAGCTTGATCCCCAGCAACGATGCCAAATTTGGTGTTGCTCTAGCACAATGGTAAGCACCATTTTAAGACGCTCCACCTCCTTAGTGTCAATCCGTAGAAGAGATAGGAGTGATATGAGGATCGTGAACACGAGATGAAGTGAGAGTGAAGGTGAGAAGCATGGAGATGCACACAACATACACACACACAAGAAAGAGACAAGCAAGACACAATGGAAGGTTGAAAACAGATTCTATTACTCAAGAACACTCTTACAAGCTCAATCTCACATTAACTCATACAAGTCTACACTAGCTCACACTATCTAACCTCAAAAATGAGTTCTCTAGCTCTATTTATAGTGTTTTGACTAGATTTGACCGGTTTCACATCTAATGTCCGGCATAGTTAAAAAATAGGTTCTAGGCACTATTTGAAGGTCTAAATGAGATCTAAAAATAGCCAAAATTGGTACACTTGTTCTACCTAACTCTTCAAGCTCGAGAACTCCTCGGCTTGCACAAAATGGAGCTACTAATTACAAATGTGTGTGCTTCTATGATACATATGGTACAAGAGTGATGAAAATCACTGTTGGGGTTTTGAGAATGCAACATAAAACATGTTTCTTTTGGAAAGAGTAAACCTCCTAGCTCTGCACGACTTCTTTGTAGTCCCCCTTCACATGCTTCCTCGTCGTCTGTGCCTTGGCTACTGTCAACATCCTCCGTAAGAGGTTCTTGATAAAGCTTTACTCTATAGCCACTAATGTAATTAGACATTATCTCTCCTTCTAATGTGGCTAATTGTATTGCTCCACTTGTCGAAAGTCTATTAATAATCATAGGTCTATAACCACATTTTCTAGCTTTCGTGCATGTTGTTTTAGTGTATACACTAGGACTAAGTCACCTTCTTTTAATCCTTTATCTTTCATGTGTGCATTGAAATAGGCTTTCTATCGCGTCTTTGCTGTATATATGCCTACTGCCACTTTCAATCTACTTTCTCCTAATCATTCCAAATCCAATATCCTTGATGATAATTCATGACCAATCCACTAATGCTCTTGTGAAACCTTAAGGTGGGTATCAAAAATTCCAAAGGGAGCACTGCATTTTGACCAAAAACCATCTGAAATGGAGTTTCATTGAGTATCGTATTTTAGGCCAATCGATATGCCCAACCAACATTATGTAATTGTTTATCCCAATCTGAACTTTTTTTTGTTTATGAGTTTTGTCAATACATTACAAAGGATCTTGTTAGTACTTTCTGCCTGACCGTGGCCTGACGATGATATGGTGCCAATTTCTTGTGAATCACTATAAAATCCTGTAATAAATATTCAATAACTTGGTTTAGAAAGTGGGTTTCTCAATCACTCACTAGTTCTATAGGTAAGCCATATCTCATAAAGATATTTTCAAATAAGAGCGTTATAGTCGTGTGTGCATCATTCATCCTTGTGGCCTTAGCCTCTACCCATTTGGTGAGATAATCTATCACTGCTATGATGTATTCAACATGAGTGCCTTTAGCAGGGGGTTGATGGTTCCTACAAAGTCTATATCCCACTTAGAGAATGCACGTCCTCCCATCATGGGTTTAGCTGCATTTCATCTCTGCGAGTAGGAAATTGGGTTGTTTGTCACACATCACATCTCTAGACATAGGTATGTGCATCCATGTGAAGAGTGGGCCACCATAATCCTGCGAATAGTACGGCTTTGATTATTCTATTGAGGCCAAAATGACCTCTTGCAACACCTTGGTGTGTAGTCTCTAATATGCTCAAGTAATCACTCTCATGAACACACTGCCTCAGGTATCCATCTCTCCCTTGTTTGTATAGGTTATCGCCAATAATCGAGTAGACTTGAGCTTCCTACTCTAGACTTCATTATCTTGCTGACATTATTCCTTAAGAGAATGTTTTCTTCCTCACGTGAGTTACCAATGGTTCACTCCATTCTGGTGTGAGAGAGACATTATACATAGTGACATGTTCCATAGGTGGTCTGTCACAACAAACTGGGCATTCTTTACATAACCTATAGGCATCTGCTTCCATAGAAGGCCAATACACTCCTAGTCTATGCAAAGTATGCAATGTACGCTGTTTTGAATGATGTTTCTTTAATGCACCTACATGTGCTAACTGCAATCAATTCTTGTATTTTGATTCATCTATGCAACAAGCATGGATTTTCTTAGTATCTTGTTTAAATATGCTTCATGATAGTATCTGGTATCTTTGTGACTTGGTAATCTCTCCTTCTCTGATCATGATCCTAGGATTCTTGGGTCCAAATGTGAGAATAGGGACAATGGATTTTTCCCATTCGGGTACTACCTCAACATTAAACAGTTATGCATCTAGTAGTTCATCCACTATTCCTTGAGGGGTTTCTAAGACAAGTCTCTAAGACGAGTCTTTCCTTTCCTGACTTCTACTACAAAAGTTGTATTCCATTAATAATAGAAACCATAGTATCAATCGTCCGATCTTACATGGCTTATTGACTAAGTACAACAATGCTTGATGATCTGTGAAGAACTTGATCTCATTCGCCAATAAGTAGTGCCTGAATTTCTTTAGTGCATAGATCATTCCTAATCCTTAGCACTCCGTAGTGGTGTAATTTCTTTCCGATGCATTTAGTTGTCTACTTACATAAGCTATGGGAAGATCTATATTGCTTTCATTTGTGGGTTGTGTTAGCACACACCCTATGACGTAGTCGGATGCATCCACATGGACAAGAAATTGCTTACTCCAATCTGGTGTAGTTAAAATGGGTGTTGAACACAAGCATCATTTGAGTTCATTGAATGATCTCTCACATGCTTTCGTCCATTCAAACTTGGTCAAAAGGGAATATAGAGGCTTCACTATGATCGCGTACATGTGTATAATTCATTGATAATAACCACATTATCCCATGAAAGCCTATACTTCTTGCACATTTTTTGGCCTAGGTACATCCACAATCACTCTAAATGTTTCTTTGTCCATAGAGATTCCATTCTTTGACACAATGTGTCCTAGAATCTTGCTTTTCTTGACCATGAAAACACATTTTTTTGGGTTCAAACAGACCTGATATTCTCAACATTTGTCAAAGGCTTGCCTTCAGGGATGTGGGTCTGTCTCATGTTAGAATGTGCACACAAATTGTCTATGTAAACTTCCAAGTTGTTTCGTAATAATTCCCTAAAAACATGACACATCAATTGTTGAAATGTGGCAGGTGCATTTTGTCAGTCTGAATGGCATCACACGAAATGCAAATATGCCCCACTCTGTGGCAAAGGGTATCTTATGTTGATCTTCAGGAGCAATGGCTACCTAATTATAGCATGAAAATCCATCAAGGAAGCTGTAGACTTCCTTGCTCGCAACTCGTTCCAATAAATGTTCCGTGATAGGAAGAGGATAACTGTCTCTAATCATGGTGGCATTAACTTTTTAAGGTTAATACACACATGCAATTTTCCATTTTTCTTGGGCACTACTACAATGGGGGATAGCCATTCAATATGCTCAATTTCGTAAATGAATCTTGCTTCTATCAAATGATCTATCTCCTCTTCAATCTTAGCAGCATAATTATCATTGTAGGTGTATGGTTTTTGCTTAGAAGGCTTGGCTTCTCATGTCATAGGAATTCTATGGGAGCATATGTATGGGTCTACTCCTTTCAAGTCCTTATAACTCCAAGCAAAGACATCTCTATATTCTCGCAATAGTGCAGTTAATTCTTTTTCTTCTTCTTCTGTCAAATCATGCCCTATGTATGTACATTTTTCTTCTCCTTCTTTGGTCGTGACTATTATTTTCTTGGTTTTCTCTCAACTATCGTATACTTCTCCGATGTTTGCTTCTCGTTTAGGCATGTCTTCTATTTCATACTTTTTAAAGTTCTCTGATACTTCCATGAGGGGTTCTTCTTGTTCCATCTTAAGTGAGTCCTTCGTATTTTCTGTAAAATCTATGAGTGACTATGGTCGCTCAACTTGATTTTCCTTTCCCAACCCAAGGGTAGTGGCTTCCACAAAGTAAAGATACTCCTCTTCTGATGAGCAGATGAGTTCCATGATAATGGACTCTAGGTCCTCGTCATTTGTTTCCTCTATCTCTTGGGTCGATTCCCTAGATTCTTCTAGGATAGGATCTTCATCTAAAGGTTCTATCATAAAAATAGAAATGTCATATCCATGCTCATCACGGTGATGATTCCATTGTTCTTCTTTCACAACTATATCCATCGTGGCTAAGATCTCTGCCCAATCATGAGGCTCGAATTGCTCGTCAGGAAACACTATCAGTGCATACGTAGGATCTTGAACGGTTGATGGATGTCATTTTGAACCTAAGGTTCTGGCTTCTAATCGTTCTTCCTCTTCTTTGGCTACCTTACACATCCATAGATGAGTGTCTTGGTGCAACCATGAAGGGTTTGATTCTAATGAATGCATAGACTCTATTTCTTTAGGGGTCCTATGGATGGTCTTCCACTGGATTCGGGGATACATCATGATGGGAATAATCCTTGAGGTTGACTTTGGTGGTCACTCCTAAATGTTGCATGTACAAGGAATTAGTTCTCCAATCTTGTACGGTTGTCCTAATATCATCTCGTAAACATGTTTTTCTCTGAGCTCATAAATGGCAAAGCTGTGCTCAAATTCTACACCACAAGTGGTGAGAGATATACCTTCCAGCAAGCCTAATGGTTTCTCAATGTGTCCATCAGCCATTTGTAGCTTCATTCTTGTGGGTCTTAATGCTCGCTTACCCCAACGTTTCCATACAGCAGTGGTAGCAATGGCTACTATGGCACCTGAATCTAGGATGGCCTTAGTGGTGTATCCTTGGTGGGTTATTGGAAGATAGGTATTACCTTCCTCTCCCTCGCTCATATCTCCAATTATTTCCAATGGTATTTCTAGTACCTTTTTGTGTGAACGTTGTTGAGAGTGAGTGGTAGCAATCTCTTGAAATTAGTTTGCTACATGCTTCCACAACTCAGGTTTAACCTTTAGTAATTCTTCTAGAGTGAGATTACACTGCACTTTGGTGTTCTTTATCACATCAGTATTCCTAGGAATTACTGACTCTTCATTTCTAACTATTATGGTGGGTGCTCTCATACTAAAAGACTTAGCTTCTCAAGGTCCTGTGAACTGAGTTAATTCTTGTAAAGAATTAGACTCAAAATTTATTGGTTCATTCAATTGCTCTTCCTCTACATCTCCATATGTAGAGAGTATATCTAGGGAAAATTTTTCATGCAAGTCATCTATCTCTTGAATAGGGGGATGGGTTTCTTGCTCTCATTTCCACTTCTCCTCTTGGATTTCCCTTAGAAACCCTTGTGAGTACTTATGTATGGAAGAAAGGTTTTCTCCACCCTTGATATTTGGCACTTGAGATAGTGATGGTGCATTACCGTCCTATACCTCTGGGATGGTAGAGTTCTTCTACAAACTCTTCTTTTTGTTGCTTGATATCAAATATTCTAGCCTCTCCAATAGTCCTTGAAAGTGTAACTCTAGTTTTGCTATGTTACTCCAATTGATGTATCAAGAAGCTTCAAACATGGTTTGGGTTAATTCTACCATCTTCATGCAAAGTTTAAATCTCTCAATTTCTAGGTCTACCCTTGGGTAGTTCTTACTCAATTCAGCTACTTGGGTTCCTTCTTTTAATCTTTCTTGGTATGCTCGGAACATCATGTCTAAATTTTCAAGTATGGGTTCAGCTAAGATAGATCCTGATCTCTGAGCTTGGTTCTCCTGATTTGACACTTATGAAGTTAATTCTAAGATTTGCTCTAGTTTTGTTTAGACTTCCTTCCAACTCACTTATTTTCTTACCCCATTTCTTCTTGATCCTTTCTTGTGAATCCGTCCATGATTTAGTTTTTCTTCCGCTAGACTCTCCAACTTCACTATTCTCTGCTATTTTATCAGGGTTAGGTTGTTGATTTTATAATAGTGCTTGATCTCTCATTATAGCTTGTATAGGCACATACATTGGTGGGGATCCATTTGTTACCGTTAGTGTCCATGTGAAAGGCCAAATGGCCACCGGACACTTCTTTGTATACGTTCTTTGATAAAACATATAGTGGTTTGGTCAGTCATAGACTGTATGTTTGATCGCATTTGTAAGACCTAAGAAGTCTGTCTTCGTGCTCCTTGTGTACTGTGTTTTATGCGTATTCTGCAGTCTTTGTGTGGAGTACTGTGTGCGGCCTTAGGAGCTCTGTTTTCTATTCAGAGGATATCGTCATGGATCCCTCGATAAGGAGAGCGCACCACGGTGCATCGTCATTAAAACCCTACACTGGTATCAAAGCAGTTCGAGGCAAAAGCTTTGTTGCTTTTGTGCGAGCGAAGCAAGCACCCCCCCCCCCCTCGGCTTTCCCCAAGGCTTATGAATAAGGCAGCGACCAAGGCATAGACCTTGGCATACCTTGTCATCCAAGTCATCAAAGTCACCATTGGCGATGTTGGCTGCACGTGAGGGAGGACCTCAATGATCAAGGAAGATAGAGGTTCCCGGTACTTCCCGGGAGGTCACCCATCCCAGCACTGTTCCCCCATGAGCTCGCTTAGCCGTGGCAATCTCTTGCCACTAAGCTACACTCTTGTGGTGTCTGAAGAAGGGGAAAGACTAAGGTTGACATTACCTTGAACATGTTTTGGTCCCTCAAAGCTTCATTCTTTGCTTTCAAAGCCTATTTTTGAAGCATTTTTGGGGTGTCTTTTGGAGCCGTTTTGGAGTGCTTCCACACATAGTTCTCTTCACACAAGTCCAGAAACATCAAAAAGAGTGTTCTTTGTACTTCTCCAACATGAAATAACAACCTTTGGGGCTGTGTCTTCAGCCACACTCATAAAACTACAGGTTTCTTGGAAGATTTCAGTTTTGGTGGGAGTAGCCGCTACAAATTTATGGAGGTTTTTTTAGCTTAAAACGTCAGAGTTGACAGACACTTGCAGGTGTTGTTGACTAGTTTTTGGGCTCTGCGTTCAACCTTTTAGTATCATTTTACTACATATATTGAGCACCTACACACCATGTATGCTTTTGTGGATACCGCTTATGTACGTCCATGTGGTCATTGATATAGTGGTTACGTTCTTTGCATAAAGACTTTTACATTTGATAAAGAGGATCATGGTGAGGTTTTCTTAACTGGGAGACACCCAGATGTTGGGGTCTCTTCGGTGATGCAGGTGGAAGACTTACCCAGCCTCGCCATAGGATATGTATGATAGTTGTTCATAGATGCTCGATAAGCCTAGTTCGCTGCTATTGGGTAACTGATTACATGCAATGGAGTCAGTGACTCACTATGCAGGCAAACATGTTAGTACTTGCAGTTTTATGATATTTTGACACTGGTCATACGCTCATTTTGTAGAGGATACTGTGGCAAAATTTTTCCAGATTTTTGGTTTTGTCAACTATACAGTTGTCAATTTACTCCTTGATACAGTTATTCATTGGTGTTCAGACTCTTCTAGCTCCATTATCATTCAATTTAGTTCTCTACCATCATGGCATCAGAGGTCTCAGGCACATCTAGTGGATCAGGGTCTATTGCTAGTGTTCCAAGGAGAAGCTATAACTTGCAGGGCAAAGATTATTTTGAGATCCAAAAATTTTATGGCATAAACTTTGCTCTATGGAAGAATCAAATTAAAGATGTGCTGATTCAAAGGAGGCAATGGAAGCCAGTAAATGTAATTTCAAAGAAGCCTGCTGACATGGATGAAGATGAATGGAGGAGTTAGATGAAATGGCCAGGTCTACCATTTGCTTGCACCTGGCACATAATGTTTACTTTACAGTATTAGACTGTGAAAGTGTAGAGGAGCTTTGGAAGAAGTTATGCAATACATATGAAAAAGAGACGGCATCAAATAAAGTCTATCTGATGAGAAAATTATATGAACTTCGTATGAAGGACGCAGATAGTGTTGCTACTCATCTAAAAGAGTTAGATGTTGTATTCTCTCAGTTACAGGCTCAGAAAATGGATATGGATAATGAAATGAAAGCAGTATTGCTATTATGCACCTTGCCTTCATCATGGGATACATTTGCACAGCTATTAGCAATAGTGCACCTAGTGGTAAACTCGTCTATGATGACATATGTGGAGCACTCTTGAGTGAGGAGATTCTTAGAAAATCTATGGTTGGCACTCAGAGTGGAGATGCATATAATGTTCATGATTCTTACCAAGGAAAGAATCAACAACATGGCAGGAGCAAGAACAAGGAAAAGAATGGTCAACCGAATAAGAGTAGAAGTAAATCAAGGAAGAGGGATATTGAATGCCATTATTGTCATAAGAAAGGACACGTGAAGAAAGACTGTTATGCATTAAAAAATGTTAAAGGGAACTAAGCTTAAGGCTTTACGTTCAGATAATGGGGGTGAGTATACCTCACATGAATTCAGCCTTTTCTGTCAGTCTAGAGGGATTTGTAGAGAGTTTATAGCTCCTTATACCCGAGTACAGAATGGTGTAGCTGAAAGGATGAATAGAACTATTCAAGATGGAGTAGTTTCTATGTTGCATCATGCAAACCTCTCACAAGGCTTTTGGACAGAAGTAGTATTGACTGTAGTTTCATGTGATTAACCTTTCAACTAGTACTGCCAAAGGTCTGAAAGTGGCACAAGAGTTATGGACAAGGAAGCCACCATATTATGATCATCTTTGAGTTTTTGGGTGTGAAGCATATGTTCATTTACCGAAGAATCTTAGACAAAAGTTGGACCATAAGTCAAAGAAATGCATTTTTCTTGGATATGGTTGAGAAGGACAATTTGGATATTGCTTATGGGATCTTGAAACACAGTCAGTGATCAGAAGTAGTGTTGTCATTTTTGATGAGTCTAAGATGCATAAACAACCCATTAAGGAGGTTGAAGTGAGAAGAGTGGTGTTTGAGGATACTAGTCCTCCGGTTAGCATGCATAAAAATGCTGCATATAGGGATGTTCAAGAAAATGTCCATTCAGATCAGTCTGCACATATTCTTGTTCAAAAACCATTGAGACGTTTTGCACGTGTTTCACATCCACCTCATAGATATGTTCCAGGTTTAGATTTTGTTATGCTAATAGATGTCAGTGAGCCTTCTTGCTACAAAGAGGCTATGCAGACAAAAGATCATGTCAAGTGGGAGCATGCCATGAAGAGTGAGTTGGATTCTATTCACAAGAATGGTACTTGGGATTTAGTATCTTTGCCGAAGGGCAGGAAAGCTTTACCATGTAAATGGGTATATAAGTTGAAACTCACATCAGATAGTGCTTCTCCAAAGTATAAAGCATGACTTGTTGCAAATGGTTTTAAGCAACAACATGGTGTTGATTTCGAGGAAATCTTCTCTCTAGTGGTCAAGATGACTACCTTGCACATGTTGCTTGGATTCATTGCAATGGAGGACTTAGAGCTAGTCCAAATGGATGTGAAAACTGCTTTCTTGCATGGAGATCTTATAGATGAGATCTATATGGAACAACCAGAGGGTAATGTAGTTCTCGGCAAGGAAAGTCTAGTTTGTAAGCTCAAGAAGAGTTTGTATGGACTTAAACAGTCCCCTAGACAATAGTACCAAAATTTTATTGCTTTTATGAATTTTCAAGGCTATTCTCGAAGCAATGAGGATCATTGTCTCTACACAAAGAGATGCTCAGATGGTAGCTTGATATGCTTGATACTTTATGTCAATGATATGCCGATTGTTGGGAAGTCCTCTTCTGATTTGTCAATTCTCAAAAAGAAGTTGAGTCAAACATTTGATATGAAGGATTTGGGGGATGCCAAACGTATTCTTGGCATGTCCATTACTCGTGATAGGAGTAAAATATGCATATACTTGTCTCAAAGTGAGTATATATCTAAAGTACTTCACAGGTTCAATATGCAGGGCGGAAAGGCATTGAATACACCTTTACCCACATATGTGAAATTGAGCAAGGATGATTGCCCCAAATCAGATGAGGAAAAGGAATTCATGAACAAAATTCCCTATCAGTCTGTTGTTGGTAGTCTCATGTATGCTATAGTATCTACAAGACCAGACATTGCATTTGCAGTGGGAGTTGTGAGCAGATATATGTCTAATCCTGGCAAGAAACATTGGGAAGCGATCAAAATGATTTTGAGATATCTGAGTGGCACTAAGGACAAGTGTCTATGCTTAGGTAGAGGGAAAGCATCCATTATTGGTTACACAGATTCTGACTATGCTAGTTGTGTAGATAGTCATAAGTCTACATCAGGGTACATTTTTCATTTTGTTGGAGGTGCTATCTCTTGGAGATCTCGTCTTCAAGAATGTATAGCTGTTTCCACCACAGAAGTAGAGTATGTTGCAGCAAGTGAGGCATGTAAGGAAGCATTGTGGCTTTCTCGTCTTGCTTATGATATGGGTTTACCTCAGCATGTACCTCGTTTGCTTAGTGACAGTCAGAGTGCCATTGCTTTGGCTAAGAATCCGGTTTATCATGCAAAGACCAAGCACATTGAGGTGAGGTATCACTTCATAAGAGATTGCTTAGCCACTTAGTGCATCATTCTTGAGAAGGTTCACACTCGAGATAATGCTACAGATGCTTTGACTAAAGCTCTACCACATGATAGCTTTCGACACTATTGTCACTTGATCGGGGTTACTTGATTCATGATCTTACATAGTCACTTGTATACTGTGTAACATGTCCATCAGGTTGCAGGTATAATTTGTATACTTACACTCAGGTATTCTTTATCATTCTTTGTTTTTTCTCCCATGATTACTTTGGCCATATTGGCCTTTAGTGGGAGATTGTTATCGTTAGTGTCCATGTGAAAGGCCAAATGGCCACCGGACACTTCTTTGTATATGTTCTTTAATAAAACATATAGTGGCCTGGTCATTCACAGACTGTATGTTCGACCGCATTTTTAAGACCTAAGAATTCTGTCTTCGTGCTCCCTTTGTACTGTGTTTTATGTGTATTCTGCAGTCTCTGTGTGGAGTACCGTGTGTGGCCTTAGGAGCTCCATTTTCTACACAGAGGATATCGTCGTGGAGCTCTTGATAAGGAGAGTGCACCGTGGTGCATAGTCATCAAAACCCTACACCATCTGAGTTATGCACGATACCTATCACGTTTATGGGCATCACTTTAGAGGAATTAGTAGTGTTCTTAGGGCAATCTCTTTTGACATGTGCTTTACCACATTCTACACAAAAACCTTGAATGTTATAATATTGTGATTGCCTTGCTATCAAAGGATGTGAGCAATGCTTTATGAAATGATCTCCGTGGCACCTAAAACATGGCCATTTAGGGCCGTGTGGTCTTGGCTATCTCAACTGGGGCCATGGATTAGGATTGGCATACATTACGTTGGCATAATCTAGCTCCCAGTTGGGTTCCAACGATGGACTATCATATTGATATATTTCCATGTATTCACGTGACTCAGTGTAGTATGCAAATGGGCTATCTACATGTATTGCATGAACATATCTTCCACTTTCTCGGCTTGCAATACCTGCTTGAACTTGGCAACCTGGTCATAGGGATCTCCTATCTTATCAAAGTAATTCTTCATCGACTTCACTAACTGGGTAGGTCTCAGTATTCTTGGATGCTCACAGGGTCTAGGTAGAGGAAATTCATCCCTACCACCTTGTAATCTTGGTTTTCTTGGTCTCTCCATTCTATTAGTTTCTACGATTGATGAGCGTGAGCCAATTGCGATGGTGACACATCATCACGATGGCATGAGCCAAGCGTGATGGTCAACCCAAGTGCAAATTTTACAAACGCATCTATAGATTTCTTTATGCATAGGTATGCCCTACATTGTGTCACTGATGCAATCTCAAAAAAGAGAAGTTGTCAGACCATCACGATGGTCTCACACCTATGATAGAATTGACAAAAAATGAATAATCTTACCTTTTTGAAGCTCTATTGATATATTTGAATGCTTTTCCTACAAGAAAACTCAAAAACACAAACACATAATCTTGCACAAGAGCTCTCTCTCTCTCTGGCATGTGCAAATGAGAAAAATGGAGAGAATATGTGAAGATGGTGAATTTTTTGATTTTTTGGGGATGTAAGAAGATGATATGGTGGTGAAAAGGGAGTTTAGGGGAGATGAAAAACACTAAAAACAATGCAAAAACAACAAAAAAACTAAAATTAATTACCTTCCAATGCCACTTCTTGGTATACTCATACCATCAAGCATTCATCATAGAACTCAATCCTCGGCAACGACACCAAATTTGGTGTTGCTCTAGCACAATGGTAAGTACCACATGAAGAAGCTCCATCTCCTTAATGTCAATCTATAGAAGAGATAGGAGTGATATGAAGATCATGAACAGATGAAGTGAGTGAAGGTGAAGGTGAGAAGCATGAGAATGCACACACACACGGTAGAGACAAGAGAGAAGCAGTGGAAGGTCATCATTAGCAAGCTCTATTACTCAAGAACACTCTTACAAGCTCAAAACTAGCTCTAATCTCACACTAGTTAACCTAAAAAGTGAGCTCTCTATCTATAATAGTTTTGATCGGTTCCATATCTAGTGTCTGGCATACTTAAAAAATAGGTTATTGGGGTCATTGGAGGTCCAACTGAGATCTAAAAATAACCAAAATTGGTATGATCATTCTACCTAAGCTCCTCAAGCTTGAGGACTCCTTAGCTTCCACAAAATGGAGTTGCTAAAATACAAAATTGGGTGTTCTATGGTACATATGTTACAAGAGTGATGAAAATCACTATTTGGCATTTTGAAAAAGGAATATAAAGCATATTTCTTTGAGAAAATGAATGTCTAGTCCCCCGCAACTCACTGCATTCCCATATTTACATGCTACCTCTAGGTTGATGTGTGTGGCTACTATTGGATGCATTGCCAATAAGGGGAGAGGATTAAGAGAAACAAAGGGGAGGAAAAGTGAAGTCTAACTAAAACTTGGGTTTAAAAGGCTACAAAGATATATGAAAACAAGGGGAATTAGTTACACATAAGCATCATTCTCTAGAGCTTAGTGTTGAGATATCAAGCTCAACATGTGATGATCTAGGATGACACGTACCAGTTTTTCGTTTCTCTGACATGTATAGTGGTCACGCCAGTATATGTCAGGGATACTTTATTGAGCTTTATTAGATTTATGTGATGGCACATTTGTTCCTTGCCAGCTCACTTATTCGTGGACATTAGGTTTTTCCTTATGTAATGATCTTTATATATTGCACTGGTTGTATTCTTGTTTTAAGGTCATTTCTTGTACACTCGTTTTTATGTAATAGAAGAAGAAGAAGAAGAAGAACATTCTTCCTTGCCTCAATCTGTATGTGTGCTTCTCCTTGAGAGTGAGAGTGCTTGTGAGAGCTCTCTTCCTTATCTCCTTCCTCGTGACATGATATCCGAGCCAGCGTGGTTGTAGAGAGCTCATGGAGAAGGCGACGGTGAAGAGTACGCAGCAAGGCGTGGAGAAAACGTGATTCACAAACGACCTCCGTTTGCTACAAAAATCGGCATGAAGGTAGAAGACCTCAAAATATTTTCGAGAGTTATCCCTTTAGGGTCACTTGTTTTTGTTAGATCGAAGTTTTGGAGCCATCTCGACCTCCATTTCGAGCCCGCAAGGTGGGGCCCGCAAAAAAACCAGGTCAGCTTCAGAAACTGTAACTTGCGTTGTGTTTGACAACACTCATATATTCCAGATCCAGAACTTCAAGCGATTCCGTTTATTGTTGATAAACGAAAACTGTGTTTTTCTGAGATCGAACTGTCACGTCATAGTGCAACAGTGTTCAAGCAAAAGTGCTGCTTGTAGTGTTTTGCAGTGTTGTGAATTGCTGCAGAAATGGCAAACCCAAATGGAATGAGTCAGCTTATGAGCAATGAGCTGGACAAGAACAATTTCCATGCTTAGAGATTCAGAATGACGAATTTCTTGATGGGAAAAGGTTACTGGAAGTACATCGAAGGAGAGAATGAAAATGCTCCACTGAGTTACCAGAAAGGAATCGGACTGCAGATCAAGTAAGAGCATATGAGGAATGGAATCAAAGAGCATGAAAGGTAATGTACTGGCTATCTGTTAGCATATAGGATAGCATGATTGGACACATATAGGATGCCAAGACTCCAAAAGAGGCTTGGAATAGTTTCGTCACATTGTATGAGACCAATACAAAGGCACTGAAATTGCAACTCAAGAACGAGCTGCATACATTGGAGAAGAAGAGCATGTTGGTAAGTGACTACACCTTGAAAATCAAAAAGCATATGTGAGTCACTTGCATCTATTGGCATGAATGTAGATAATGATGATAAGGTGGAAGTGTGTCTTCGTGGTTTAGGAGCTGCATCATATAAGCAATTTAGAACTTCTATACAGACCAGGGAAAATATTCTGAATTTTGTTGATCTGGCATCTATGCTGATTATTGAAGAAAAGAATCTTGGTGAGGACCCAAACTCCCAAGGAAAATCTAGTTTTGAGCAAGTATTCTACTCTGGTAGAGGAAGAGGCAGAGGTAGAGGTTTTGGAAGTAGAAGAGGCAACAATAACCAAGACCAAGCTCAACAACAGAACCATGCAGGAGGAAGAGGATAGTTTCGAGGCAAGGGGAGCCAAAGAGGTCACAAAAATTTCCAAAGAAATGATTCAGGTAATGATAGTAAAGGATGCTCGAATTGTGGTAAACCTGGACACTTTGAACGTGATTGCAAGTTGAAGAATCAAAATAACAAAAGGCAACAAAACAACTATACATCCACAAGTGTAGATAATTCTGAGAAGTTGTTCATGGTTCAACACCACATGATGAATACGATGTCTATTGGTATTTCAAAATCGAATGATAATGTCTGGTATGTTGAATCAGGTGCTTCAAATCACATGACCAGTCATGTAGAATGGTTTAGTAGTTTGCAAAAAATGCCAGTTCCTTGATATGTTGAAACTGTGAAGAGATGGATAGGTATGTGTTGAAGATGAAGAGGTGTTGCAAAATCTTTGCTCTACACCAACCAAATGAACTCCAGGAGTAGATGGTGGGCCCTTTTAGCTTGCCAATGGATGTATTAGACACCCTATGTACCTTGGAAGATCACTCTCAAAAAGATAGATCAAAACAGATAAGTTGGAGTTAGCTCAGAGGTGAAAACTTGCTATTCTTGGTTGATACACCTGTCCAATGTTTTACATAATTCTCTGAGCACAGCAGCAATTAGATTAATTCCTCTTGGGGAAGGCTAGGTAGCTTAAAGAGCTAAATTTAGAGAGTAATCTCATCAAAAATAACAAACCACACACTGAGAATGACTTTTAACAAGTGATGACATCATCCCGATTTTCACGGGCTGCTACAGAAATAGACCAGTGAGCAGAAAAAGTAACATAACTCAAGATGTAAGAATCCAATGATCATGAAAATTTGTATGCTTATACTATACAGTAAGCTGAATCCAACAAGCTTTAAATCACTGAATTTGGATGAGTAACCACTGAGAAATGACTCTGACAAGATGACTAAAAAAGTCGGGTACCTGACAGAGAAGTGAAGATGAACATACCCTGTTGACTTCAAATGAACATAACTGAAGATTCCAACATCCAAATGACATGAAAATTTGTGAGCATATAGTAGCCTTATAGAGCTAACTTTACCAAGTTAAATCACTGAAAATGATGAACCAAGTGCAGAGAAACAATCTCTGCAAGCTAACTGAGAAAAACTGAAGTAATGGCAGTGAGTAGTACACATCACAAGAACATGGAAAGATGACCTCAAATAATCATAAAAATGAAACTATATTGCTTGTACAATACAATGACTTACTGATACATATGTGTGCTTTGTAATCACACCTTGAAATGGCATAAAGCTCAGCTCTTGGAGGTCTTCACATAGGTCTCTCTAACCACGACTAAAATTGCCATCTATTTATAGTTGAGTTTGGGAGGCTAACTTCCCTCAATCACTCTCCAATCAATCAATGATTGATTTGATTCTCTACCTACCACAAATCACGAATTCGTGGCTCCTCTTTCCATTCTTGATCATGTGGGCTCAACCACTTAAGTTTCTCTTACTTTTACATTAAGTAAACTCTTCAAAAGTTACAAGAGGTAGTTCACAAGTGAACTTTACATAGTCTTCATTTTGAAGCTTCTTTAATGACTTTGTGAGACTCAAGCCAATACTTAGGCTTGTCATAGACTTGCTCCAACAGCTCCCCCTCAAGCCAAGTATGCTTGAGGTCTTCAATCTTCCAAGATTACCTGCAAACCAATCATAGCCTTGAATTTGCAAAGCTTTGTACCATCCAATGCTTTAGTTAGAATATCTGCACATTGTTGATGAGTGGACACATATGATATTTGAATCTCCTTGCTTAGGATCTTCTCTCGTACATAATGATAATGAACTTCAATATGTTTAGTCCTTGCATGAAAAATAGGATTAGCAGCCAAGTGAATAGAACTCATATTGTCACCAAAAATAGTTGGAGTTCCAAACTCCAATCCAAGATCTTTGAACAATGTCTTCATCCACATAGCTTCCTGTGTAGCTATGGCAAGACCTCTATATTCAGCTTCAGTAGAAGAGAGAGCAACTGTGGGTTGCTTCTTGGATGACCATGAAATAAGCTTTGAACTTGCAAAGGTAAGATAACCTGAAGTGCTCCTTCTATCTTCCTTGGAGCCAGCCCAATCTGCATCAGAAAATAGCTTCAAACCTAAATCAGATACATAAGGATAGTAAAGTCCTTCATTTATGGTTCCTTTGAGATATTTGAGTATCCTTTTGGCAGCATCCATATGTGGTTTCCTTGGTGTGTGCATAAATTGACTTAGCACACTCACACTGTAACATATATCTACTCTTGTCAATGTGGCATAGTTGAGACTACCCACTAGACTTTGATATGATGTGATTTCCTCTATGAGTTCACCTTCATCTGAGCTCAATTTGTGATTAACCTCCATTGGAGTACCTGCAATCTTACAATCTTGCATCTTGAATTTTGCCAACATGTCCTTAATGTACTTTCTTTGACTGAGAAACAAACCATGATCTTTGTAGACAACTTCCAAACCTAGGAAGTAGGTAAGTGAACCCAAATCACTTATCTTGAACTCTTCTCTCATCTGATCTTTGATCTTCTTCATACCATCTGCATCATTTCCTGTCAATATAATATCATCTACATATACACATAGGTAGATGACCTCGGAATTACTCTTTTTAATAAAGAGTGAAGGATCTGCTTTGCTTGGTTGAAAGCCTTTGTCCTGCAAGAATGAAACAAGCCTGAAATTCCAAGCTCTTGGAGCTTGCTTGAGACCATACAATGCTTTGTTAAGTTTACACACATAATCAGGATAAACTTGACTCTCAAAACCAGGTGGTTGTGCCATATATACCTCTTCTGTTATCCAACCATTCAAGAATGCATTCTTCACATCTAGTTGAAGTATCTTCCAATTCTTGGAAGAGGCAATACTAAGCAAAACCCTAATAGTAGGCATCTTTGCCACAGGAGAGAATGTCTCCTCATAATCAATTCCCTGAGTTTGTGCAAAGCCTTTTGCTACAAGCCTTGCCTTATACCTGTTAATGGAACCATCAGAATTCTTCTTGAGTTTATAGACCCATCTTGAGCCTATTACCTTCATGGATGAAGTCTTGGGCACCAAATCCCAAGTGTTGTTTTCCTCGAGTGCTTCAATCTCTTCCTTCATTGCATGCTTCCATTCTGTTTTTGCTTTGGCCTCTTCAAATGATGATGGCTCCTCTTGGTTTATGTCTTGTGCTATGTAGATAGAATGTTTAGTTACTAATGAGGTGTCAAACCCATACCTTTCTGGTTTTTTCTTTTCCCTCATAGATCTTCTTAGGCCATGATGTGATGATTCTGCCTCATGTCCAAGTTCCTGCAATTTTGCTTTACCTTTAGACTTCCATGCTTTGATCTTTTCCATCTGACATTCTTCATCATCCTCTGAGATGTCTTGTTCTTCAATCTTTGATTGTTCTCTACCAAGCTTTGGAAAATCTTCTTCAAGATCATATGGTAAATTGATCTTCCTGCATGAATCTTCATACCATGAATTGTTCTCATCAAAAACTACATCTCTGCTTACCAAGAATCCTTTGTTGGTAGGGTTGTATAACTTGTAGCCCTTTTGATTGTTGTCATATCCAATAAATACACACCTTTCTGCTTTTGGATCCATCTTGCCTCTAACATGTGAAGGAACATGAGCAAAAGCAATACATCTAAAAATTTTACAATGATCTAAACTTGGTCTTCTTCCATTCCAAGCCTCATATGGAGTCATCCCATCAAGGGATTTTGAAGGCAACCTGTTAATCAAGTAAGTGGCTGTAGATACAGCCTCAACCCATAAGTAATTAGGTAAATGCTTTTCATTTAACATAGACCTTGCAGCTTCAACAATTGTCCTATTCCTCCTTTCTGCCACTCCATTTTGCTCAGGAGTGTACCTTGTAGTTACCTCTCTTTTGATTCCTCTTTCTTGAAGAAAAGAATCAAACTCATGGGAGAAGTATTCTCCCCCTCCATCTGACCTTAGCCTTTTTAGTGATTTACCTGTTTGATTCTCCACAAGAGCCAAATATCTTTTGAAACATGAAAAAACTTCATCTTTGTGTTTCATAAAGAATAGGATAGTCCATCTGCTGCAATCATCAATAAAGGAAACATAATACCTTGATCCTGATATTGAAGCTTCCTTGCTTGGTCCCCATACATCTGTATGAACCAACTCCAAGAGATCTCCATGCATATAACCTTTCTTCATGAATGGTAACCTGTGAGACTTTCCAAACTGACATGCACTACACTTATAAATCATATGTTGTTTTGACAAGTTAGGGAGTCCAAGTACACTTTGGTCCCTGCAAATTTGCTTTAATGACCTTTCACCAATATGTGCTAACCTTTTGTGCCATACTTCCAATTCTGTGAGTGTCTGACTACCATAATTAAAGAGAGCAATGTTTCTAGTGTCCTCTAATTCAAATGTGAACAATCTACCTGTCTTTTCACCTTTTGCAATTCTTCTGAATCCTTGACTTGGATCTTCAACAAATGCTCCTGCCTTTGTGAACCTGACTTGCAACCCTTTCTCTACTATCTGCCCAACACTTATCAAATTCTTTGTAATGGTAGGGACATAGAGTACCTTACTGAGTAGGTTGATGTTTCCATCAGGTGCTTTGACATTGCCTATTTTCTCCACAGGATGTTTTGTATCATCTCCTGTTTGTACCTCATGCTTATTCCTTGGATCTTCTAAATCTGATAGGAGTGCCACATTTCCTGCCACATGATTTGAACAACCTGAATCTATGTAGAAAATATGCTCATCAGATTTACCTTGTGGCATAGCCATGTTCATGATCAATAATGAATCCTCTTTGTTTGAGTCTTCTGTGTAGTTATTGTAGTCTCTCCTTCCTTTGTAGCCTCCTTGATAGTTTGAATGATTGTAGTTGTTGTAGTTGCCATGATAATTGTTGAACCTTCCTCTTGAGTAGCCATAACTTCCTCTATTGTATCCTCTGCCTCTTTGATTCCTGGAATTCCTAAAGCAATTTTCAGTTGTATGATTAGTTAATCCACAAATAGAACATGAGTTGGAGTCTTGGGATCTCCCCCTGCCTTGTCTACCTCCTCTTCCTCTACCTCTGCCATGTCTTCCTCTACCTGCATAGTTAGCTTGATATGTACCTGCTTCATCATCCACTTTCTTTGCCTTTCCTTTGTTATCTTTAGACTTGCTTTTATCCATGTATAAAGCTGAAGATTGATTACCTTTAGAGCTTTCTCCATTTTTGATAAGCTTTGCCTCTTGAGTAAGTAATTGTCCAATGAGTGTGTTGAAATCAGGTACATGCATGTCCATGTACAAATCCATAGCTGTGGTGAATGCTTCCCACTTGTCATCTGCCTTCAAGCCATTGATGACCTGCCTTACAATTTGCTCTTCATCTATTACCTCTCCAATGCTTCCCAATTGATCCGCTATGTCCTTGAGCTTTGTGACAAAATCAGTCACATTTTGTTTGGGAGCCTTCTTGAGAGTTGTGAACTCGAGCCATAGTTGATGCTTCCTGGCTTTGGTACTTGAAGAAAAGAAAGCTTCAAGTGCATCCCACACTTCCTGAGATGTCTTACAACTTCTAATGTGAGGCAACAAAAAATCTGAGATAGAGTTGAGGAGATAAGACCTTGCAAGTGCATCCTTGGAGCACCATGTGCTCAATCTTTCTTGCTCTTCTTGTGTTGGTTGACTTTTGTTCCTGAAACTTGGCATAACTTCATCTCCAGCCACATAACCATATAAACTTCTACCTTGGAGATAAGCTTCCATTCTTAATGACCAAGCTGAGTAGTTACCTCTGTCCAATTTGTCAATTGATGAAGGAAATCCATCTGCCATGTTGTCCAACCTTGCTCTAATACCACTGTGAAGAGATGGATAGGTATGTGTTGAAGATGAAGAGGTGTTGCAAAATCTTTGCTCTACACCAGCCAAATGAACTCCAGGAGTAGATGGTGGGCCCTTTTAGCTTGCCAATGGATGTATTAGACACCCTATGTACCTTGGAAGATCACTCTCAAAAAGATAGATCAAAACAGATAAGTTGGAGTTAGCTCAGAGGTGAAAACTTGCTATTCTTGGTTGATACACCTGTCCAGTGTTTTACATAATTCTCTGAGCACAGCAGCAATTAGATTAATTCCTCTTGGGGAAGGCTAGGTAGCTTAAAGAGCTAACTTTAGAGAGTAATCTCATCAAAAATAACAAACCACACACTGAGAATGACTTTTAACAAGTGATGACATCATCCCGATTTTCACGGGCTGCTACAGAAATAGACCAGTGAGCAGAAAAAGTAACATAACTCAAGATCTAAGAATCCAATGATCATGAAAATTTGTATGCTTATACTAGACAGTAAGTTGAATTCAACAAGATTTAAATCACTGAATTTGAATGAGTAACCACTGAGAAATGACTCTGACAAGATGACTGAAAAAGTCGGGTACCTGACAGAGAAGTGAAGATGAACATACCCTGTTGACTTCAAATGAACATAACTGAAGATTCCAACATTCAAATGACATGAAAATTTGTGAGCATATAGTAGCCTTATAGAGCTAGCTTTACCAAGTTAAATCACTGAAAATGATGAACCAAGTGCAGAGAAACAATCTCTGCAAGCTGACTGAGAAAAACTGAAGTAATGGTAGTGAGTAGTACACATCACAAGAACATGGAAAGATGACCTCAAATAATCATAAAAATGAAACTATATTGCTTGTACAATACAATGACTTACTGATACATATGTGTGCTTTGTAATCACACCTTGAAATGGCATAAAGCTAAGCTCTTGGAGGTCTTCACATAGGTCTCTCTAACCACGACTAAAATTGCCATCTATTTATAGTTGAGTTTGGGAGGCTAACTTCCCTCAATCACTCTCCAATCAATCAATGATTGATTTGATTCTCTACCTACCACAAATCACGAATTCGAGGCTCCTCTTTCCATTCTTGATCATGTGGGCTCAACCACTTAAGATTCTCTTACTTTTACATTAAGTAAACTCTTCAAAAGTTACAAGAGGTAGTTCACAAGTGAACTTTACATAGTCTTCATTTTGAAGCTTCTTTAATGACTTTGTGAGACTCAAGCCAATACTTAGGCTTGCCATAGACTTGCTCCAATAGAAACACGTGATGATACATCGCATCCTATTGAGCATACAGGAAACATAGCATTGTCTATGGAGGATGGGAAGGTAAAACATCTTGTTGATGTGTTGCATGTTCCAAATATAACAAAGAATCTAGTTTTTGTTGGACAAATGGTTGACCAGGGATTACAAGTCAGGTTCAATGCTGATGGATTATATGTAGAAGAGTACAGGCAGGATGGACGATTGGTTGCCAAAGCAAACAAAGTGGGTAGGATGTTCACCTTAAATGTGAAGATTCCTCAAATGAATGGAGCCATGTTTGCAAAAGGTGCAGGATTTACTGCAGATATAGAGATGTGGCACAAACGGATTGGACATGCAAACTTGCAAAGGCTGAAATTGATGCAGTCAAAGGAGATTGTCCATGGACTACCAAATTTCAAAGTTGCAGAAATGCAAAAGGTATGTGCAGCATGTCAATTTGGTAAACAGTCAAGAGCATCATTTCCACATGACAAGCATGTTAGTGAGAATGTACTAGAAGTAGTACATACAGATGTTTGGGGTCCAGCAAAGACCACATCTATGGGTGGTTGCAGGTTTTATGTTACTTTCATTGATGACCATACACGCAAAGTATGGGTATATTTCATGAAAGAGAAGAGCGAGGTGTTCACTCACTTCTAGAATACTAATGCTATGGTGGAAAAGCAGACAAGGAAGTACATTCAGACATTAAGATCTAACGGAGGAGGTGAAAACATGTCAAATGACTTCAGCAGTTTTCTAAAGAATCATGAAATTCGGCGTCAGTTTTCATGCAGGTACACACCACAACAGAATGGCGTTGTTGAATGCAAAAATAGACATATTGCAAAAATAGCAAGAGCCTTGATGGCTGAGAAGAATATGCCTCATTGTTATTGGGTAGAAGCTATGCATATTGTTGTATACATCATGAACAGAACTCCGACTACTGTTGTACATCAAGTTACACCTGAAGAGAAGTTTACAAGTAAAAAGCCAAACTTATCACATCTGAAAGTGTTTGGCTATATTGCATATGTACATGTTCCAGATGAATTGAGGATGAAGCTTGATCCAAAAGCAGAAAAGTGTGTCTTCATTGGATACTCCCTTGAGCAAAAGGGATATAAATGTTATAACCCACTCACATGACAGGTAAAGGTGAGCAGAGATGTGGTATTTGATGAAATGTCAAGATTCTATGCAGATGCCAAAGAAGGACTGAGTCTTGAACCAAATGATAAAGAAAATGCTAAAAAATAGTGCAGAATCTCAGGTTTTGAGTGGACCGGATGCATCACCAAGAAATAGTTCCAACTCAAATCCATGGAGTGGAAGATTACGTGGAAATTTCAGTCCAGCAAATTCATTAAATACATCCAAGAAAGGTAAAGAAAAGCTTTCTGTTGGTCATAAAACATGTGCAGGTTTTGAAGACGTTGATGGGGATTCAAGCGGTTGAGAAAAGAGTCTTGATGAGGAACTTGGATTGCCCTCTGTGAAGACTCCAGGAGAAGGGCACATGCAGATGATACAAGGAGAAGTGACCCAGGACCAAGAAGATCTGGGAGGATGTGGAATTCAGTGCAACAATTGACATATGATAGTAACATGGCTCGTCATTGTGCCTACATGACAAAGGTAATACAAGATGCTGAACCTTCTTGCTTTGAAGATGCAATTGGAATTGTAGATTGGGAAAAAGCTATGGATGAGGAGATGGCTGCACTTTATGGAAATGATACATGGAAGCTGGTTCCATTGCCGCAAGGAAAGAAGCCCATAGGCTGCAAATGGGTTTACAAGGTAAAGCATAATGCTGATGGTAGCATAAGCAGGTATAAAGCACGATTGGTAGCTAAAGGATATGCACAGACATATGGCATTGATTATGAGGAAACATTCAGCCCTATAGCTAAAATGTCTACTATCAGGACACTTGTTGCATTAGCTACAGCAAAAGGATGGACTTTGCATCAGATGGATGTGAAGAATGTTTTCCTACATGGTGAGTTACAGGAAGAAGTATATATGGACCAGCCACAAGGATATGAAGATTCAAAGCATCCAGAATATGTTTGCAGGTTGCAAAAGGCTTTGTATGGGCTGAACCAAGCCCCTCGTGCATGGCATGCAAGGATTGTTGATTACTTAACCAGCATTGGGTTTTCTATGTGTGATGCAAATTACTCACTATATGCAAGGAAGGCTGATGATGGCATCACTATTGTGGCTATTTATGTTGATGACCTGATTGTAGGTGGTGATAATGAAGGAAGCATCAAAGAGGTAAAGCAACTTCTTATGCAGGAATTTGACATGAAAGATCTTGGTGTGCTGCGCTATTTCTTGGGCATTGAGTTTATACATACAGAAACAGGTATATGGATGTCGCAAAGGCAATATTCCTTGAATATGCTGCAAAAGTATGGTATGGCTGGTTGTAAGCCAATTTCTATGTCATTAGATCAGAATTTGAAGTTGGATACTACATCAGGTGAAGCATTGCAAAATGCTACTATGTACAAGAAAATTGTGGGAAGTCTTATATATCTCACAATTACAAGGCCTGATCTAAGCTATACTGTTGGACTTGAAAGTCAATGTATGCAGGTTCCCAGGAAGCCACATTTGGATGCTCTGAGGCGTACTCTACGTTATGTGAGTGCTACTTTGGATTATGCATTGTTTTATGAGGTTGGTGTAGATTTGCAGGTTTATGGATACACCGATGCAGATTGGGCTGGTAGCATTCGAGATAGAAGATCTACTAGTGGCTTTCTATTCTCACTTGGGAGTGCAGTTGTTACATGGAGCAGCAAGAAGCAACCCATTGTTGCTTTGTCCAGTACAGAGGCTGAGTATAGACGTGCTGCAATGGTAGCATGTGAGGCATCATGGCTGGAGATACTACTTGCAGATTTAGGTGTGGAAGTGCAAAAGCCTATCACTATCTATTGTGATAATCTTAGTAGCATACAGTTAGCACGGAACCCTGTTTTCCATGCTAGAACAAAGCATATCGAGGTACATTATCACTTCATCAGAGAGAAGGTATTAGCAGGTGATATTGATCTTGTTTATGTGAGAACAGATAACAGGTTGTTGATATTTTCACCAAAGCACTTGGAGCTGAGAAGTTGAAGAAGTTTCGGGAGATGCTTGGATTACAAGAAATGGCGTTGAGCTTGAGGGGGAGTGTTGAGATATCAAGCTCAAGATGTGATGATCCAGGATGACATGTACCAGTTTTTCGTTTCTCTGACATGTATAGTGGTCACGTCGGTATATGTCAAGGATACTTCATTGAGCTTTACTAGATTTATCTACCGAGAGTGATGTCACATTTGTTCCTTGCCAGCTCACTCATTTGCAAACATTAGGTTTTTCCTTATGTACTGATCTTTATAGATTGCACTGGTTGTATTCTTGTTTTAAGGTCATTTCTTGGACATTCCTTTTTATGTAATAGAAGAAGAAGAAGAAGAAGAAGAAGATCATTCTTCCTTGCCTCAATCTGTGTGTGTGCTTCTCCTTGAGAGTGAGAGTGCATGTGAGAGATCTCTTCCTTATCTCCTTCCTCGTGACACTTAGGACCTTTATTCATTTGGAAATCCTACTAGGGATAGGAAGTGGATGTATTCACACACATTTGTGAGCTTAGAGCAGGAGAAACTCAACAATATTCGAGAACTTGAGCATGATATTGTTGCATATAAGTAATCTTCTCTAGTGCTGAGGACCCTCACACATTTGGCAATTTTGCTAAGGATTCATGAAACGAGTGCATTTGCGCATGTTCATGAGCCTAGGGCGGGAAAAGTTTGCCAATCACAAAATTTAAGCAAATTTAGTTGCGAACAAACATCTTTTCTCGAGTTTCATAAATTACTTCATTTGCCATGCCCGATGGGACTTGGCTTAGCATATCTCTAAGAGATTTCTATGAGTTTGCTTGGTGCCTCATTCATGTGGCACAACCAATTTGGCCCCACAATTGCTTTGTTCCTTGTTAAAGAAATGGTGCACTGAAGGAAACTTTGGGGGTTTTCAAAAGACCAATGTGAGGCAGATAAATTGGGGACGGACCAATGATTCAGTCAAACACTAAGAGGCCATGTGAATAGACGTCCACAATTTGCCCCAATCTCAAACTATGTGAGATGTTGGTGTTGCGAGGAGATTGGGCACATTGCCAAATTCTACCATTGAGTGTGTACTCCTTTGGGTTTCATCCCTATGTGCACGGATTGCAAAAAGAGGAGTCTATGTGAGCATATGTGTAGTGCAAAGGAAGTCTCTCTTGAGAAGGTCTCAACAAAGGAAACTAGTTCTTCCCTCTCTTCTTTCTATGTGGAAGTTGAAAATAAAGGATATTATAAAGGGATAAGGGTGAAAGGTGAGGCTTCTTAGTCAACTAGGACCTCAAGGATAACTAGAGATATCTCCAAGATGACACTACCAATCAACATGATCAATAGCTTTGATCATCTGAGGGTAGATGAGCGCATCGACCTTCACTATGAAAAAATGGTTAGTAAAACTGAAGATAAAACATTAAAAGCATTGACAAGTGTACAATATCAATTGGATAGGCTTCACAAAGAGCAAGATAGTGAAAGAATTAAGGTGGAGAGATTAGAAAATAGTCAAACTAAAATAGAGGAGTCTTACAAAATGAAAGAGAGGTACTTGAGATTAGTTCTAACTTAGTGATAGCAGAGTTCCACTGGTGTACTATCAAAGATGAGTCCCAACAAGAGGAGGATGACTCCATAGGGAGAATTGAGCGAGGAGTGAGAAAAATAAGGAGATTGCAAAAGTAATTTGCAAAATTAGTGATGAAGCAAGTAAGATCAATGAGGACTTCCAATTGAAATTAGAGAAGATTAAATGTGCTTAGGATAAGAGTGATAAGAGAATGGAACAATTAGAAAAAGAGAATGAGAGGATGAGTGGAGAGCTTGATGGATAAATGAGTCAAAGAGAATATGAAAGTTGGAGATGTGTAGAGAAAGATAAACAAGTTGATAGTTTGAAGAAGAGTTGCAGATGATGCTTGACAAGCTAAGAGCATTAGGAAGAGTGATAGAGGAGATGAGCACTTTAAGGGGGACAATAGAAACCCTAATTTGACAATTAGATAAGAGTTTTCAAGAGGTCAATAAAAGGATTAGAGGAGTAGAATCAAAGGGGGGTGAGTTAGAAAGCAAGATGGATAACTTAGGAAGAATAATATCAGAAGAGATACCTCTTATGGTGAAGAAGGTTGATAAGCATGAGCAAAAGAACAAAAATGGAATCGGGGAGTTGGAAAGGAAACACATGAAAATGCAAGAAAGGATTGAGAAGCTATATAATTTATTTGGGAAAATAGAGAATGCTCTTCAAAAAAATGAAAAGAGGATGCATGATATGGAACTAGAGAATGAGGAGTTGCATAAATGGATTAGGTGTGTAGATTGTGAAATGCCACATCAAAATGAAACTAAATAGATGAGGATTAAGGGAACTAGCTATGGAAGTTGATGGATGAAGGAACATAGCAAACAATAGTGCCCAAGAACCTATAGATCATCTTATATGGGTAGAGCATCATATATAAAAAATGTCAAATCATATGGAATCTTCACAAAGAAGAGTATGGAGATAAAGGGAATCGATTGAGGAGGTGAAGTTGGAAAAGTGAGTATGGGAAATGGTGAAGAGAATGTAGAAAAATGAGGTGAGAAGGAGATGAGTGTAGAGACAGAAAACTAGGTTAAAGAAAAGGAAGAAAAGAAAAAAAAAGAAAAAATTAAAAAGAGATAAAAAATTATAAATATTGTACATACATTTTTTTGTTTGCTTGCATGTGTTTGAATTTATATATAATTATTTTTATTATTTAAAAAATAGGGGAAAACAAAGGAGGGTGAGGTGGATAAAGAATACAATCAAAGCTAGAAGAGTGAGTGAGTGAAAAATATAATGGAAGTGATGAGTGGGAAAGGAGTGGAAATCTGTAGATTCGGAAGTTAAATAGTAACCTTGAGTGGAGGTGATATCGAGAAGATCATGAGGTGATGATTGAGGAGTTAAGGTAAGAGTTGAAGAGGCAAGAACAAGTGAAACCAAGAAGAAGAAGAAGAAGAAGAGAGAAAAATAAAAAAATAAAAAAAATTGCAGATGAATACAAGCAAATGGGAGAGTTAGTTTAGGGAGTGAAAAAAAGTAAGAATTGGAAAGATTTAGTGAGAAAAAGAAAAGATGTAGAGAGAAAAAAGGAGACTCTATTGTAGTGTCTGAATTAGATGAAATGATTGTGCAATGCAAATAATGATTAGAGATGAAGTAAAAACTGATGGTTCATGTTCTTGGTCTTCAATGACACCAAGTGGACAGATGGATATATGATTGACTTCCTCAAGAGTGAGTGCTCCATTGTACGGGTGTTCTTTGGGATGTGTATAACTAGGTATGCCATTGACAAGAATAGCTTAGGTCTTATTAGGGTTTTCTTCATTGGAATTTTGATTTTGAGATGTAAGGATTGACGGATTGAATTAGTATTTGCAGGTCTTAAGAGAAAGAGTTGACCATAGAGTGTAGTGGCTGAATTTTAGCTCGAGTAGTGGTAGAGAGATGAGATGTTTCATTGAGATGTCCACAAGGGGTTATTTGTATGTATGTGATGTGTTGGGATGGTTGGGAAATAAAGCCCTTTCTTTTGTCTCCT
The DNA here is from genome assembly GCA_020310875.1 of Ceratopteris richardii. Taxonomy (NCBI): domain Eukaryota; kingdom Viridiplantae; phylum Streptophyta; class Polypodiopsida; order Polypodiales; family Pteridaceae; genus Ceratopteris; species Ceratopteris richardii. The sequence continues at coordinate 133,702,449 of CM035426.1, read as the reverse complement.
AATTCTCAAGACTTTGGAATCCAAAAAGAAAAAAAAGATAGAAAAAAGAGCAATAATTGTGTATATGTGTGTGTTGTTGGTGTGCTATGGTGGATTAGTAGGTGGGTGGAACAACCTTGATTGGGTGATCAAGGCCATGAGTGGATGCTAGTTACGTTGTAGGACCAACCTATATGTTGCTATGTGCTTATGTGGGATGATAGGCAGGTGGAGTCAGTTTGGTTGGGTGGTCAAAGTCACAAGCTGACGTCGGTTTTGCATAGGGCTAACATTGTGCATCATGTAATATGTTGGGTTGGTAGATGGATGGAACAAACTCGATCGGGTGGTGGAAGCCACAAGTTGCGTCCAGCTTCAATGTAGGCTGACTTGTGTGAATAAATAAAGAAACAAAAAAAAAGGAAGAAAAAAATTCCTCCCTCGAGGGGGGACAGAAGGGAGGAGAGGGCATGATGCTCGGATGGGAATATGTGGATATCTGTCATGGGGATATGGGCTGATGTGGACTCCTGATGAAGCATGTCAAATTGAAGCTCAAGCTCGACTAAAATTTGGCTTGCTATGTGTCTATAGAAGATTTCGAATTTAGAGATTTAATAATGTTAGTTATCTTGTTTGTTTGCAAACCTTTCGAAAGTTGTGCACTTTGACTCTTAGTTTGTGAAACAATTTGTGAATTCTTGAATCACATTGACAATGAGAAGTTTTGTTGAGGTAGACAAAAGTTAGACTTGAGAGGTTCTCGTGGATGTATGTGCATAGTCAAACATCTTCAGAGAGAAGTGAATGGAATACTAAAGGTTGAACAATTAAATTTGATTGATAAATAATGAGAAAAGAGTGAGGGCCACCATATACTCCTGGAGTTCATTTGGCTGGTGTAGATCAAGGATTTTGCAACACCTCTTCATCTTCAAGCACATACCTATCCATCTCTTCATAGTGGTATCAGAGCAACGTTGGACAACATGGCAGATGGATTTCGTTCATCAATTGACAAATTGGATAGAGGTAATTACTCAGCTTGGTCATTAAGAATCGAAGCTTATCTCCAAGGTAGAAGTTTATATGGTTATGTGGCTGGAGATGAAGTTATGCCAAGTTTCAGGAACAAAAGTCAACCAACACAAGAAGAGCAAGAAAGATTGAGCACATGGTGCTCCAAGGATGCACTTGCAAGATCATATCTCCTCAACTCTATCTCAGATTTTTTGCTGCCTCACATTAGAAGTTGTAAGACATCTCAGGAAGTTGGGATGCACTTGAAGCCTTCTTCTCTTCAAGTACCAAATCTAGGAAGCATCAACTATGGCTAGATTTCACAACTCTCAAGAAGGCTCCCAAACAAAATGTGACTGATTTTGTCACAAAGCTCAAGAACACAGCAGATCAGTTGGGAAGCATTGGAGAGGTAATGGATGAAGAGCAAATTGTAAGGTAGGTCATCAATGGCTTGAAGGCAGATGACAAGTGGGAAGCATTCACCACAGCTATGGATTTGTACATGGACATGCATGTACCTGATTTCAGTACACTCACTGGACAATTACTTACTCAAGAGGCAAAGCTTATCAAAAATGGAGAAAGATCTAAAGGTAATCAATTTTCAGCTTTATACACTGATAAAAGCAAGTCCAAAGATAACAAAGGAAAGGCAAAGAAAGTGGATGATGAAGTAGGTACATATCAAGCTAACTATGCAAGTAGAGTAAGACATGGCAGAGGTAGAGGAAGAGGAGGTAGACAAGGCAGGGGGAGATCCCAAGACTCCAACTCATGTTCTATTTGTGGATTAACTAATCATACAACTGAAAATTACTTTAGGATTCCAGGAATCAAAGAGGCAAAGGATACAATAGAGGAAGAGGAGGTAGACAAGGCAGGGGGAGATCCCAAGACTCCAACTCATGTTCTATTTGTGGATTAACTAATCATACAACTGAAAATTACTTTAGGAATTCCAGGAATCAAAGAGGCAAAGGATACAATAGAGGAAGTTATGGCTACTCAAGAGGAAGGTTCAACAATTATCATGGCAACTACAACAACTACAATCATTCAAACTATTAAGGAGGCTACAAAGGAAGGAGAGAATTCAATAACTACACAGGAGACTCAAACAAAGAGGATTCATTATTGATCATGAACATGGCTATGCCACAAGGTAAATCTAATGAGCATGTTTTCTACATAGATTCAGGTTGTTCAAATCATGTGGCAGGAAATGTGGCACTCCTATCAGATTTAGAAGATCAAAGGAATAAGCATGAGGTACAAAGAGGAGATGATACAAGACACGTTGTGGAGAAAATATGCAATGTCAAAGCACCTGATGGAAACATCAACCTACTCAGTAAGATAATCTATGTCCCTACCATTACGAAGAATTTGATAAGTGTTGGGCAGATAGTAGAGAAAGGTTTGCAAGTCAGGTTCACAAAAACAGGAGCATTTGTTGAAGATCCAAGTCAAGGATTCAGAAGAATTGCAAAAGGTGAAAAGACAGGTAGATTGTTCACATTTGAAAAAAGACACTAGAAACATTGCTCTCTTTAATTATGGTAGTCAGACAGTCACAGAACTGGAAGTATGGCAGAAAAGGTTAGCATATATTGGTGAAAGGTCATTAAAGAAAATTCGCAGGGACCAAAGTGTACTTGGACTCCCTAATTTGTCAAAACAACATATGATTTATAAGTGTAGTGCATGTCAATTTGGAAAGTCTCACAGGTTACCATTCATGAAGAAAGGTTATATGCATGGAGATCTCTTAGAGTTGGTTCATACAGATGTATGGGGACCTAGCAAGGAAGCTTCAATATCTGGATCAAGGTATTATGTCTCCTTTATTGAGGATTGCAGCAGATGGAGTATCCTATTCTTTATGAAACAAAAAGATGAAGTTTTTTCATGTTTCAAAAGATATTTGGCTCTTGTGGAGAACCAAACAGGTAAATCACTAAAAAGGCTAAGGTCAGATGGAGGGGAAGAATACTTCTCCCATGAGTTTGATTTTTTTCTTCAAGAAAGAGGAATCAAAAGAGAGGTAACTACAAGGTACACTCCTGAGCAAAATGGAGTGGCAAAAAGGAGGAATAGGACAATTGTTGAAGCTGCAAGGTCCATGTTAAATGAGAAGCATTTACCTAATTATCTATGGGTTGAGGCTGTATCTACAACCACTTACTTGATTAACAGGTTGCCTTCAAAATCCCTTGATGGGATGACTCCATATGAGGTTTGGAATGGAAGAAGACCAAGATTAGATCATTGTAAAATTTTTGGATGTATTGCTTTTGCTCATGTTCCTTCACACGTTAGAGGAAAGATGGATCCAAAGGCAGAAAGGTGTGTATTTATTGGATATGACAACAATCAAAAGGGCTACATGTTATACAACCCTACCAACAAAGGATTCTTGGTAAGCAGAGATGTAGTTTTTGATGAAAACAATTCATGGTATGGAGATTCATGCAGGAAGGTCAATTTACCATATGATCTTGAAGAAGATTTTCCAAAGCTTGGTAGAGAACAACCAAAGATTTAGAACAAGACACCTCAGAGGATGATGAAGAATCTCAGATGGAAAAGATCAAAGCATGGAAGTCTAAAGGTAAAGCAAAATTGCAGGAACTTGGACATGAGGCAGAATCATCACATCATGGCCTAAGAAGATCTATGAGGGAAAAGAAAAAACCAGAAAGGTATGGGTTTGACACCTCATTAGTAACTAAACATTCTATCTACATAGCACAAGACATAAACCAAGAGGAGCCATCATCATTTGAAGAAGCCAAAGCAAAAACAGAATGGAAGCATGCAATGAAGGAAGAGATTGAAGCACTTGAGGAAAACAACACTTGGGATTTGGTGCCCAAGACTTCATCCATGAAGGTAATAGGCTCAAGATGGGTCTATAAACTCAAGAAGAATTCTGATGGTTCCATTAACAAGTATAAGGCAAGGATTGTAGCAAAAGGCTTTGCACAAACTCAGGGAATTGATTATGAGGAGACCTTCTCTCCTGTGGCAAAGATGCCTACTATTAGGGTTTTGCTTAGTATTGCCTCTTCCAAGAATTGGAAGATACTTCAACTAGATGTAAAGAATGCATTCTTGAACGGTTGGATAACAGAAGAGGTATATATGGCACAACCACCTGGTTTTGAGAATCAAGTTTATCCTGATTATGTGTGTAAACTTAACAAAGCATTGTATGGTCTCAAGCAAGCCCCAAGAGCTTGGAATTTCAGACTTGTTTCATCTTACAGGACAAAGGCTTTCAACCAAGCAATTCAGATCCTTCACTCTTTATCAAAAAGAGTAATTATGAGATCATCTACCTATGTGTATATGTAGATGATATTATATTGACAAGAAATGATGCAGATAGTATGAAGAAGATCAAAGATCAGATGAGAAAAGAGTTCAAGGTAAGTGATTTGGGTTCACTTACCTACTTCCTAGGTTTGGAAGTTGTCTACAAAGATCATGGTTTGTTTCTCACTCAAAGAAAGTACATTAAGGACATGTTGGCAAAATTCAAGATGCAAGATTGTAAGATTGCAGGTACTCGAATGGAGGTCAATCACAAATTGAGCTCACATGAAAGTGAACTCATAGAGGACATCACATCTTATCAAAGTCTAGTGGGTAGTCTCAACTATGCCACATTGACAAGAGTAGATATATGTTATAGTGTGAGTGTGCTAAGTCAATTTATGCACACACCAAGGAAACCACATATGGATGCTGCCAAAAGGATTCTAAAGTATCTCAAAGGAACCATAAATGAAGGACTTTATTATCCTTATGTATCTGATTTAGGTTTGAAGCTATTTTCTGATGCAGATTGGGCTGGTTCCAAGGAAGATAGAAGGAGCACTTGAGGTTATCTTACCTTTGCAGGTTCAAAGCTTATTTCATGGTCATCCAAGAAGCAACCCATAGTTGCTCTCTCTTCTACTGAAGCTGAATATAGAGGTCTTGCCATACCTACACAAGAAGCTATGTGGATGAAGACATTATTCAAAGATCTTGGATTGGAGTTTGGAACTCCAACTATTTTTGGTGACAATATGAGTTCTATTCATTTGGCTGCTAATCCCATTTTTCATGCAAGGACTAAACATATTGAAGTTCATTATCACTATGTACGAGAGAAGGTTCTAAGCAAAGAGATTCAAATATCATATGTGTCCACTCATCAACAATGTGCAGACATTCTAACCAAAGCATTGGATGGTACAAAGCTTTGCAAATTCAAGGCTATGATTGGTTTACAGGTAATCTTAGAAGATTGAAGACCTCAAGCATACTTGGCTTGAGGGGGAGCTGTTGGAGCAAGTCTATGACAAGCCTAAGTATTAGCTTGAGTCCCACAAAGTCATAGAAGAAGCCTTAAAATGAAGACAATGTAAAGTTCACTTGTGAACTACCTCTTGTAACTTTTGAAGAGTTTACTTAATGTAAAAGTGAAAGAATCTTAAGTGGTTGAGTCCACTTGATCAAAAAGTGAAAGAGGAGCCACGAATTCGTGATTTGTGGTAGGTAGAGAATCAAATCAATCACTAATTGATTGGAGAGTGATTGAGGGAAGCTAGCCTCCCAAGCTCAACTATAAATAGATGGCAGCTTTAGTCGTGGTCAGAGAGACCTATGTGAAGACCTCCAAGAGCTGAGCTTTATGCCATATCAAGGTGTGATTCCAAGGCACACATATGTTTCAGTAAGTCCATTGTATTGTACAAGCAATATACTTTCATTTTCATAATCATTTGAGTTCATATTTCCATGTTCTTGTGAAGTGCACTACTCACTGCGATATCTCTTAGTTTTCTCAGTCAGATTGCAGAGATGGTTTCTCTGAGCTTGGTGCATCATTTTCAGTGATTTAACTTGATAAAGTTATCTCTATAAGTCTACTATATGCTCACCAAGTTTCATTTCATTTGGCTGTTTCACTCTTCTGTTATGGTCAGTTGAAGTCAACCCTGTCTATTCATTTTCACTTCTCTATCAGGTACCCGACTTTTTTACTCATCTTGTCAGAGCTGTTTCTCAGTATGTACTTACCTAAATTCAATGATTTAAAGCTTGTTAGATCAGCTTACTGTCTAGTATAAGCATACAAAATTGCATAATCATTGGATTGTTAAATCTTGAGTTATGCTCATTTTGCTCCTCATTGGTCTCATTACTGTAGAAGCACGTGAAAATGGGGATGATGTCATCAGTTATTAAACCTCATTCTCAGTGTGTGGTTCATTATTTTTTATCAGATTACTCTTGAAAGTTAGCTTTTTAAGTTAACTAGACTTCCCCAAGAGGAATTAAGCTAATTGTGGCTGTGCTCAGAGAATTATGCAAAATACTGGACAGGTGTATGAACCAAAATAGCAAGTTCTTCACCTCTGAGCTAACTCCAACTTATCTCTTTTGATCTATCTTTTTGAGAGTGATCTTCCAAGGTACATAGGGTGTCTAATACATCCATTGGCAAGCTAAAAGGGTCCACCATATACTCCTGGAGTTCATTTGGCTAGTGTAGATCAAGGATTTTGCAACACCTCTTCATCTTCAAGCACATACCTATCCATCTCTTCACAAAGTCCACAACCCATTATACATGTTTGCATCATAGATTCCCCAATTCCTTAATCCACAACCTAGCTTTTTTTTCCCCGAACTTGAAGAAAAATTCCAATTTTAAATGCTTCGAATACCTCCTTTAGTACATCAAATTCGATGTTTTTAGCAAAACACGCCATCAGCCATCGATGGAGGAAAGCTTTATCGCACATATGGGAAGAGAATGCCGATTTTGGAGTATAAATAAAGGACTAGAGACCTTAGTCTTTCATCCAAGAGGAGGGGAGGAGGAGAAGGCTCTCCCTCACCTTTTGTGGCTTGAGATGCCTTGTAGCTCTGTGTGTGCATGTGGGCGATGGATCTTGAGCTCCTTCATGGGCTCTATGTGGCCATCTTCATGTGTAACTATCACCAACTCCAATAACAATCTCATGCTTCGGTGAATCCCCTCATTTTGGGTTCTGGTATGCATGACTCCCAAGTTTCTCGTCAACTATCCATGAGCTAGAACACGAAGGAGATCCTCTTAGCGCCCAACTGTGTACTAAAACCCATTAATCTCTTCTTTCCTCATAAAGATACTCCCCAATGGCTACACACATGGATGCCACTTGGCACTCATGTATGAGCCCATCTAATAAAATCTAAGAGCTGGTTCACACCTCTCTCCTAGGAGTTCTCCACATAACAGGGGGCTTGTCCCCCCAGAGTGTAGGGCCAAGACGGTAGGACTTTAGGTAGTGGAGATTGTAATAAAGTAAGTCTATGATCCAAGGGTCTGGCCGGTTCAGACAGATCTGAAATTGGACACCGTTTGGTCATCCGTGTGTATGACCAAAGATCTCGAGTTTAGACTTACTAGGAGGTCATTTACTCTTGTAACCAAGTAATCCACTTAGCCTAATGGTTAAGACTCAAGGGTGTGAAGGACGAGGTCTTGGGTTCAATCCCCATGAGGTACATGGGAAGAGTATTTTGCCCAAAGAGCTCTAGAACCTTCTAGAAGCATCCACTGGACACTTGGTGCACATGTAGTTACATGGCTGACACTTGGATGATTAGCATCCACCTGCCCAAGAAGGCAGTCCCCTGGAGAGAGCTATATATAGAGGCATTTGGTTGGGAGGAGAGTCATCTCTCTAGTATGTGGTGGTCGTAATCCTTGTTCTCTTGCATTGGTATCAGAGCTCAAGGTTGAGCTTCCATGGAGACCTTGATAGGCTCACCATCATCTTGCTCATCATTTTGCTCGTGGATGTCTTGATCTCTTTCGAATCTCTCCTCGTAGTTGTCTAGAGATGCGTGCCGCTATCATTCTTATGCTTTAGCTCAGAGCAAAAGAGTACTAAAAAGAATTCATCTCTGTCGTGCACGTGAAGACTTATCTGCAGCAGACAGTATTGATCAAAGTCGGCGCTGAAGAAGATCTTAATATGAAGATCTAAAAGTTAATATTCTCTGGTGAAGCAGAGGGATTCGAACCCTCGCCCCCCCTATAAGGCTGAGATAACTTACCCAAGGCGCCCACGGTGAGATTACGTCCAAGAGATGCAGGTTACTTTCTTTTGGTAAAGACCGGTGCTGTCATCGAGCTCTAGATAAGGCGCAAAAAGGTCGATTGCAGAGGTGTGAGGTCAAGGATTCAAACTCTGGTTGCCTGCACAAGAGATCACTCTTCTATCCAAGGCGACCGTGCGCCATTCGTGAGCTAATGCTCTTGCAGAAACTTCAATCCCTAATCCAGCGCTACAACAGATCTCAGAAAGGAACAAAATATTAGTAGCTTTCTCTGCCCGCTGCGCCTGCTAGGGATCGAACCCAGACGTGTTCCTTGGGAGCATGCTCACGTAGCCACGTCGCCCACGAGTTTTACTTGCCTACAGTTGCAGAGCAAAGTTTACTAAAGCAGTAAACACAGCTGAAGTGCAAGCCCAACTCTCATCCATCCAAGGAGCCAAATCAGTTGTTGCAGGCCGAACCCGAGAAGTATTCTGCTTTTAGCCAAAGAAACAAACAAGGAGAATCAAAGATTGAGCAAAGCTTGAAGGAATTGGAGCTGTGGAGTGAAGATCCGGAGGCCTAAGTTAGTAGATCTCGACGGACCAAGTCATCCAAGACTATTTCTTGATGAGGAAGCTTCAAGAATGGTGAATAGCTCCTCGCAAGGATCAAGAGGATGAATCACTCTTCCAAAGGATCAAGGGATGGACGAAGCTTTGATCAAAGCTAAGTATTTTCCAATTTCTGCTTGATCTTAATGCTTGATTTATCTTGTTTTCATTATTCTACACTTAATCCTAGATGCACATTGAAATAGCTAAGATTTCAATCGATTAAGTCTAGATTAAGATAATGAGAACAATCAATTTCTTATTTCAAGCATTAGTTTGCATTAAGGAAAGATTTGATTTCAAAAGATCCTTGTGCATCAAAGAATGTATCTTGGTAGTTTAAATATAGATTTCCTTTCCATTGAGTAAGTTTTCTATTGCACCTTAAGGGTATTTTTATATCATAGTGCATTTAGACAAAGGAAAGGATATACATGCATCAGGATTGCATGATATACATTCTTAGTACAAGGAAAAAATCGTGCATCAAGTTCATGCATGATTATTGTATTATTTTTTGAGCATGCAAAGAACATGCATGCATACGCATGTGAACATATGCTTTTGCATGTAGATACATGCATTTGCATGGAAGAATGGAATGCTGTTTGCAAGTAGATATGAGAATGTACTCTCTTAGTATTTAGCTTACTTTATAAAGCTTGCAGTTTGACATTAGGGAAGACCAAGGACTAGTTAGTTGCAAAGACATACTAGTTCTAGTTTGCAACTCAAGTAATTAGTCGATTTCTTCCCAACTCGATATTCTACTATCAAAGATAAATACTTAATGACAATTAAGTATGTTAGATGTCTTGCTAGGTATAAGTAAGCACTAAGAGAAAAGTAATAAATTTTCTTGATGACCAAGAAAATTTAATTACTTGCGAACTCTTTTGTGATGTATGATGACTCTAAGTCCTGGATGTACTTAGAAAGTCATGCGGATAAAGCTTTAGTTGATTAGTTATATATTTTATGTAACTTCTCAAGCATCCCAAGGTTGGATGAGAATATCAACTATATTTCCAAAGTTCCATGAGCACTCTTCTATTTAGAAGATTTCGAAAGTTTTAAAGAAGTTTCTTGTGGTTTCAAGATTTGTATCTCATGATGAAACCTCGGTAAGTAACTTTTTGGAATAGAGATATGAAATAGTCAAGCCTTCTATTTCATGTGAGATCATTCTCCTACTATGTTCAAGATGAATTTAGCTTTGGGAAGGAAGATGTTCCAAGTAGAGGATCTTCATTGATTCATGAACTCTTCCCAACATACATATAAATTCATATTATATGATAGGTCCAAGGAATGATGAAGGCAAAATCTCTTTAGGATATAAATGTTTTGCCAAGATATATAGGTATCAAGCTTTTATAAATTTTCATTTGATTTCATCCCAAGGGGTGATGGAAATCAAAAGGTTAAACCTCAACATCAATTGATCCTTGATATCAATAAAAGGATGTTAGGTTCTATAGTTGCATCTCTGGTAAATGATGCAACTAGCTAAGCAATCTTTAGGAAATAATATAAGTTCCTAAAGACTTGAAGCAAGTGTGAACTTTTCATTTAGGAATAGAAAGTTCCAAGAAATGGATTTTCAATCCATGAACTTCTCCTAAACAAGTTATAAAGTTCAAAGTTGTGTTCACAATAACATTACTATTGGATCAATCATCAATAGATGCTTGGACTTTAAACATAATTTTGATTGGTGAAATATGTTTAAAGGACTCTAGTAACATCTGAAGATTGACCAATAATAATGAGTTTTGTATCAAACTCAAGAATAGAAGTCGATATCACATAAATGAAAGTTCAACTTAAACTTTCATACTGGCAAATGTCTCTAGTTTGATACTCAGGAAATGAATACAATTGAATCAGTAAATTTTTTGGATATTATTTGAAAGAAGTTCTTTCAAATGTTCTTTTTACAAACGATTCCAAGATGAATCATTAGATTGGAAAGCAAAAAATTCCAAGATGAATCATTTGCTTCAAATTATAGCCTAGTATTACTTGATAGGAATCAAAAAGTTCTTGAAAGAAAAATCTCCCCAGACGTGAGACTAGCATCTTTCAAGAAAAGTTATATAGTAAGTAGTTCCCAGTAAATCCCTAACCACCAGTTTTGGTATTTAAGTCCAAATAAGTGATATAACCTAACGGTATATCAAAGATTCTTAACTTTGGAATCTGAAAAGCATTAGAAAATGCTTGGACTTAAGTTGAGGGAAAGATCTCTAAAATCCTGCAGGTAAGCAAAGAAGCTTAAGATAGTTTAAGAGATCTTAAAGATAAAGACTATAAGTCTTTATTTTTATCGCAAGATCAACCAGACTTGATCAATCTTGGCCATGATTGTCCAAGTAATATGCGATTGGAACTACCCTATAGATTGCCCAAGTATTGGCAATAAAAATTTTCTTTAGGAAGTATTCACTCAAGTTCCATTTATCCAATGGAAAATTGTGAAAAAAAGTAAGCTGTTCTAAGTCTGAACAAAGTGAAGTAATTCCAAGTATGTAGTCTGCAACCGTGAAGGCGGTACTTAAGTCTGTGGAAGGTAAAACATAAGTGTTTGCCTATCCTTAAAGGGATTTTGGTACAAATCCAGAAAGCATGAGCGGATGCTTAGACTAAGGCAGTAGAGAGATTCCTGTAAAAAGCCCCGGCCGGGATAGGTACCTAAAAGCACCAGTATAGAAAGGAATCTAAAGACAAGAAGTCATAAACTCTTGTCACTACAAAATTGGTCAAGAATAACCAATTGAACTTGAATTTGAGAAATTCAAGAACTTGGAATTCTGATTGGTTTTCATTTGAAAACCCCAGTAAAGAAGAATTGATATTCTGTCAAGAGGTTTTCAAGTTTCCAAGGCAAAGCACATGATTAAGAGGTGATCATGCGAAGGAATCAAAACCTAGGAAAATCTAGTTAGAGGTAATGCCTGAAACTTCCAATTCTTGTAAAAGAATTGAAGAAATAAGGTACTCTATCAAGAGATGTTTAGACTTTAGGATAAGAATCACCCACACATTAATGTGAATATAAAATAGGGTGGTATGGGACACCAGATTTTATACTCAGATTGATGTAGGAAAGATGGTATGGGACATCGGACCGTGGGATGATGATTATCTTTTAGTCCTAGTTTGGATTTTGAAGTTAGGTTTCATCCTCAAGGGAATTAAGACTTCAAGGAAAGTTTAATTCATAAAGGATGTGAAAGTAGTATCTTACGATACTTCAAGGTAACTTCAAGATTAAGGAAACTGAAGATATGAAGTAAGTAACTTCCAAGATCTTCATAGAACACTTCAAGTTTAAGTGTTATTGATCAGAAATATTTGATAAATTTCTGAAAGAAGTTGGACTTTGATTTTGAGTTGATCTTTTCAACTAAGATTTAATTGACTAAGTCAAGCATCCAGTTCCTAGTGTAACTTGAAAAAATTCACTCTTTTGACTCAAAGAAATGCACAAGAATTGCATTCACGATTAGGAGTCAAAAAGATTGAATGAGACCTGAACTTAGTCTCAAGTGAAGCATTATTTGAATATTTAAAACTCATCGACAGAACCTCAGTGGGTCGACACACTGATGTTGGTTACCACACTAGTATCTTGTGGTTGGATGATGTTTTTGGTTTTCTTTGTATCTTTTTGAGAATCCAGCTTATTTCTCTGAAAGGGTAAAGACAATGCTTCAATATCTTGTTGAAATAGATCTTTGAAAAGTTGAAGTCCTGAGTCATCTAGTCTTTGACTCATAGCAAGTTTATGTATATTCGAAGTTTGAATTGGTTGTACAGAGTCTTAGTTATTTCTTTCCGCTTTCCAAATCTTTTGGAATTGGCTCAGATATGGTATCTGATTCCTTTCGCAAAAGACCAGGGTTAGCCGGTTAGAATAAAATAACTAACTTGAACGTCCTAGATAGATGTTATGTACAAGAACCTTTTCAATCTTCAAAAGATGATAAGTCTAAGTGGACTTATTCATTTGAGTTTGCTTCAAGTTATAGCATAAATGATTTCCTGGAGTCCAGTATACTCTAGAATAGGGAAGTTAGGAATTGCTCATCAGATTGACAATTCCCAAGAACTTTCAGTTAAAAGTCTTTGAGAAAAGTGTCCTAAGTTGGACAATTTTCATTTTGAATTTGAATTGGTGAAGTTAGTATGGTTGATTCCACCGAAATGGTAAACTTTCTCCTATAGTTTACATAGGATTTTTTCAAACTCATTGGGACAAAGTAGTCCTCTAGTCGGGTGAAAAAATCAAGTAACTATTAGATAAAAGTAAACCATTGTACAGACATCTAAAGTTAGATGTATGGGACAACCAAACTTCAAGTTCTCCAAAACAAATTCAAGTGAATCAAGAATTCTCAAAGTCTTGCGAGGGATAAGAATCCCACCTTCATTACTAAGCCCATGCACCAGTTATGCCTAGAAATGGACTAGTAATTTGAATCCACCTAGTTCACATGTTTGTGCCTAGATCGCACATCCAGAAACTGTGAATTAGCCAGGGATGTCATTAGATCCACCCTTATTATTCTTCACTAGTTTGTACTTTGTCCTGTTCATCAAAGTGCAAAACCAGATAGTGTTTTGAATCATTTGGGCAAGGATGCCACCACAGAGATGAGACATGTTCTTCCAGTTCTAGAACATGACCATGTTCTTCCAGTTTTAGAACATGAGGCTCGGGGGTTGCCTACAGTATGTATATAGCTCTATTTTCGAGGACGAAAATCTTTTCCAAGGGGGGAAGAATGTAATAAAGTAAGTCTATGATCCAAGGGTCTGGCCGGTTCAGACAGATCGGAAATCGGACACCGTTTGGTCATCCGTGTGTATGACCAAAGATCTCGAGTTTAGACTTACTAGGAGGTCATTTACTCTTGTAACCAAGTAATCCACTTAGCCTAATGGTTAAGACTCAAGGGTGTGAAGGACGAGGTCTTGGGTTCAATCCCCATGAGGTACATGGGAAGAGTATTTTGCCCAAAGAGCTCTAGAACCTTCTAGAAGCATCCACTGGACACTTGGCGCACATGTAGTTACATGGCTGACACTTGGATGATTAGCATCCACCTGCCCAAGAAGGCAGTCCCCTGGAGAGAGCTATATATAGAGGCATTTGGTTGGGAGGAGAGTCATCTCTCTAGTATGTGGTGGTCGTAATCCTTGTTCTCTTGCAGAGATATTGTCAAATTATATATTTTATCAACTATTTCGTAGCTCCTAACTACGTTTATCTATATCAATTCCCATTATAAAAGCTATATAAGCAATGAGAATCACCATCAGAGTGATGGTTTCTTGCTTAATTTCAGCATTTGTTTCAACATTCATTTCAGCTTTCGTTGAAGTAAAGATTCTACCATATTCTTGTTCTTTAGTGAAATGGCGGACATCAATGACTTGTTTGGCATGCTTCAAGCTCAAGATAAGATTAATGGAACCAACTATCCAATGTGGTCTTACATGATGAAGCATGTTCTTATTGCAAAACAACTTTGGAATATAGTGGTAGATGTAGATCGAAGACCTGTAGGTTCTTCTACTTCACAGTCTACTATCACAGATGGACCTTCTTCTTCAAGTACAGAGGTTACTCCTTCTCCACCTACACAGGAGCACCTTAGATGGGATGGAAAAGATGATCAATCGCACGCATTGATTGCACTTTCTGTAAAGCACCATATAGTTACACACATTCGATCATGTTCTACAGCAAGTCAAGCATGGGACACTCTTGCTTGTTTGTATGTTGTGCATAAAGAAGCACGTGTTGCATACTTGAGGAAGCAACTTGAGGATGTATGTATGGCTGAAAATGAGTCTTTGGATGTGTATGTGACATGCATCAAGGACATGAAAGAGCAATTGACAAACATAGATGAGATAATTCCGGATGCATCACTCATTTCTACATTTTTGAAAGAATAACTAGAATCTTTTCAAAGCTTTGCCACTTCACTCCATTTGTTTGTAAAAGGAAATCCCAATATTTATGCATTTGATGAGGTTGTGTCTCTTCTTTTCCAAGAGAAATCTAGAGTGAATAGGCGTGGTTTGATTGAGGGAATGCAAGCACTTCATATCTCACAAAAGGGGAAAAGCAAGTATGGTTTTTCATCAAAACCAAAGCCTCAACCTTCCTCTTTCACATATTCCTCTAGTAATGTTGATTTGCAAAAGAAGAAGAGATGCAAATATTTACAAAATTCTGGTCATAATATTAATGACTGTATAAAGCTTGCTAAGTGCAATGAAAAGAAGAAGGAATATGGCATGTCCATTTCTGAAAATTGAGCAAATGCAAAGAATGAAGCTAACATGGCTCAAGATTTTTGGGCATGTGTTGTTACATGTCATTGGTGCATTTTTTCATTCTAATGTATGGTTGTGAGTGAGGTTTATTCGGATTGGTTTCTTTTATAGTGGTGTCAAAGCACATAACTTCATGTCTTTGGAAGATGCACCCAAAGAAGGACATGTGGTGTGTGCAAACAATGCCTCTTATCCTATCATTGGAGTAGGAGAAATTGAAGAAATGGCTGCAAATGGAGGTGTGATTCTCTTGAAAAATGCATTGTATGTATCCAATATCAAGAATAACGTAATTTCAATTCCATTGATTGCCAAAGTTGGACGTCATGTATACTTTATTGATGATAAGTGTATGGTTCATGATTTCAACAATGGTGATATTATCGTGATGTCTAGTACATTATGTAATGGTTTTTATTGCATGGATACATACAAGAGGTCTCCCTCGAATGCCTTGGTTGCTCGTACTTCTTGCATGGCTGAAATGGAGTTTTGGCATGTTCATTTTAGTCCGTTGAACTTCAATAGTTTCCTTTACTTGCAAAAGAAGGACATGGTTATTGGTTTTCCAACACTTTAATCCATTGAAAATCATGCATGTGAAGGTTGCATTCTTGGAAAAATGCATCATGCTTCTTTTCCAAAAGATAGTCATACACACACTACAGGAAATATAGTGATGTATGTAATCCCGTCAAGACTCCGTCTTTTGGGAAGCATGTATATTTTCTTACCTTCATTGATGATGTTACTCGCCATAGATGGGTGTATCCTATGAAAGCAAAGAATGAGGTATTTTCTTGCTTCAAAGCATTTTTAGCTATGGCTGAAAATTTTTCTTCAAACAAGCTTTTGACTCTATGCACAGATCGTGGTGGTGAATACATGTCACATGACTTTAATGTTTTTCTTCGTGAAAGAGGTGTTTCACACCAATGTATGATGCCATATACACCTCAACAAAATAATGTTGCCGAGCGTAAAAATATAGAACACTCCTTGAAATGGCACGATGTATGGTAAAAGAAAGCACCTTCCTCGTAAGTTTTGGATGGAAGCCGTCATGTGTGCAAACTATGTTTTGAATCATTGTCCTACAAAAGTATCAAGTGTCATCACTCCTTATGAAGCTTGGAATGGACATAAGCCTATGGTTAGTCATATGTGCATGTTTGCTTGTTTGACATATGCTCTTGTGCCATCAGAACAACATCACAAACTTGATGAGAAGGCAAAGAAATGTATATTTGTGGGTTATAGTGCTGAACTAAGGGATATCATTTGTACCATCCATTGATGAACACAATTATTGTGAGTTAAGATGTGGTCTTTGCTGAAAAGTTAGTCTTCCCTCTACTTGAATGCAAAAAATAGCCAACAATTAGGTCTCAAGATGTGTTCGATACACTCATGCCCTTGTTAATCCAAAATGGTATGCTTGACTATGGCCATGTAGACCAACCAATTGAGGCTCAAACGGTTGATAAATTCTAGAAAAATAGAGTTGAAAATGCAGAGAATTTCTAGCCAAACATGGCTGAAATTTTTGAGCCAGAAATTGTTGAAATTGCTAGAAATTTCTAGCCATATATGGCTCAACATTTGCATCAAAATATGGCTGAAAATGAGCATGAAATTCAGTCAATGCATGATATACATGTTGATGATGTATTACATAATGAACACATTTCTATCAAGAGTGCACAAACTATGCCAAAGTGGCTGAAACAAAACTTTGGAGAATAGCAAATTGAGTGCACCTTTACTTGGTAGAACAAGATAAAGTTCTCTTCATGCATCAAGTATTTTTCTGGACTATTCTCTTATTGCAACAACACATAAAGAAGAGACACTTACTTTTGAAGATGCATGTGATGATCCACAATGGATGAGTGCTATGCAATCAAAAATGGATTCCATACATAGGAATGGTACTTGGGAGTTATGTGAATTGCCAAAAGGAAAAAATGTCATTGGTACAAAGTGGGTTTACAAGATTAAGAGAAATTCTGATGGTAGCATTGATTGCTACAAAGCTAGATTGGTTGCCAAAGGATATGTGCAACAATGTGGCATTGACTGAGCTACTATCTTAGCATCAAGTTTGTATCCATTGAGAGGGGAATTGTTATGCATCAAGCAAAGTATGCTAAAAAACTACTTCAGCATTTTGACTTTGAGAATTGCAAGCCAATTTCCACACCAATTGAGACGGGATTTAGGTTCTCCGTTGAGGCGCACACATGCACTCTTGCATACACTCACACACATATATTCAACCACGCACACTCCCACACAAACCCTTGCACACTCCCACTCTATTCTTTTTCTCCCTTGAACTCTCTGTCCCTTTTACATACCCCCACATGCACTCACACCCTCAATATTACACACATACTTACACAGATATGCTCAACCACACATGCTCCTTCACTCTCTCTTCCCCACTTCCTTCCTATCTCTCTTACTCTTTTCCACACCTTCTTTCAGGCACACCTACACTCTCCTTCTTTCTTTCCCCCCCGTTCACTCCCGCACATACACCCACAACCTCACATGCATACATTTCATTCCATTGTCCAAACTATAGAGTCACACATAGGCACAACCATGTGTAAGCATCTATAAAAACATATCATACCAATCATGTGCACCCTTTAAGGACCTTCAAGGCTTTTGTAGTTCATGTGGATAGAAGAGAAGCAGTCAACATAACACGGATCTACAAAACTTCCATGACTGAAACAAACATATTCGACATAGTGTTTAGATCACAACAAAAGGTGGGATTTAAGCGCATCATATGTATATGTGTGCTCTAGTAAGTCTAAGCACTTCTCCTTCCTAATTTTGCACATGCTTCAAAAGATATCTTCACACAAGAGAAAGAGAATCCACAGTCTCATGGAAGTCCCTCTTCATTCCTCTCTCTAGCTCTCAACACTCAACTTATTGGGCAAAGTTTCCTAAAACGCAAGGATTTCTAGCCCTTAAGAACTCGGTCTTAAATGGTATCCCATACCTCTTTAGTGAGCACATGATGTTAATCAATTAATGCAAAAATGCATGTTATAACTACTCGTTGTTTCTATATATATTTTTAGTACAAATATGCATATGATTTATTCTTTCTCCTTTTTCTATGATCTCCAAACTACAATACATCAAACATAGAAGCGATTATGCTCCAACTCTTGCTTAATCAAAAACAAAGCAAGAATTTATGGAAATCTATCATCATCTCACAAGTGGTTATTCAAAATCTCAAGGATTAATTTAAAAGACTTCGCTTATGATAATATAAATAGCTCGTCAATCTACATAACTATATTCTTCATTTATACTACACTCATCAATGCAAAATGGCAAAACTTACTGTGCGTGCTTTGATGCACCCTTGCCTTTGACTTAGAATTACTTCCTTTGGTTGCTTGCCAATGAAGCAAAGTATTAATTTACCTCTACACATATAGACATGATAAACAATTCACAACTTCTACTACACCACATATATAAATTTCTTCATCCGCCATACATCATATTCAAGATGTGGTAGCACCATTGCAAACTCACAGAGAACCATTAGTTGTACAGCCCTATGTGATAAATCCCACTTGAGGGAGAAAAGATGCCCATCCTCATCTGTGAAGAGAGATGGTGGATGCAATCCAAAGATGAGTAGGTCTACTACAACCAGCTTCACACCAGCCAACTGAGACTTCAGAGTTGATTAGTAGACCCTTCGAGCTTCCTAAATCCACCAAAATATCAGCCAAGTACTTTGGAACATGTATCCCAAAAGTTTAAGTCAAGACAGACTAGTTGCAAAATGACTAGCTCCCAAAACTTGCTATTTTTGGACATACACTTGCTAGAAACAATGAATAGTGCTCTCAACCTCGTAGGAATTAGATAACTTCCCTTTGGGCATAGCAAATAGAATTAGGAGGCTTCCCAATCCAAGTTAAAACACTTCAAATGATGGACTGAGCACTGAAAAGAAGATTCATCAATTTCTAGAACATGCCCACCATTCTCGGGGCTCTACAGAGATAGACTAGTGAGTAGTAAAATGCAGATATCTCAAAAATTGTAAATCCAACTACCTTGAAATTGTATATGCAGAAATAGGACAGTAATAGCTATCCAATGCATGTTAAAACACGAAAAAATCTTGCGTAGAACTCGAGATATGACCTTCTGAAGTTACTGCTCTGAGTGAGTATAACAGAGAACAAAATAGAGAAGTAGATAATGATAAATGTATAGATTCACATATGATTACAACCACATTGGCAATGAATCTTTGCACAATGGGAGTAGAATGATAGAGCTATGGAGTAAGCTCTTCAATCTCTACAAAATGACATGAAGTGGTCACGTACAAGGCATGCTAATCGCCTCTTCCTTCTTGCTCTTTTTATAGCTATTCTTGGAGGGAGTTTTGAATTCGAATTCGAATGGCTCCACCTAAAAGTGATCCCCAAAGTTAGGAGAGATTCCCTGAGCTCAAAAATTCATGGTTTTAGGTAGTTAGAGCCACGAACTTGCTTTTACATCATGGATGAGGTAAGCCATCCTTTTCCTTTTTCTTTTTCAAATTACAAGAGATAAAAATGAACTCTTTTACAAGAGGTGTTCACATGACTACACATGTGTCTTACAAATTATCATAATATCAAGCATATCAAGCATGTAGGATTGGGTAAAATGCACCAACAACTCCCCCTTAAGCCTAACATGCTTGGCCTCCAAATAAGTCTTCAATTGTCCTTGATTTCCTGCAAGCCAATCATCAACTTGAATTTACTTAACTTTGTACCATCAAGAGCTTTAGTCAACATGTCTGCACATTGCATATCTGTAGAGACATAGGATAGTTGAATATCCTTGCTCATTAGCTTCTCCCTTACAAAATGGTAGTGGACTTCAATATGCTTAGTTCTAGCATGGTATACCGGATTAGCTGTAAGATGTAGTGAGCTTGTGTTGTCACCAAAAATGTGAGGTGTTGAAGAATGAAGTCCAAGATCCGTGTACAAAGACTTTAACCACATGATTTCTTGAGTTGCATTAGCCAAACCTCTATATTCGGCTTTGGTAGAAGATAATGCCACGGTTGGTTGCTCCTTCCATGACCAAGAAATGATTTTTGAACCTGCAAATGATATATACCCGGATGTGCTTCTTCTATCATCTCTAGATCCGGCCCAATCTGCATCTGAGTAGACCTTTAGCTCAATATCTAAAGTATATGAATAGAACAAACCTTCATTCATGGTCCCGTTTAGGTACTTGAGGACTCTCTTGGCCGCTTCCATATGTGGTCTTCTCGGCTTATGCATAAACTGACTCAATATGCTAACACTATAGCATATATCCACCCTTGTGAGTATTGCATAGTTCAAACTTCCAACCAAGCTTTGATAGCTTGTGATGTCTTCAATTGGCTCTCCTTCATAAGCACTAAGCTTATGATTTTGCTCCATAGGTGTACCTGCACAATTGGTATTTTCCATCTTGAACTTGTCGAGCATGTCATGCACATACTTCCTTTGTGTGATGTATATACGTGAACCTGTGTAGATTAACTCCAATCCAAGAAAATAAGTGAGTGGTCCGAGGTCACTTATTTTGAACTCCTCCTTCATTTGACTCTTTACCTATTTGATTCCTTCAAGATCATTGCCTGTGATAATAATATCATCAACATACACACATAAATAGATCACTTCAGATCCATTCCTCTTTATGAACAAAGAGGTATCCGCCTTGCCAGCTTTGAATCCTTGGTCCTGCAAATAAGTCACCAATCTAAAATTCTAAGCTCTTGGAGCTTGCTTCAATCCATACAAAGCTTTCTTTAGTTTGCATACATAGTTAGGATGATGTGCATCCTCATATCCAGAAGGTTGTGCCATATACATTTCCTCAGAAATCCATCCATTCAAGAAAGAATTCTTTACATCAAGTTGATAGAGATTCCAATTTCTAGATGCAGCAAGACTAATGAGAACCCTAGTCGTAGGCATTTTTGCAACAAGAGAGAAAATCTCCTCATAATCAATACCATGGGTTTGAGCAAACCCTTTAGCAACTAACCTTGCTTTGTGTCTATTTATACTTCCATCTGGATTCCTCTTGATTTTGTATATCCATCGAGATCAAATTACCTTCATAGATGGCTTGTTAGGTACAAGCTCCCAAGTGTCATTCTCCTTCAAGGCTTCCATTTCTTCATCCATTGCATCTCTCCAAGCTTTCTTGCTTTGTGCTTCTTCGAATGTGGTAGGTTCTTCATTGGTTGAATCCTTTGCAATGTAGATTGAGTGCTTGGTGACCAAAGAAGTATCATAACCAAAACTCTCTGGTTTCTTCTTCTCCCTTGAAGACCTTCTAAGTGGTTGATGTGAGCTTTCGGGTCCATATGTAGCATCCTGCATCTTTGCTTTACCTTTGTTCTTCCATAGCTTTAGTCTTTCCAAGTCTTCTAGGTCAATCTCCGAATCACTTTCTTCAATCTGCTTTGGCTCCTTTGGTTGAAGTGATGTAAAATCTTCATCCAAGTCATATGGCAGCTTCACTTTCCTGTCATCATCAAACCATGATTTCTTTTCATAAAAAATTACATCTCTACTCACAGAAAATGCTTTATTGGTTGGATTGTACAATCTATATCCTTTTTGGTTTTGATCATAACCAGTGAATACACACTTCTGTGCCTTGGGATCCAATTTCCCTCTTACTTGAGAAGGAATGTGAGCATAGGCTAAGCATCCTAAGATTTTACAATGCTCTAGACTAGGTCTTCTTCCATTCCACACTTCATATGGAGTGGTTCCATCTAGTGACTTAGATGGAAGTCGATTTATGAGATATGTGGCTGTAGACACAGCCTCTTCCCATAGGTAGTTTGGCAATCCCGTTTCGTTGAGCATGGACCTTGCAGCTTCGACAATAGCTCTGTTCCTTCTCTCTGCTACACCATTGAGTTCGGGTGTATACCTTGTAGTGACTTCCCTTTTAATGCCTCTTTCATGCAAGAAGGCATACAATTCAGAAGAGAAGTATTCTCCTCCACCATTTGATCTGAGTCTTTTCAAAGTCCTACCTGTTTGGTTTTCAACAATAGAAATATACTTCTTAAAGCAATTTAACACTCCATCCTTGTGCTTCATGAAAAACAGAATGGTCCACCTGCTACAATCATCTATGAAAGACACATAATATCTTGAGCCTGATATAGATGGCTCCTTACTTGGACCTCACACATCCGTGTGCACTAGATCCAAAGGATTTTGATACATATATCCTATCTTATTGAAAGGTTGTCTATGAGCCTTGCCGAGTTGATAAGCTTCACACTTATAAATCATGTGTTGCCTTGTGATATTAGGCAAACCAAGTACACTTTGGTCCCTGCAAATTTGTTTGAGTGTCCTCTCACCAATGTGAGCAAGCCTTTTGTGCCATATCTCCAACTCTGTTAGAGTTTGAGATCCATAGCTAAACAAATCTATGTTCTTTGTATCTTCCACTTCAAAAGTGAAAATCCTTCCTCTCTTTTCTCCTTTGGCAATCCTTTGAAAGCCTTGCCTTGTGTCTTCAACATATGCTCCAAATCGATTGAATCTAACCTGCAATCCTTTTTCAACAATTTGTCCAACACTTATTAAATTTTTGGTAATTGTAGGGACATATAAGACTTTGCTTAAGAGGTTCATATTCCCATCTGATGTCTACACATTACCTATCTTCTCCACTGAGTGCTTTGTGTCATCTCCTGTCTGCACTTCATGCTTATTATGAGGATCTTCCAAATCAGAAAGTAAAGCCACATTTCCTGCTACATGGTTTGAGCATCCGGAATCAATGTAAAATATGTGATCATCATCCTTACCCTTCTTCACTCATAGATTCATAATCAACAATGAATCTTCTTGACTTTGGTTCTCTGCATAGTTATTGTAATCTCTTCTTCCTCTATGGCCACTTTGATAGTTGTTGTTGTTGTAATTGTTGTTGTAGTAGTTGTTGTTGTAGCCTCCATTGTACCTGCCTCTATTTGATCCATAGCCACCTCTATTGAATCCTCTTCCTCTTGAGTTCCTCGGGTTCCTGAAACATTCTTCAGTAGTATGATTAGATAAGCCACATATATTGCAAGGTTGAGATGATTGGAATCTCCCCCTGCCTTGCTTTCCACCTCTGCCTCTTCCTCTAGCTCTTCCTCTACCTGCAAAGTTTGCTTGGAAAGAGCTACCTTCATCTTCATTCTTCCAATTCTTTGACTTGTCCTTGACCTTAGCTTTATCAGAATATAAGGCAGAAGTTTGATTACCTCTTGAGGACTCACCACCTTTGCTAATCTTTGCTTCATGAGTGAAGAGTTGGCCCATGAGTGTGTTGAGGTCGGGTACATGCATATCCATGTATAAATCCATGGCTGTTGTGAATGACTCCCACTTGTCGTTTGCTTTGATTCCATTTATGATTTGTCTAATGATTTGCTCCTCTTCAATTACCTCTCAAATGCTTCCAAGTTGGTCGGAAATCTCCTTCATCTTTGTGACATAATCAGTCACATTTTGCTTCGGGCTTTTCTTCATTGTTGTGAACTCCATCCACAATTGGTTCTTCCTTGCTCGAGTGTTGGAAGAGAAGAAAGAATCAAGTGCATTCCATGTCTCTCTTGATGTCTTGCATCCCTTGACAGGAGGTAAAAGAAAATCAGAGATTGAGTTTAGAATATAGGACCTTGCAAGTGCATCCTTCGAACACCAATTCGAAAGTCCTTCCACTTCTTCATGTGATGGTTGCCCTTTGTTCCTCATGGTTGGCATTGCTTCATCTCCGGATATGAATCCATATAGATTCCTCCCTTGAAGGTAAGCCTCCATCCTTAGAGACCATGCCGGGTAGTTTTTTCGATCCAATTTGTCAATTGTTGATGGAAATCCATCTCCCATGTTGCTTGACTATGCTCCGATACCACTGTGAAGAGAGATGGTGGATGCAATCCAAAGATGAGTAGGTGCTGCTCGAACGAGCTTCACACCAGCCAACTGAGACTTCAGATTTGATTAGTAGACCCTTTGAGCTTCCTAAATCCACCAAAATATCAGCCAAGTAATTTGGAACATGTATCCCAAAGGTTTAATTCAAGACAGACTAGTTGCGAAATGACTAGCTCCCAAAACTTGCTATTTTTGGACATACACCGGCTGAAAACAATGAACAGTGCTCTCAACCTGGTAGGAATTAGATAAATTCCTTTTGGGCATAGCAAATAGACTTAACAGGCTTCCCAATCCAAGTTAAAACACTTCAAATGATGGACTGAGCACTGAGAAGAAGATTCATCAATTTCTCAAACATGCCTAGAGTTCTCCGGGCTCTGCAGAGATAGACCAATGAGTAGTAAAATGCAGATATCTCCAAAACTGTAAATCCAATTACCTTGAAATTTTATATGCCAAACAAAGACAGTAAAATCTATCCAACGCACATTAAAACACGGGAAAAGAATGTGTAAAACTTGACATATGACCTTCTGAAGTTACTGCTCTGAGTGAGTATAACAGAGAACAAAACAGAGAAGTAGATAATGATAAATGTATAGATTCACATATGATTACAACCACATTGGCAATGAATCTTTGCACAATGGGAGTAGAATGATAGAGCTATGGAGTAAGCTCTTCAATCTCTACAAAATGACATGAAGTGGTCACGTACAAGGCATGCTAATCGCCTCTTCCTTCTTGCTCTTTTTATAGCTATTCTTGGAGGGAGTTTTGAATTCGAATTTGAATGGCTCCACCTAAAAGTGATCCCCAAAGTTAGGAGAGATTCCCTCAGCTCAAAAATTCGTGGTTTTAGGTATTTAGAGCCACGAACTTGCTTTTACATCATGAATGAGGTAAGCCATCCTTTTCCTTTTTCTTTTTCAAATTACAAGAGACAAAGATGAACTCTTTTACAAGTGGTGTTCACATGACTACACATGTGTCTTACAAATGATCATAATATCAAGCATATCAAGCATGTAGGCTTGGGTAAAATGCACCAACAGCTCCCCCTCAAGCCTAACATGCTTGGCCTCCAAATAAGTCTTCAATTGTCCTTGATTTCCTGCAAGCCAATCATCAACTTGAATCTACTTAACTTTGTACCATCAAGAGCTTTAGTCAACATGTCTGCACATTGCATATCTGTAGAGACATAGGATAGTTGAATATCCTTGCTCATTAGCTTCTCCCTTATATAATGGTAGTGGACTTCAATATGCTTGGTTCTAGCATGGTATACCAGATTAGCTGCAAGATGTACTGAGCTTGTGTTGTCACCAAAAATGTGAGGTGTTGAAGAATGAAGTCCAAGATCCGTGTACAAAGACTTTAACCACATGATTTCTTGAGTTGCATTAGCCAAACCTCTATATTCGGCTTCGGTAGAAGATAATGCCATGGTTGGTTGCTTCTTCCATGACCAAGAAATGATTTTTGAACCTGCAAACGATATATACCCGGATGTGCTTCTTCTATCATCTCTAGATCCGGCCCAATTTGCATCTGAGTAGACCTTTAGCTCAATATCTAAAGTATATGAATAGAACAAACCTTCATTCATGGTCCCGTTTAGGTACTTGAGGACTCTCTTGGCCGCTTCCATATGTGGTCTTCTCGGCTTATGCATAAACTAACTCAATATGCTAACACTATAGCATATATCCACCCTTGTGAGTGTTGCATAGTTCAAACTTCCAACCAAGCTTCGATAGCTTGTGATGTCTTCAATTGGCTCTCCTTCATAAGCACTAAGCTTATGATTTTGCTCCATAGGTGTACCTGCATGCTTGGTATTTTCCATCTTGAACTTGACGAGCATGTCATGCACATACTTCCTTTGTGTGATGTATATACCTGAACCTGTGTAGATTAACTCCAATCCAAGAAAATAAGTGAGTGGTCCAAGGTCACTTATTTTGAACTCCTCCTTCATTTGACTCTTTACCTGTTTGATTCCTTCAAGATCATTGCCTGTGATAATAATATCATCAACATACACACATAAATAGATCACTTCAGATCCATTCCTCTTTATGAACAAAGAGGTATCCACCTTGCTAGCTTTGAATCCTTGGTCCTGCAAATAAGTCACCAATCTAAAATTCCAAACTCTTGGAGCTTGCTTCAATCCATACAAAGCTTTCTTTAGTTTGCATACATAGTTAGGATGATGTGCATCCTCATATCCAGAAGGTTGTGCCATATACACTTCCTCAGAAATCCATCCATTCAAGAAAGCATTCTTTACATCAAGTTGATAGAGATTCCAATTTCTAGATGCAGCAAGACTAATGAGAACCCTAATTGTAGGCATTTTTGCAACAAGAGAGAAAATCTCCTCATAATCAATACCATGGGTTTGAGCAAACCCTTTAGCAACTAACCTTGCTTTGTGTCTATTTATACTTCCATCTGGATTCCTCTTGATTTTGTATATCCATCAAGATCCAATTACCTTCATAGATGGTTTGTTAGGTACAAGCTCCCAAGTGTCATTCTCCTTCAAGGCTTCCATTTCTTCATCCATTGCATCTCTCCAAGCTTTCTTGCTTTGTGCTTCTTCGAATGTGGTAGGTTCTTCATTGGTTGAATCCTTTGCAATGTAGATTGAGTGCTTGGTGACCAAAGAAGTATCATAACCAAACCTCTCTGGTTTCTTCTTCTCCATTGAAGACCTTCTAAGTGGTTGATGTGAGCTTTCGGGTCCATATGTAGCATCCTGCATCTTTGCTTTACCTTTGTTCTTCCATAGCTTTAGTCTTTCCAAGTCTTCTAGGTCAATCTCTGAATCACTTTCTTCAATCTGCTTTGGCTCCTTTGATTGAAGTGATGGAAAATCTTCATCCAAGTCATATGGCAGCTTCACTTTCCTGTCATCATCAAACCATGATTTGCTTTCATCAAAAATTACATCTCTACTCATAGAAAATCCTTTATTGGTTGGATTGTACAATCTATATCCTTTTTGGTTTTGATCATAACCAGTGAATACACACTTCTCTGCCTTGGGATCCAATTTCCCTCTTACTTGAGAAGGAATGTGAGCATAGGCTAAGCATCCAAAGATTTTACAATGCTCTAGACTAGGTCTTCTTCCATTCCACACTTCATATGGAGTGGTTCCATCTAGTGACTTAGATGGAAGTCAATTTATGAGATATGTGGCTGTAGACTCAGCCTCTACCCATAGCTAGTTTGGCAATCCCTTTTCGTTGAGCATGGACCTTGCAGCTTCGACAATAGCTCTGTTCCTTCTCTCTGCTACACCATTGAGTTCGGGTGTATACCTTGTAGTGACTTCCCTTTTAATGCCTCTTTCATGCAAGAAGGCATCAAATTCAAAAGAGAAGTATTCTCCTCCACCATCTAATCTGAGTCTTTTCAAAGTCCTACCTGTTTGGTTTTCAACAAGAGAAATATACTTCTTAAAGCAATTTAACACTTCATTCTTGTGCTTCATGAAAAACAGAATGGTCCACCTGCTACAATCATCTATGAAAGACACATAATATCTTGAGCCTGATATAGATGGCTCCTTACTTGGACCCCACACATCGTGTGCACTAGATCCAAAGGATTTTGATACATATATCCTTTCTTATTGAAAGGTTGTCTATGAGCCTTGCCGAGTTGATAGCTTCACACTTATAAATCATGTGTTGCCTTGTGATATTAGGCAAACCAAGTACACTTTGGTCCCTCCAAATTTGTTTGAGTGTCCTCTCACCAATGTGAGCAAGCCTTTTGTGCCGTATCTCCAACTCTGTTAGAGTTTGAGATCCATAGCTAAACAAATCTATGTTCTTTGTATCTTCCACTTCAAAAGTGAAAAGCCTTCCTCTCTTTTCTCCTTTGGCAATACTTCGAAAGCCTTGCCTTGTGTCTTCAACATATGCTCCAAACCAATTGAATCTAACCTGCAATCCTTTTTCAACAATCTTTCCAACACTTATTAAATTTTTGGTAATTGTAGGGACATATAAGACTTTGCTTAAGAGGTTCATATTCCCATCTGATGTCTTCACATTACCTATCTTCTCCATTGAGTGCTTTGTGTCATCTCCTGTCTGCACTTCATGCTTATTATGAGGATCTTCCAAATCAGAAAGTAAAGCCACATTTCCTGCTACATGGTTTGAGCATCCCGAATCAATGTAAAATATGTGATCATCATCCTTACCCTTCTTCACTCATAGATTCATAATCAACAATGAATCTTCTTGACTTTGGTTCTCTGCATAGTTATTGTAATCTCTTCTTCCTCTATGGCCACTTTGATAGTTGTTGTTGTTGTAATTGTTGTTGTAGTAGTTGTTGTTGTAGCCTCCATTATACCTGCCTCTATTTGATCCATAGCCACCTCTATTGAATCCTCTTCCTCTTGAGTTCCTCGGGTTCCTGAAACATTCTTCAGTAGTATGATTAGATAAGCCACATATATTGCAAGGTTGAGATGATTGGAATCTCCCCCTGCCTTGCTTTCCACCTCTGCCTCTTCCTCTAGCTCTTCCTCTACCTGCAAAGTTTGCTTGGAAAGAGCTACCTTCATCTTCATTCTTCCTATTCTTTGACTTGTCCTTGACCTTAGCTTTATCAGAATATAAGGCAGAAGTTTGATTACCTCTTGAGGACTCACCACCTTTGCTAATCTTTGCTTCATGAGTGAAGAGTTGGCCCATGAGTGTGTTGAGGTCGGGTACATGCATATCCATGTATAAATCCATGGCTGTTGTGAATGACTCCCACTTGTCGTCTGCTTTGCTTCCATTTATGATTTGTCTAATGATTTGCTCCTCTTCAATTACCTCTCAAATGCTTCCAAGTTGGTCGGAAATCTCCTTCATCTTTGTGACATAATCAGTCACATTTTGCTTTGGGCTTTTCTTCATTGTTGTGAACTCCATCCACAATTGGTTCTTCCTTGCTTGAGTGTTGGAAGAGAAGAAAGAATCAAGTGCATTCCAGGTCTCTCTTGATGTCTTGCATCCCTTGACATGAGGTAAAAGAAAATCAGAGATTGAGTTTAGAATATAGGACCTTGCAAGTGCATCCTTCGAACACCAATTCGAAAGTCCTTCCACTTCTTCATGTGATGGTTGCCCTTTGTTCCTCATGGTTGGCATTGCTTCATCTCCGGATATGAATCCATATAGATTCCTCCCTTGAAGGTAAGCCTCCATCCTTAGAGACCATGTCGGGTAGTTGTTTCGATCCAATTTGTCAATTGTTGATACTCCATAGCTCTATCATTCTACTCCCATTGTGCAAAGATTCATTGCCAATGTGGTTGTAATCATATGTGAATCTATACATTTATCATTATCTACTTCTCTGTTTTGTTCTCTGTTATACTCACTCAGAGCAGTAACTTCAGAAGGTCATATCTCGAGTTCTACACACCCTTTTTCGTGTTTTAGTGAGCGTTGGATAGCCCTTACTGTCTTCTTTTGGAATATAAAATTTCAAGGTAATTGGATTTACAGTTTTGGAGATATCTGCAGTTTACTACTCATTGGTCTATCTCTGTAGAGCCTCGAGAATTCTAGGCATGTTCTAGAAATTGATGAATCTTCTTCTCAGTGCTCAGTCCATCATTTGAAGTGTTTTAACTTGGATTGGGAAGCCTGCTAAGTCTATTTGCTATGCCCAAAAGGAATTTATCTAATTCCTACCAGGTTGAGAGCACTGTTCATTGTTTTCAGCAGGTGTATGTCCAAAAATAGCAAGTTTTGGGAGCTAGTCATTTTGCAACTAGTCTGTCTTGAATTAAACTTTTGGGATACATGTTCCAAAGTACTTGGTTGATATTTTGGTGGATTAGGAAGCTCAAATGTCTACTAATCAACTCTGAAGTCTCAGTTGGCTAGTGTGAAGCTCGTTGTAGCAGCACCTACTCATCTTTGGATTGCATCCACCATCTCTCTTCACAGTGGTATCAGAGCATAGTCAAGCAACATGGGAGATGCAGCTCTTCAATCTCTACAAAATGACATGAAGTGGTCACGTACAAGGCATGCTAATCGCCTCTTCCTTCTTGTTCTTTTTATCACTATTCTTGGAGGGAGTTTTGAATTCGAATTCGAATGGCTCCACCTAAAAGTGATCCCCAAAGTTAGGGGAGATTCCCTCAGCTAAAAAATTCGTGGTTTTAGGTAGTTAGAGCCACGAAATTTCTTTTACATCATGGATGAGGTAAGCCATCCTTTTCCTTTTTCTTTTTCAAATTACAAGAGATAAAAATGAACTCTTTTACAAGAGGTGTTCACATGACTACACATGTGTCTTACAAATGATCATAATATCAAGCATATCAAGCATGTAGGCTTGGGTAAAATGCACCAACATCATCTACTTTGTGGCGGCAACAATTACACTTAAATTGCAAGAGTATATATTTTCTTGTATGATGTCTAAGAAAATTATGTGCACAACAGGTACTATCCAAATCAAACAACAAGCTTGGGCTGATATGTTTGCACTTTGATGCTCCTTTGCTTTGACTCAGAAGTGCTTCCACTGGTTGATCTTTAGGAGCTCCTTTTCTCTAGCCTTTTACTCCGTGCACCATATTTCTCATATTTTCCTGTTTATGCTTCCTTGCAATGTAAAAGCACCTTGTGCTCACTGCCTACTCTAAATGTTAAGATGTAAACAGAGCGAGTAACATGGAAACCTTTACCGCTTAGAATATTCTTGACATTGCTTGGTTTGGGAATGTGAGAGGATGGTCAATTAAATGCAGAGCTTAGAATTAACCTATTCCATTTTTGTTGATGTTGTTGCGCATCTTCAAGAACACTTCAGTAGGGAAACTATGTTCATCAAATCTTCTTCAAAACTCTAATAGGAAATTTTTTCTCAACAAGACAGTTATTTCACAACTCTCATAATCAAGATGGCTATGTCCACTATCTCCAAGAAGAAATTTAGTGTAATATGGTAGAAAGCAGAGCGGTGTCGAGGGGTGTGAATGGAGACCAATGGGGAGATCAAAACTAAATTTGCTATGGCCTCACTGTGTGACTACACGCAGGGTGTTTTTTTGCATACTTAAGGATGTAAGATGTGATTCAGTGCTGTGAGAAGGATTTATCTAGGTGCCAATGGTCTAATCTAAACTATGATCATAAGGTTGTGCAACTAGAAATCTAGATAGATAATATTCATATTATGGAGAGACAAAGGTTTCAATAGTAATGCGGTCTTTGATGAGTTCCTCTTCTTCTAATTCTATATTAGCTACGCTTTGTTTAGGTTGAGTGGTAGTGTTTATAGCTGGTGGTAGTAAAACCTCAAAAATGAAAGATGTATAAATGGTATTTTTGTTTGTAGACTCATTACTCACAGACATCAGAAACAAATATAAATTGCCAATTCATCAATGAATAATTCTAAAACTATTTTCTTGATAATGCTAATGAATGGAGACTACTTCAATAACCTTTTACAACTATAAGTAAGAATGCTAGGACAACTCTTCAAAATCCTAATCTAAATTTAAGATAAAATTTAAGTAAAGTGGAAGAAGTGGCGCGTCTCCAATCTTCTGATCTTAATTGCTTGTAAATTTTTGTCAATGTTCTTCAATGCTCATCAATGTTTGTCAATGTTCGTCAATGCTCATCTACAAGAAAAAAGAATTAGACCTTAAAAGAAGAGACTTCATTCACATATATGTACTATCTGCACACTTCCTAAATTTATCAACAATTTACTTTTTCACTCACACCACACTTTAATCACCTACTTTGGTCACACAACTCACACACTCCACTCTTTAATCCACACTCACACTCACCTCACTTTTAATTTTCACTTTAATCACACATCTCATATACACCACACTTTAACACACACACACACACATACCGCACTTTAATCACATACTTTTACACTCCTCACAATAATACACACTCACACACACCACTCATTAATTTGCATATTTTTATTATGTTTCTAGTTTTCTTTTTATTCTATTTCATTTGTTTTTTATTTATTTATAACTCTTTAATGATTTTAATTTAGGTTCACACTAAGGTATAATATACTTAAAGTCCTTAATAGTTACATACACACAAACACTATTATGATAGATAATTAAAGCATAATATAAGATATATTAACTAAATGTATAAGATATAAAATATATTATTTAATTATAATCATATATTTATTAAATCAAATGTTCACACATATCATATTTATACACATACACACCTATACATACATATACACACTTAAACCCTCAAATTCATTCACATAGCACAAAGATAATTACTTAAATACTCATTTATATAGAGACGCACATAGGTTTATACCCATACCCCCACATACAAATGGGTACCAAACACACAATCACACAACTACATAGGCATTTAGGGTAAACCCTAATACACATATGCACATGTAGGGTATCTAGGTGGTCTCATGTAATCATACCCATGATACTCATGCTCACACATACATAAGCAAGGTAAAATATTTTTATTCTTAGGACTTGTATCCTTTCAATCATATACAATATCATAAACATAAAGAATTCATATGATGAAGTCCCTGGTTGGCTTACATCTTCATAATTTTGCTCCATGCAGGTACTAGAGAGATTAGTCAAATAAAAAAAGTTTATAAAAAATGTTTATGAGAATCTAGAGATAACCACCCCTTGGAGTAAAAATTTTTAACTTCCCTGTTTTTCAATTTGAAGGATGATATCGTTCCGACATTTGCCCCCACCAAACCTGCACATCGTCTTGATGGGCCAACGTGCAGATCATGGGAAGCAGCATCAAATTCTTTTGAAAATAATGATAAGTTTATTTTAATTAATATGATAAAATATGCTTCTAAATTCAAGTTAAGTTCTGATAACAAAGAAAATCTTTAAAATTATGCAACTTTGAATTGGAAACCATTTCGGTAAGTACATGAAGTTTAAAGACAAGGTTTAGAAAAAGCTATAATAGTTATTCAGATAATTGTGGTATTTACCATTCCATTAACCCTGTTCAAAGCAATATTTATTTTATATAAATGTTCCAGCCTTTATATCTTAGCCATCTGCCACAAGATACATCTAACTAATTTCTCCTATAGTAGAACTCTGCCTCATATAGCCCATAAATACATTTCAAGAGTGATTTCAAGACCAGAACTGATTCATAATTTTTTTTTCTTATTCTTTTTCATTTCTTTTTTTTTGTTTCTTTCTTTTTCTCATTTTTCTTTTTATCATGTCGCAGCAACCATTAATGTACTGCTTTATGTATTTATTTTTTTCTCTTTTTCTCTTCACAACCTTTTTGTTGAAGGGGAAAGGCTTAACCCCTATTCAGAGTTGAGGTTCTAGAGGCATGCTATAGTCAGAACTAGGATCTTATTAGCTAAATGTTTTAGAAATTAAGGAAGCCTACTTTTATAAAATAAATCTACTTTTACTAAGAGTTGCCAGTCAAGTTTTCCCTTCTCCTATCCTCATAACAATCATAAGTTTCTAACACTATTACCTTTAACTCACATACATATCCCTACTTTGATTTCTAATTCTTTATTGTTGATATATTTAGGTAGTGATGTGTGTGAACACACTAGGAATGCCGCGGCACTTTTTTCCCTCTTTAGGAGGTTTTTTCCCCCGGCTTGTATATATGCATATTGCCCTAATGGGCTACTTATCTTTTGTATATTCTCTAGTAATACATTTCAGTATTCTGTGTTGTGCTCCAAGCTTCTTCTTCTTCCTTGTGCTGTTTGTGTGCTTCCACAGACGTGTAACTCCAACAATTGGTATCAGAGCAGGTTGTTGCTTCATCTAGGGTGTCGTCGACACTCCTCCAGTTGCAGCCTCAAAATCGCACGAATTTTGGTGAGCATACTCAGCGTATTTTTGAGATCAAAACAGATTTGTTGTGTGGTGCCGAAATCACGATTTGAGCTCGTTTTGGCCTCCGAACGCACTATCACAGCACTTGTGCAGGCCATTTCGTCTTTTTGTGTCAAACGTATATACCATTTTTGTTAACCAGTATAAGCGTCTCGAAGTCTGCTACAGGTCTAGTAGAACTCGTCTAGGCAGTGTTGTTCAACTTTTTGAGATATAGTCAATTTTCTGCATCAAGGTATTTTAGTCACCGGCCATGGCTAAAAGCAGTGATGTATTCCGTATGTTGGCTGTTGAGGATAAGTTGGATGGTACCAACTACCCGTTATGGGTTTATATGATGCCACATGTGTTGGTTGCAAAAGGACTGTGGAACATTGTGCAAGGTGTCAAAAAACGTCCTATTACACCTGCAATTGTTACAACTGCAAGTACTTAAGCTGATGCAGAAGGTGTCGAAGATGATGATATTCTGCATATTCCTGTTTGTGCTACAGTTTCTATTGCACCAACTGCAGAGCAGATTTGCTAGGATGGCAGAGATGCCCAGGCACATGCCGTGATAGCTTTGTCTGTCAAATGTGCCATTATTCCTCACATTCGCTCTTGCAGAACAGCTAAGGATGCTTGGGATACACTTACCACATTGTACCAAGCTAGGAATGAGGCTTCTGTTGCTTACCTCCAAAAACAGTTGGAGAGTGAGCACATGAATGAAGGTGATTCTATGGACAGTTTCCTAATGAAGATCAAAGATTTGAAGGAACAATTGATTTTCGTTGATGAGGTTATACCAGATAACTCACTTGTGCAGACCGTTCTGAATGGTCTTCCTGATTCATATTAGAGTTTTGCTTCTACTCTTCGGTTGATGATGAAAGGCAATCTAAATGCCTTATCATTTGAGGAGTTAGTCTCTGTTCTGTTGCAGAAAGATCAGTCCAGGTAGAACAGGTCCATTATGTGAGTTGCAGATGAAGCTTTCCTGGCTAGTCAGAAGGGCAAAGGAAAATGGAGCTCTTCAACTAGTAAGCAGAAATCTGCTAATTCTGCATATTCGAAGAAGGAAGATAAAGATGAGAAGAAATCAGAAAAGCAGAAATTGTTTTGTAAGTACTGTAAAGGGAATGATCATATCATAAAGAACTGTCCAAAACTGGCTGCTAAAGAGGCAAAGAAGAAAGAGGCTGGAATGGTTGTTGCAGAGGCCTCTACACCAAAAACAGAGTCTGCTAATCTTATGCAGGAAGAAGAATGGGCGTTTACTACTGTCTGTAGTTTTGACCCATCTTCTCATGAGCAGTGCATGTCTGCGGTAGACTCAGATGTTTGGTATTTTGACAGTGGAGCGACCAAACATATTACCTTGCAGCACAGTTTCTTCTCTTCACTCGAGCCTGCCCCTACAGGGAATACTGTTACATGCGCCAACAACCTCTTATCCTATTATGGGAGTTGGTAAGATCATTTTGACTACTGCTGATCGTAGTTCTTTCACTTTGTGAGATGCTTTATTTGTGTCAGGGATCAAGAAGAACTTGTTATCAATTTTTGCATTAGCCAAGATTGGCTTGGTTGTGAAATTTGTTGATGGCACGTGTACAGTTCATGATCTGTCAAATGGCGATGTGATTATTGCTTCTGGCATTTTATGTTGTGGGCTGTATAAGCTCATAGACTATGAAAGATCTGTAAATGATTTGGCATGTGCAACAAATGATTCTCATGCTATGTGAGATGCAAAGCTTTGGCATGCACGCTTTGGTCATCTGAATTTTGCTAGTTTGCTACGCCTATAGAAATCAGAAATGGTGTCCTCTTTGCCCAAAATTGAGGCACCTGGAAAACATGTTTGTGAAGGCTGTATTTTGGGCAAAATGCAGCGTTCGTCCTTTCCAAAAGATGGTTCAATTCGGGTTACTCAAAAATTGCAGCTTGTACATAGTGATGTCTGTGGTCATATGCAAACACCTTCTTTTGGGAATTATCTCTACTTCGTGACTTTCATCGATGATTTTCGAGGCATGCATGGGTATATCCATTGAAGGCAAAGTCCGAAGTGTTCATGTGCTTCAAACAGTTTTTAGTTTTGGCTAAAAATCTGTCAGCATGTAAAATGGGCACCCTCCGTTCTGATCGAGGGGGGGAATATATGTCTTCTGATTTTAATGCATTTCTGGCTGAATGTGGGATAAAAAACCAGTGTACAGTGCCATATACACTTGAACAGAATGGAGTTGCTGAAAGAAAGAACATGTCACTCATGGAGATGGCGAGGTGTATGGTCAAGAGTCAGGCTTTACCACATAGTTTTTGGCTTGAGGCTATCATGTGTGCAGCATATGTACTAAACAGGTGTCCCACTAAAGCACTACAGTCTATCACTTCATATGAGGCTTGGCATGATCGCAAGACATCTGTTGCTCATCTGCGTGTTTTTGGTTGTTTGGCATATGCATTAGTGCCTGAACAACATCATAGAAAATTGGATGATAAAGCGGTAAAATGTATTTTTGTTGGTTACAGTTCTGAAAGTAAAGGCTATCGTCTGTATCATCCACATACTAAACACATTCTGGTTAGCCATGATGTTGTTTTTCTGGAAGATGCTATTCAGCCATTGCTTTCATGTACCAAGGAGACATCTGTTAGCTCCAAGGCATGTATGATACTTTGCTGCCTCTTTTTACAGGTGGATAGTCTAGTGCTGGTCCTAATGAGGCAACTTGTCAGCCTTTGCAGGTTTCATGTGATGATGCAGATAATTCCATTTCTGATGCAGATGTACATGATGCACTTATTGATGAGAGAGCTGATATTGAGCAGGCAAGAACTATGCCAAAATGGCTGGTGCAGACCTTGCATGACAGCAAATTAGATGCACCTCTGTCATATCGTACTCGTTCAGGCTCTCATAGTGCCTCTTTTGCATCAGATTGCTATGCTATGGCTGCATCTAGTCTCTGTGATGAGAATGAGTCTGTTTCATTTGATGAAGCACATAACTCAAAAAATTGGATGGCTGATATGCAATCTGAATATGATGCTATAATGAAGAATGGTACTTGGTCTTTATGTGACTTGCCTCCTGGCAAGAAGGCCATTGGCACTAAGTGGGTATACAAGCTAAAGCATAAACGGGATGGTACAATTGAGAGGTATAAGGCCAGGCTTGTTGCAAAGGGTTATGCACAGGAAAGAGGCATTGATTTTGATGAGACCTCATGTCGTATGACTACTGTTCGAAGCATTTGTGCACTTGCAACTCATCATGGTTGGAATGTACATCAGTTGGACATTAAAACATCATTTTTGAATGGTGATTTGCATGAAGAAGTGTATGTTTTTCAGCCCCGTGGCTTTGTGCAAAAAGTTCATGAAAACTAGGCGTGAAGGTTAAAGAAGGCATTATAAGGTTTAAAGCAAGCACCACATGCTTGGTATGAGAAGATACATGCCTATTTGATTGCACATGGTTTTGAGAACAATCCAACTAAAAGCACCTTATATGTTAAGTGTGCTAATGATGTGCTTCTGATCATTGTTGTCTATGACATGCTGCTCACTGGTCCTATTGAGAAGCATATTGCTGATTTTAAGGCTGATTTGCATGCCTCATTTGAGATGTCTGATTTCGGGCATTTGCATCATTATTTGGGCATTCAATTTATGCAAGTTGATGGTGGAGTGGCTTTGTGTCAAACGAAATATATTGACACATTATTGTAGCGTTTTGGCCTTGAAGACTGTAAGCCTATTGCCACTCCTATGGAGACAGGTTTACGATTGAGTCTTCATGATGCTGGAGATGCATTTGATGTTGTTCTCTATCAGCATGTTGTTGGGTGCTTGATTTACTTATTATGCATTAATCGGCCAGATATTCAGTTTGTTGTCTCACAGATGAGCATGTTTATGCATTGCCCAGGAGTCAAGCATTGGCAGGCAGTTAAGCGCATCTTTCACTATTTGAGTGGTACTCAGCTACTTGGGTTGTTTTATCCCAAGGGGGGATCACTACCGCCAGATTTGCATGCTTTTTCTGACTCTGATTGGGCTGGTTGCTATGACACTCGTGTGTCCACTAGTGGATTTTGCTTCATACTTGGTAGCTCATGTATATCTGGGTTGAGCAAGAAGCAGTCTACTGTGGCCACTTCCAATTGTGAGGTTGAGTATAGGGCAGCTTTCACAGCGACCGTTGAGTGTGTGTGGCTCAGACCCCTTATGGCTGATTTGGGTGTTGGTTAGACTTCTGGCACCACCATCTTCACTAACTGTCAGAGCGCATTGGCAGTTGTGAGGAACCCTATGTTCCATGCTCGCACTAAGCACATTGAGGTGCATTATCACTATGTCACGAAGAGGTTCTCTGCTGGGGAGATCAGCTTGGCATATGCGCCCACGCAGGAGAACATTGCATACCTTTTCACAAAGGCTCTGCCTAGGGAGAAGTTTGAAGCTTTCCGCAAAGCTTTGGGCTTACTTCCTTTTGTGGAGTGATTTCCACATAGCTTGGCACTTCCTTATACATGAGTGCCAGATCCTTGTTCACCGCATCACTCCCAGGGGGGATTTGTTGATATATTTAGGTAGTGAAGTGTGTGAACACACTAGGACTGCCGGGGCACTTTTTTCCCTCTTTAGGAGGCTTTTTCCCCCGACTTGTATATACGCCTATTGCCCTAATGGGATACTTATCTTTTGTACATTCTCTAGTAATACATTTCAGTATTGTGTGTTGTGCTCCAAGCTTCTTCTGCTTCCTTGTGCTGTTTGCGTGCTTCCGCATATGTCTAACTCCAACATTTATTTACATAAGTTTAACATTTTTTTATATCAAAAACACGTAAATTCCTAAGTATGAAATGCAATTTTATATTAAAAATAAAGAAAAATTAAGATTATTTTACCTGATTAACATCATGCTTCATCTTCATCGTCAGAATCCAAGAAATCTTCATATAACTCGTAGTCATTGTTCGACCTTCTTTTGAATAACTTGATCCTTTTTCCTGCAATCACATTTCTTAAAGGAGTTTTGTCAAGTTCTCATAAAGTATATGTACCTGTATAAAACACAGAAACAACAACATATGGACGAAATCATCATTTAGTTAATTTGTGGCATGCATCATATTGAGTCTCAAAAGTACTATCATAAACAAGTACCCAATCCTCACTCTCTATCGATCATGGCCTTAATTGATGTTTCTTGTCAAAGTAAATTTTATTCTTTAATCGTGATGCCTTTAATTTTTTAGTAGCCTCTTTTAAATTCTCATTACCTTGTTTTGATTGTATAATTCTTAATGCCAATAAATCTTCTCATGTTAAATTATCTTCCCATTTGAAACTTATCCAGTTTATTATCAGAGTGTGTATTGGAAATATCGGCTTTTGACAATACATGAGTTCAGCAGGCATAAAACTAGTTGCTCTTGTATATTTTATCCTGTCGGCCCATAAAGAAAATTATAAGTATTTTGGCCCTTGCCCAATATCTCCATGGCATGCTTTTTGAGATTGCCTTTACTATGGAAGGATGTCCTCGCTTAATCTTTCCATTTTCTTTTGGGTTGTGGGCTCTCGTAAGAGACAAACGAATCCCATGTTGATTAGCATATCACCAAAGATACCCATCTTTCAAAAAGAAGTCAAAAGACTTCTCCCTGATGTTCTGGAATCGACTTGTTGACCAGCTTGGAATAGGCTGAACCTTACTCATATAATAAGCTATATGTTTCCATTCTCCCTCATGGTCTTCATCTCTAAATCGCTCATACATAAAAGTAGATGACTCATAATTAATTAAGTGTATGTCTCTACCCATTGCTTCTCTATCATTATCAAATTTTGCTTGTGAGAACATATCAGCAACGGTATTATGTTTTCGAGCAATATGTACAAAAGTTGGATTAATAGACTTAATAAAAGCAATACATCTTAACATTGTAATATTAGGGGATGAACAATTAGGAATCAATCCTATAAATGGAAGAAAACCAGTTTCAACAATTACATTAGCTCCAATAAAATATTCTTTATCTGTTTTTAAGGCAGTAACTAATCCCCATAGCTCTCTTTTAATCTGAGGATAATTTCTCTGTGTATCATGAAAATTTTTTTCTCCGAAGTGAACTGCATATCTTTGCTCTTTCTCATCATCCTATCCAATGACCTAGCCTATACCAATAGGACTAGTATCAATGGTTAGGATTACAGGCTTATTTCCTAAATAATCTATATGTTTCAAAATTGGAGCATTGATAAGCAAGTGCTTCAATCGTCTCATAGTTTTACTATGTTCTTCTGTCTAGAAGAATTTCTTTTTCTTTCGTAACAGATCATATCATGGGTTTGAAATATGAGCAAAGTGAGGAATCCAAATGACATAAAAGACACACGCACCTAAGAATCTCCTTACTTCACTAAGATTGCGACACACCTCTGAAATTCTACTAATGGCATTAACTTTCTCTGGGTAGGGCCTACGACCATAATACCCACATAAATGTCCAACAATCAGAACTTCATTAACACCAAAAGTGGATTTCTCTAAAGAGAAAGTCAGTCCAACCTCCTCAAAACTTTGAAAGATTCTTTCACAATCAGAAATGTGATTGGAGATAAACATTCTACATCCGGATGAATCTAAAGTCTCATCTTTTTCCTTTTCCTCACATCCTTTTATCGGAATATCATCAATAAAAGGCATAGTCACTTTGGGGATAAAGTCATGTAAGACCAAGTTCATAGCGTTCATCATGTGTGCCACAAAATTTGTTGCTCCTTGTAGTAAAGTACACATATGTACTAGACCCAAAGGATTTTTCATCCTGGTTACATCTAAAAATCTCATAAGCTCATGTACATGAGCGTTCGGGACTGGTATTAATTGAAGATTCCATGGAATGTGCAGTACGATAAATATAATCATTGGAGCTACAAGCTTTGGATCAGCGCATCCTATTTCGTGTGGAAATAATGAAAATTCCTTTCCATGACGCATGATCATCTTTCTAAATTGATACTTTTCTATCTCTGAAAGAAAATCTTCTCCAAAATTAATACATTTCATAGTCTCTTTTGTAAATGTATGTCCTATCTTAGATCCATCTCTAAGAATAGGATCCTCAGACACTCATCTAAATATATCATAGCTATAGGTTTAATTTTCTTTTCAACTGTTTTATACTTAGTTTCAATTTTAACTTCATGTTCTAGAAAGAAATTAGTTGTAGCTCATAATCCTTAATAGATTCAAGAATGATCAATTTTGATTCTAATTTTTCTTGGAAAGCGGTCTCAAGTTCTTCAATCAAAGTACTTTTTGAAAGCTCAATCATACATTCAATATTTTCTTCAGATGAAATTAATCCTAAGTTTCTAAAATATTTTTCATTTCCTTTTCTGAAATTTTTTGTAAGTTTGTCTTTTTTTACAAGATGCAAACTAGTAGTAGGAGTGCAAACTAAAAAGTTTTCAAACTTATATACATCATCAAGTGAGACATCAAACCATTCTCTACTATTGTCTCGCTCAATAGTGGAATCTAAAAGAAATTTTGATTGTAATAAGCCCCAAATTCTCTAACAGGTGGTGAATCTTCACAAACATGATTGTATGAATCAATGGGGTTTCTTCATAGATTTTTCCAATTTCTTGAATGATTAGGATAGACTCTCATTACTTGCAAGGAATCCATCTTAGATTTAAACCGAATTCTTGCATATGTTGGCCCATCATCCATAGCTTTCGTTTCCATCCTCATTTCTGCTACAAATGCTTGCTCGAGAATTACTTCATAAGAATAGTTCTCCTGTACAAAGAAATGAAATGCTTCTTGAACACCTCCTATCATAATAGGCACATGTGCACATGCATCTAGCAAGATCCTTGAGCCATTTATTGTTTGTTCTCATTCTCTAGCCATGTTCTTTATCAGTAGGCCATCTAGATTTATCAAAGAATTTCTTTGAGATTACATTTATCTCTAAACCCAAATCAATTAGGGCCAGATCTAAACACCATTCTTTCTCATCACCATTCCAAATTTTTACCTCTGGAGTTCCTCGTGCCCAGAAGGATGTACTAAATTGACTTTCACCTTTCATCATTTCATCGTCAGGTTGTATGGGACCTAAAAAATTCTTGTTTACACTTCCAGTTGTAAACTCCTCTCCCTTATCATAGTCTCTATCATTAAATGTCATAGCATCATTCATTGCTAAGGTTTCCTCTGCAACATCTTGCATATCCTCATCCTATGGCAATGGAAATCGTCTTCTTCTAATAAGTCTTATAAAGCTATCTTTGAACTCTGGTTTTGTGATCGAAAACACTTGCTCAAGGGACATAATGACTTTGCTTGTTAGTAGTATATCATTAAGGATCTCCCTAGCATCATTCTTTTTCTCAAGCTCCGAGATCATAATTGCTCTTGGCGTCCTCTTTCCTTTCTTCTTTCCTTTTTCCTCATCTTGTTTTTTATCATCTTTTTGCTCATTTTTAATATTTTGACTGATTATTTTCAATTACAGGTTTCTGCTTTTCTTCTTTAGTTGGGCATTTTGATTTTCTTGTGATTGAGTATTTTTCTTGTAATGGTTTCTTTCCTTCTCTGATTAGTCTTCTTTTTTCTTCTTGAGACAAATTTGCACTATCTTGCACTCTTTTTTCATTATTGGTATCTTTTGTCTCATTTTCTCTTGTTTGCCTTCTTGTCATTCTCTTATCTCCGTCTTCTACATCATCTTGCATATCCTCTCGTCTCCATTTCTCCTCAACATTGGCAATGTGAGAATATATAGAGGCTTGGTCAACAAGAGATTGCCATGCAGTTTTGCACATGATTTCATCTCTAGCTCTTACTAGACCCTCGATAGAATAGGGTTTTTGGCTTGCAGTAGAAAGAGTCCTCTCATCTGATGGCTCTAATCTAGCAGGTGAGGTACTGGTAGTTGCATTGGAAATAATTAAGTTTTCATATAATTTCTTCATGCCTCCTTTGCCCCAATTAACGGCTAAAACAAGTCGTGTTCTAAAGTCACATAATTTTCTATCAATTTCAACTACCAACTGATTATCTTTCGTGTTCTTTAACTCATCACATGCATACGGCACATGATCTTGACTATCACACCAAACACACCTTTTACCTCCAGTCCCTCTTTTATCAATATTTCTTTGAGCAGTGGTCTGAGTAGGAGGAACCGGCTGATAAACTGGTTGAGGAGGAGTATATTGTGGCATAACAGGCTATATGGGTGTTGTCATAGTTACTTGGCCCAAGCCACTACTTCTAGCTCCAAGATCATGCAAGCTCATGGAATACACTTTATTGTTTAATTGAGCAAACCTCTTTGGAAAGAGATGCTTGCATATTCATTACAGTTTCCATTTGTTTGCACAAAATATCTAATTGAAATTCAATTGGAGCCTTACGGGCAACTGCAACATTAGCCATAGCCATAGCCATTGGCATATTAGCATGCCTTGTTGTAGGTAAATCCCTATGCTAAATAGGTTTTTCATAAAGAATATATTATCATTGTTTCATTTGAGCTACAGCCTCTATTTCATGTTTTATATTTTCCCAATCATCAGTCAAACCATACCTTTTACTAGGCTCTTCTATTCTTTGTTGTACTTCAGCTCTATCCTCTGGACTCAATATGTTAAGAAAGTGAATAATAAGGTCAGGATTTAATGCATTCCCATCCTACTTTGGAAGTTGAGCAAACCGTCTCATACACTCACCATGAAGATGAGTTAGAGACTCATTAGTCTTAGGGGAATTCACCCATGTCAAAAATCCTTCTCGATTGTGCTGACTAAAATCCTTGAGAAAAAACATTTTATGTAGTTCTTTCCTAAAATCAGCCCAAGGTTTGCTGGCATGCATGTGGATGCTTTCAAGTGTGGATCCAATGACTACACCCATGTCAAAAATCCTTCTCGATTGTGCTGACTAAAATCCTTGAGAAAAAACATTTTATGTAGTTCTTTCCTAAAATCAGCCCAAGGTTTGCTGGCATGCATGTGGATGCTTTCAAGTATGGAGTGATAGATTGTAGCGCTTTAGTGGGACACCTGTTAAGTACATATGTTGCACACATAACAGCCTCAAGCCAAAAATTTTGTAGTAAAGCTTGACTCTTGACCATACACCTCGCCATCTCCCTAAGTGACATGTTCTTCTATTCAGGAACTCCATTATGTTGAGGTGTATACGACATTGTATACTAATGTTTTATCCCACATTCAACTAGAAATGCATTAAAGTCAGAAGACATATATTCCCCCCCTTGATTAGAATGGAGGGTGCCCATTTTACATACTGACAAATTTTCAGCCAAAACCAAAAATTGTTTGAAGCACATAAACAGTTTGGACTTTTCTTTCAATGGATATACCCATCACGAAGTAAAGATAATTTCCAAAAGAGCATGTCTACATAGGACCACAGACATCACTATGAACAAGTTGTAATTTTTTAGTAGCTCGAACTGAACCGTCTTTTGGAAATGAGGAATGCTATATTTTTCCCAAAATACGACCTTCACAAACATGTTTACTGGGTGCCTCAAGTTTGGATAAAGAAGAAACCATTTTATATTTGTGCAGGCATAGCAAACTAGCAAAACTTAG
Organism: Ceratopteris richardii; assembly: GCA_020310875.1. Lineage (NCBI taxonomy): Eukaryota > Viridiplantae > Streptophyta > Polypodiopsida > Polypodiales > Pteridaceae > Ceratopteris > Ceratopteris richardii. The sequence goes on along the minus strand of CM035426.1, from coordinate 133,657,789 downwards.
ATGACTAAAGTGTGCATGCCAAAGCTTTGCATCTAACATAGCCTGAGAATCATGTACTGCACATGTTGAATCATTCACAGATTTGTCATAATTTATGACCTTGTTAGCCCATGACATAAGATGCAAAAAGCAATAATCACATTGCCATTTGATAGATCATGAACTGTGCATTTGTCATTAACAAATTTTATAACCAAGCCAATCTTGGCTAATGTAGAAACTAATAACAATTTTTTCCTGATCCTTGGCACAAATAAAGCATCTGACAGTGTGAAAGAACTACCATCAGCAGTAGTCAAAATGATCTTATCAACCCCCATGAGGATTTGTTGGTGCATGTGATAGTATTCTCTATAGGGGCAAGCTCATGTGAAGTGAAGAGACTACACTACAAGGTAATATGTTTGGCTACCCCACTATCCAAGTGCCAAACATCTAAGTCTACTATAGACATACACTATTCAGGAGAAGATGGGTCAAAACTACAAACAGTAGTAAATGCCCATTCTTCATTCTGCACTAGATGAGCTGCACTCTATTTTCAGTGTAGAGGCTTGTGCAACAGCAATTCCAACCTCTTTTTTCTTTGACTCTTTTGCAGTCAGTTCTTTATTATGACATGATCATTTGCTTTACAGTACTTGCAAAACAATTTCTGCTTTTCTATTTTCTTGTCATCTATGTCATCCTTCTTTGTTTGTGTAGAATTAGCAAGTTTTTGTTTACTAGTAGAAGAGCTCCATTTACCTTTACCCTTTTGAGTAGCTAGGAAAGATTGATGTGCAACATGCATAATAGACCTGTTTGCCTAGACTGATCTTCCTCCAACAGAATAGAAACTAACTCTTCAAATGTTAAGGCATTTGGATTGCCTTTCATCATCAAAGGAAGAGTAGAAGCAAAACTCTAATATGAGTCAGGAAGACTATTTAGAACAATCTACACAAGTGAACTTTCAGGAAGGACTTCATCAGTAGAAATCAATTATTCCTTCAAATCCTTGATCTTTATCAGAAAATTTTCCAAGGAATAATCTTCATTCATATGCTCATTCTCCAATTGTTTTCAGAGGTACGCAACACGAGCCTCATTCCTAGCCTGGTACAATGTGGTAAGTGTATCCCAAGCATGCTTAGTTTTTCTACAAGAGCGAATGTGATGAATAATGGCATGTTTGATAGACAAGCTAGTCATAAATGATGTTCTTGAGCATCTCTACCATCCCAACAAATTTTCTCTATAGTAGGTGCAATAGGAACAACAACATGAACATGAATCTACAGAATATCATCATCTTTGACACCATCTACATCAACTTGAGTACCTGTATTTGTAGGTGTAATAGGACATTTTTCAACACCCTACACAATATTCCACAATACTTCTTCGTACCATCCAACTTATCCTCAATAGCCAACATACAAAATACATCACTGCTGTCAGCCATGGCCATTGACCAAAATACCCTGATGTAGAAAAAATGACTCTATCTAAAAAAATTGAACAAAATTACCCTGATGAGTTCTATTAAACCTGTAGCAAACTTTGAGACGCTTATATTAGCGAACCAAAATTGGTATATATCTTTGACACAAAAAGAGAAAATAGCCTATAAAAGTGCTATGATAGTGTGTTTGGAGACCAAAACAAGCGATTCTAAGATTGTGATCGAAGAGGCATCAACGATGCCCTCGATGAAGCCATGACCTCCTCTAATACCAATTGTTGGAGTTAGACATCTGCGGAAGCACACAAATAACACAAGGAAGAAGACGAAGCTTGGAGCACAACACACAATAATGAATGTATTACCACTAGAATGTACAAAGATATGTAACATGTTAGGGCTATAGGCATATATAAAAGCCAAGGGGAAAAAACCTCCTAAAGAGGGAAAAAAGTACCCCGGTGGTCCTAATGTGTTCATACACATCACTATCAAAATATATCAATAGTGAGTGAGATTGATTTGGATTGGTTCTTTGATAGTGGTTCTTTAAAGCACATAACTTCATGCAAAAGGTTTTTGTATCTTGGAAAGATGCACCCAAGGGAGGACATGTGGTGTGTGCAAACAATGCCTCTTATCCTATCATTGGAGTAGGAGAAACTGAGCATATGGTTGCAAATGGAGGTGTGATTCTCTTGAAAAATGCATTGTATGTACCCAATATCAAGAAGAACTTAATTTTAGTTCCATGGATTGCCAAAGTTGGACTTCATGTACACTTTTTTGATGATATAATGGTTTGTATCGCATGGATACATACAAGAGGGCTGCCTCAAATGCCATGGTTGCTCATACTTCTTGCATGGCTGAAATGGAGCTTTGACATGCTCGTTTTGGTCACTTGAACATCAAAAGTTTGCTTTAATTGCAAAAGAAGGACATGGTTATTGGTTTTCCAACACTTCAATCCATTGAAAAGCATGCATGTGAAAGTTTCATTCTTGAAAAAGTGCATCATGCTTCTTTTCCAAAAGAGAGTCATACACACACACTACAAGAAAATTACAACTTGTTCATAGTGATGTATGTGATGCCATCAAGACTCCATCTTTTAGGAAGCATGTATATTTTTTTACCTTAATTGATGATGCTACTTGCCATACATGGGTGTATCCTATGAAAGCAAAGAATGAGGTATTTTCTTGCTTCAATGCAATTTTAGCTATGGCTGAAAATTTTTCTTCAAACAAGCTTTTAACTCTATGCATAGATCATGATGGTGAATACATGTCACATGATCTTAATGCTTTTCTTCATGAAAGAGATGTTTCACATTAATGTACCATGTGTTGGTGCAATTAAGCCCAAGCCTACATACTTGATGTATACACATTAGCTTGATGTATTAGCATATCCCTTGAGATGCTACATATGTACTACCTCTTGTAACTTTGAGTCTAATTACTCATTGTAAAAGTAAAGCAAACCCACTAGGAGTTAGGAAGCATATATCTCGTATCCATTTGGTAGCTGAAGTCAAGAGAGAATCAATCCTATACATTAGGATAACTATTAGGTGGAGATTTGAATTCAGATTCAAATGCTTGGCTCAACAACAAAGCTATAAAACATGAAGATGAAGATTCCGCATGTATCTTGAGATTTTGAGATCATTCCGTTATACCTTCATTGTGAAGAGGAGCTCATACCATAGCTCCCTTACTCTACATTTATTGATAAATCACTCATTGCCAAAGACTCTGTAATTTTATATGATTTAGTCAATACATGTTCATTATTTCCTACTCTCATATCTCTGTCACACTCTATCAGAATAGTGATCTTGTATGAATTGGTTCTCACTGTGTAGTGCATGATTCAAAGCATGAAATATTTAGCATACTATCTACTTTACACATACAAAGTTTCATATACATTGGTCGACTCAATCATCAGTTATTAAGCAAAGAGTTTTCAATGGTCTGTGATTGTGTTAGCCCGTAAAAGTTGGGAGTGTTGCTCTACTTGCTAAACATAATTCTCTGCATATAGTTCATCATTTTAGATGATTCCACTCATAAATGGTAGCTTGTTGATCTAATTAAATACCCCCAAGAGGAATTTTACAAATTGCTATTGTACTCAGAGAATTAAGTGAAACACTGAGCAGGTGTCTCAACCAAAATAGCAAGTTTTGTGCATCGATTCATTTGCCTACCTATCTGTTTTGATCCTATCATTTTTGCATCATCTTCCAAGCAACATATATGATCATTTATTCTTATTAGCTAGCTAAGGAGGCCCAAAACACTCTCCAACCATCAATTATAGCAGGTGTGAACCAGGATTTAGTTACACCATCTCATCTCTTGTGATTATCCACCATCTCCTCCAACAATGGTATTAGAGCAAGCACAATCAAGATGGGAGATGGTTTTCCATCCTTCATTGATGAATTAGACAGGAACAACTACTCAATATGGTCTCTAAGGATGCAAGCATACCCTCAAGGGAGAAGTCTATATGGATACATCTCAAGAGATGAAGACATGCCAATCTTCATGAGCAAGAATCAACCAACAAGGGAAGAGCAAGAGAAGCTAACCAGATGGTGTGCAAAGGATGCTCTTGGAAGGTCAAACTTACTAAAATTAATCTGTGATTTCTTGTTACCTCATGTTAGAAACTGTAAAACCTTGCAAGACACTTGGGAAGTGCTTTCATCATACTTCTCCTCCAACACAAGAGCTAAGAAGAATCGGTTGTGGATGGAATTCACAACTCTCAAGAAGCAATCAAAAGAAGGAGTAGCCAACTATGTAATCAAAATGAAGGATGTTTCAAAACAACTTGCAAGCATTGGAGAGGAGATATAGGAAGAGCACATAGTGCGGCAGATCATGAATGGGATTAAAGCTGATGACAAGTGGGAATCCTTCACCACTACAATGGATCTCTACATGGATATGCAGATACCTGATCTCAACACCTTAATGGAACAACTCTTCACCCATGAAGCAAAGCTCAACAGAAATGGTGATAACTCAAGAGGTAACCAATCTTCTGCCCTTTATATATATAAAAATAAAGCTAAGGATAAAGGTAAAAGTAAGAAACAAGATGAAGAGGCTAGTACCTCTCAAGCCAATTATGCAGGAAGAGGAAGAGGTGCGAGAGGTAGGGGCAGAGGAGGTAAGCAAGGTAGGGGGAGACCATACAACAACTCACCATGCAACATATGTGGTCTCCGCAACCACACTACTGAAGAATGCTAGAAAAATACAAGGAACCAAAGGGGAAGAGGCTTCCATAGAGGAGGCTATGGACAAACAAGAGGCAGTTACAACAATGGTGGAGGAAAATACAACCACAACTACAATCAAGGCTACAACGGCAACAAATACCAAGGAGGCTTTAGAGGAAGAATGGATTTCAATAACTACACTAAAGATCAAGAGGATTCTCTGCTCATTATGAACATGACATCCAAACAAGGTAAAGATGATGAGCATCTCTTTTACATTGACTCAAGTTGTTCAAATCATGTGGCAGGGAATGTAGCACTCCTATTTGATTTAGAAGAACCAAAGGGAAAGCATGAGGTACAAACAAGTGATGACACCAAGCATTCAGTCAAGCAAATTGGAAATGTTAAGATATCAAATGGTAGTATGAACCTTTTGAGCAAAGTTCTGTATGTGCCTACCATAACCAAAAATTTAATTAGTGTTGGATAGATAGTAGAGAAAGGTCTACAAGTTAGGTTCACAAAGCATGGAGCATATGTGGAAGACCCCCAAACAAGGATTCAAAAGGATAGCCAAAGTTGAGAAGTCAGGTAGATTGTCTACTTTTGAAATTGAAGACACAAGGAACATAGCACTATTCAGTTATAGAGAACGAACCCTATCTGAGTTGAAAATATGGCACAAGAGGCTAGGACGCATAGGAGAGAGAACTCTTAAGCAAATTTGTAGGGATTTAAGTATGCTTGGGATTCCTAATGTGACCAAACAACATATGATCTACAAATGTGGAGCTTGCCAATTTGGCAAAGCTCATAGGCAACCATTCAACAGAAAAGGATACACCCATGAACATTATTTGGAGCTTGTACACACTCATGTGTGGGGTCCTAGCAAATATCCATGCATCTCATGATCAAGGTACTATGTCTCTTTTATTGATGGTTACAGTAGGTGGAAATTTCTCTATTTTATGAATCATAAGGATGAGGTTTTTACATGTTTTAAGAAATACTTGGCATTAGTGGAAAACAAATAGGAAGAATCTTGAAGAGGCATAAAAATAGAATTAACAACCAGGTACACTCCAAAATTGAATGGAGTGGCAGAGAGAAGGAACATGTTAATTATTGAGGCAACTAGGTCTATGTTAAATGAGAAAAAAATACATAATTATTTATGGGTAGAGGCTATTTCTACAGCTGCCTATTTGATTAACAGGCTTCCATCCAAGTCATTGGATGGCATGACACCATATGAAGCTTGGAATGGCAAGAGACGCTCATTAGATTACTGCAAGATATTTGGGTGCATTGCCTATGCATACATCCCATCACAAATCAGAGGGAAACTTGACCCTAAGACTGAGAAATGCATATTCATTGGGTATGATTAGAATCAAAAGGGGTATAGGCTTTATAATCCCACTAACATGGCATTCATAGTTAGTAGGGATGTAGTCTTTGATGAGAATAACTCTTGGTTTGAAGATGATTGCAGGAGAGTCAAATTGCCATATGATTTGGAAAATGATTTTCCAATCCTAACTCAAGAAGACCAACACCAAGCAGAGGACATCAACTCAAAAGATGAGGAGCATGTTGACTTCAAAGCTTGGAAGTCAAGAGGCATGAAAACACAAGCAATTAGAGGATTTACCCGAGTCTTCCAATCAAGCTTTGAGGAGGTCACAAAGCTAAGAAGAAGAAAGAGTGGAGATATGCCATGTAGGAAGAAGTGGAAGCATTGGAGGAGAATCACACTTGGGAGCTAGTTCCCAAGAAACCAGAGATGAAGGTAATTGGATCAAGGTAGATATATAAGGTTAAAAAGAACTCTAATGGTTCTATAAATAGGTACAAGGCAAGACTAGTGGCAAAGGGATTTTCCCAAACACATGGAGTAGATTATGAAGAGACATTTTCACTTGTGGCAAAGATGCCAACAATCAAGGTATTGGTAAGTATTGTTGCATCCAAAAATTGGATTTTATATCACTTAGATGTCAAGAATGCTTTTTTGAATGGTTGGATATCAAAAGAAGTATATATGGCACAACCACCAGGTTTTGAAGATGAAGAAAAAGTAGGATATGTATGCAAACTTAGAAAAGCACTCTATGGTCTCAAGCAAGCTCCTAAAGCTTGGAACCATAGTCTTGTTACCTATTTGCAGGATCAAGGATTTGTAGGAAGAAAGGTAGACTCTTCTTTGTTTGTAAAGAAGAATAAATCAGAGATCATCCACTTGTGTGTCGATGTAGATGATATCATTATTACAAGTAATGATTTTGAAGGTATCAAGCAGGTCAAGGCTGAGTTGATGAAGGAATTCAAAATCAGTGATTTAGGGTTGTTGACTTATTTCCTTGGCTTAGAACTTGTGCATACAAATTTAGGTATATCCATCACACAAAGGAAGTACATAAATGATATGTTGGTCAAATTTAAAATGGATAACACTAAAGTTGTAGGTATTCCTGTGGAGATCAATCATACGCTAAGTTCACATGAAGGTGAACCACTTGATGATATTAGAGGGTATCAACAACTTGTGGGTAGTCTTAATTATGCTACTTTGACAAGAGCAGATATTGCATATGTTGTGAATACATTGAGGTGATTCATGCATGTACCAAGGAAGCCACACATGGAAGCTGCAAAGAGGGTGCTTAAGTACCTAAAGGGTACAATGAATGAGGGGCTATTCTATCCCGTCACTTCTAACATAGATATAAAGTTATATTCTGATGAAGATTGGGCTGGCTCCAAGGATGATAGGAGGAGCACTTCAGGATACCTATCTTTTGGAGGTCCAAAGCTCATCTTTTGTAGGTTCAAAGCTCATATCATGGTCATCCAAGAAGCAACCAACTATGGCCTTATCCTCCATAGAATTAGAGTATAGAGGTTTGGCTAATGCAAGTCAGGAAGCTATGTGGCTTAAGCAATTGTATGCAGATTTGGAGATATATTCCTACACTCCAACCATATTTGGAGATAATGCCAGCTCACTTCATTTGGCTACTAATCTTGTGTACCATGCCAAGATTAAGCACATTGAAGTGCATTATCATTATGTTAGGGAGAATTTGCCAAGTAAAGACATTCAGTTAGCATATGTATCAACTCATTTGCAATGTACAGATTTACTTACTAAATCATTGGATGGAACAAATTTGAACATGTCCAAATTGATGATTGGACTACAAGAGATCAAGGAGCAATGAAGATCAAGCATGTTAGGCTTGAGGGGGAGCTATTGGTGCAATTAAGCGCAATCCTACATACTTGATGTATACACATTAGCTTGATGTATTGGCATATCCCTTGAGAAGCTACATATGTACTACCTCTTCTAACTTTGAGTCTAATTACTCATTGTAAAAGTAAAGCAAACCCACAAGGAGTTAGGAAGCATATATCTCGTATCCATTTGGTATCTGAAGTCAAGAGAGAATCAATCCTATAGTTTAGGAAAACAATTAGGTGAAGATTTGAATTCAAATTCAAATGCTTGGCTCAAACAAAGCTATAAAACATGAAGATGAAGATCATGCATGTATATCGAGGTTTTGAGATCATTCCTTTGTACTTTAATTGTGAAGAGGAGCTCCTACCATAGCTCACTCACTCTACATTCATTGAGCAATCACTCATTGCCAATGAATCTGTAATTTTATATGATTTAGTCAATCCATGTTCACTACTTCCTACTCTCATATCTCTGTCATAGTCTATCAGAATAGTGATCTTGTATGAACTGGTTCTCACTCTCTAGTGCATCATTTTTCATGATACAAAGCATGACATATTCAACATACTGTCTACTTTACTTATACAAAGTTTCATATACATTGTTCCACTCAATCATTAGTTATTAAGCAAATATTGATCATTGGTCTGTGACTGTGTAGGCCCATAAAAGTCGGGAGTATTGCTCTACTTGCTAAACATAATTCTCTATATATAGTTCATCATTTTAGATGATTCCACTCATAAATGGTAGCTCGTTAAGATAATTAAATATACTTGAGAGGAATTTTACTAATTGTTGTTGTACTCAGATAATTAAGTGAAACAATAAGCAAGTGTCTCAACCAAAATAGCAAGTTTTGTGCATTGATTCATTTTCCTACCTATCTATTTTGATCCTATCATTTGTGCATCATCTTCTAAGCAACATATATGATCATTTATGCTTATTAGCTAGCTAAGGAGGCCCACAACACTCTCCAACCATCAATTATAGTAGGTGTGAAGTAGGATTTAGCTACACCATCTCATCTCTTGTGATTATCCACCATCTCCTCCAACACCATGCCATATACACCTCAGAAAAATGGTGTTGCCGAGTGTAAAAATATAGAAAACTCCTTGAAATGGCATCTTCCTTATATGTTTTGGATGGAAGCAGTCATGTGTGCACACTATGTGTCGAATCGCTACCCTAAAAAAGCATTGAGAGTCATCAGTCCTTATGAGGCTTGGAATGGACATAAGCCTATGGTTAGTCATATGCATCTGTTTGTTCGTTTGGCATATGCTCTTGTGCCATCACAAAAACATCACAAACGTGATGACAAGGAAAAGAAATGTATATTTTTTTGTTATACTGCAGAAAGTAAGGGATGTCATTTGTACCATCCATTGAAGAACACAATTATTGTGAGTTGAGATGTGGTGTTTGCTGAAAATTCATTCTTCCCACTACTTGAATGTAAAAAACAGCCAACAACTAGCTCACAAGATATATTTGATACACTCATGCCTTTGTTCTAAAATGGTATGCTTAACTATGGTCATGTAGACCAACCAATCGAGGCTCAAAGGGCTGAAAAATTCTTGCAAAATAGAGCTGAAAATGCAGAGAATTTCTAGCCAAACATGGTTGAAATTGTTTAGCCAAAAATTATCGAAACTGCTAGAAATTTCCAACCACATATGGCTGAACATTTGTGTCAACATATGGCTGAAAATGAGCATGAAATTCAATCCACACATGATATACATGTTGATGATGTATTACATAATGAACACATGTCTATCAAGAGTGCACAAACTATGCCAAAGTGGTGGAAACAAACGTTGCAGGATAGCAAATTGAGTGCACCTTTACGTGGTAGAACAAGATCAAGTTCTCTTCATGCATCAAGTAATTTCATGGAATATTCTCTTATTGCAAAAGCATGCAATGAAGACCCACTTACTGTTGAAGATACATGTGACAATCCACAATGGATGAGTGCTATGCAATCAGAAATGGATTCCATACATAGGAATGGTACTTAGGAGTTATGTGAATTGCCAAAAGGAAAAAGTGACATTGGCACAAAGTGGGTTATCAAGATTAAGAGAAAGTACGATGGTAGCATTGATTGCTACAAAGCTAGATTGGTTGCCAAAGGATACTTACAACAATATGGCATTGACTATGAAATACTATCTTGGCATCTGTTGAAGCTGAAGGTCAAGGACACAGCTCCTGTGCACATCAAAGAAGTGGACATACAAGAAGAAGAAGGAGCAAGTAGGGAGCTCCAAGAAGTACATGTCAAATTTTCAGAAGAACCCCCTACAAAAATAGTGATTTTTATCACTAAAAACCATTGTAAATACCATTTTCTATTTTTGTAACTCCATTTTGTTCAAGACAAGGAGCCCTTGAGCTTGATGAGTATTAGAAGTATCATCCTACCAATTTTCATAATTTTTAGACTTCGTTTGAGCCCTCAAATAAGCCCTAGAACCTAATTTTTAACTAGGTCAGACACTAGGTCTGGACAGGGTCAAAACTAGTCCAAAAACTATAAAAAGAGCTAGAGAGCTCATTTTTGAGGTTAGCTTGTTAGAGAATAGAGCTTTTGTAAGAGAACTCTTTTGCAATCAAAGCTTTCCATTGTTCCTCTCTTTGATCTTGCCTTGTGTGTGTGTGTGTGTGTATGTATGTGCATGTTGGTGTGCTCACTCACACACTTGTGCCTTCACTTGCTCGTGGTCTTCATACCGGTCCTCACGTCTCCGCGGATTGACAAGTAAAGGAGGTGGTGCTTACGCTTGAGCTACACCAAATTTTGGCACCGTTGCCGGGGAGAGAGCTTCGAGGACGAGCGTTGTGATGGTAAGATCATAGATTTGCGATGTTGGAAGGTAAAAAAAATTGTCATTTTTGTTCATTTTCTGATTTTTTCTTCTTCATCTTCATCATCATCACCATCTCCATCTTCTTCCATCTTCATCTTCATAGAAATTTCTTGTTTTTTTAGTGCATTTTTGCCATTTTCATACCATATTTCATGCATTATTGTGTGGGAAGGAGTTAGGAAGTGCAAGGGAGAGCAAGCGCCTATGTTTTTTCATGATTTTCTGCACATACGGAGCTCGCCATTGCTCGACGCTCAGAAATTCGAAGTTCTCGCCAAAAAACACGATTCTATGATGAAAATCGCGATTCTGTGAAAAATTCAAATTTTTTTAAAAATCACGATTTTCTATTTCCCGCCTAAAAGCTCTCTGAAGGAAACACGATTCTGAGATCATTCTCAAAATTGCGATTCTCTGGTTGTGCTCAAAATCGCGATCCTCACAAATCACGATTTTCAGCCAAAAACACGATTTTGTGAAAACACAATTCTCTGTTGGCAATCGCGATTTTCAAAAAAACACGATTCTCGGTTGGCAATTGCGATTTTCAAAAACATGATTTTCATCCAAAATCGCAATTTTTTGAAAACACGCTTCTCTGTGGCCTCAAAATCGCGATTTTCAAAACACAATTCTCTCTCAAAATCGCATTTCTTGGGGGATTGCTCAGAATCACGATTCTCTTGACTTCACAGCATCGCGATGTAAGAAATAATAACAACACAACGGAATAGACCTGTAGACAGAGTTGAGAGAAAAACTCAGACAAAGATAGACGCAGACTGAGAGATAGAGAACTCAAATTCTCAGATTGCCGAGCGTAATGCAGTTACAATGATGGTGATGTCCACCCGTGCGCTCTCACTATGGAGCTTAGATGGTGATCTAGACAGACTCTAGATGAAGGGCTTACTAGTGCGCAATGCTATGTAAAGCTCAACCTGGGCCGTGCTTATATAGCTTTTACAAGGCGGTTCGGTATAGATAAACATAGTCGGGAGATACAAAATAGTCGGTAAAATATATGATCCGACAATATCTCCACGACCAGAAGTCCTACCGTCTCGGCCCTACGGGCCAGGGGGTTAGGCCCCCCAGACCCCGCAGAAGGGGCCAAGGCCCCCTTTGCACTCCCCCCATTAAGGTTCTATGGGGAAATCGCGCGATGCCAGAGGGCCTTTATTTTCACCTTATATGGCAACCCAATGGCCTGAAAGTTTATGCCCTACCTAACCTAATGGCTAGGCTCACAAAGATCATCTTCAACCATCAACGGTCACACATAGACCTCATCTAACTTGGAAGTTAGGGTTCCACAAATGTCCGGGCTCTCATAATGGCTTCTCCTCATCATGGGGGCCTTACAACTTAGAGCACCATGGATCATTTATGGTCACATGACGGTGGAGTATTGAGCATATCTAACACCTCCCCTCAATGTCCACCCGATGGTGAACTACCTCCTTGGTCCAATCCAAAGCTTTGGAAAGTGTCGAAGAAGTTGCTCTCTCCCAAGAACCTTGGTGAAGATGTCTGCCCCATTTTCTTCAGTAGGGCAATAGGTTATCTCCACGACCCCGTCCTCAATCAACTCACGCACATAGTGATACTGGATTTCTATGTGCTTGGTACGTGCATGGAAAACAGGATTTTTGGCGATGGCCATGCAACTTTGGTTGTCACACTTCAACTCCGTAGCCTCCTGTCCTTGTATTCCTATGTGCCATAGGATCCTCCTCAACCATACTACTTCACATGCTACAATGCATGCAGCTTTGTACTCAGCTTCAGTAGAAGATAATGCTACAATCGGTTGCTTCTTATTGATCCAAGAGAAAATCCCTGATCCTAAAGAAAAGCAATATCCAGAAACTGATTTTCTGGTATCAATATCTCCTACCCAATCTGAGTCACAATATCCGACTAGAGATGATCCTTCTTCATAAAGAATACCATAATCAGTGGTTCCTTTCACATACCTGAGTATCCGCATGCTTGCCTTCCAATGAGTTTGGCAAGGCTTATTAGAGAACCTGCTTACTACTCCAACAGCATAAGAGATGTCTGGTCTGCTATTGCACAAGTAGATGAGAATTCCAACTAATTTCCTGTATCTTCCAATGTCCACTAGAGGTGAAGTATCTTCAATAGATAATTTTGTGTTGACCTCCATAGGTGTAGAAATTTCCTTGCAATCCTCCATGTCGAATGCCTTCAATATCTGCCTTGCATACTTTTGTTGAGAGATGAAAATCTTCCCTGGTTCCTGCCAAACTTCAAGACCTAAGCAATAATGCATTAAGCCCAAGTCTGTCATTTCAAATTCTGAACTCAGGGCATCTTTTGTTTGTTGAAGAAGAGCATCATCATTTCCTGTAATCACAAGGTCATCTACATAGAGTACAAGCACAATTGTCTTCCCTCCTTTCTTTAGAACATACAACTTATCATCAGAAGCACATCTTTTGAACCCTAGATCCAAGAGATACTTATCTATCCGTTGGTACCATGCTCTAGGGGCTTTTTTTAGCCCATATAATGCCTTCTTCAACTTACATACCTTGTTCTCTGAGTGGGGAGCCTCAAACCCTAGTGGCTGAGACACATATACCTCCTCCTTGAGGTCTCCATTCAGGAACGCTAACTTGACATCCATGTGATAGAGTGGCCAATGCTTATGTGCAGCCACAGCTAGTACTACTTGGATAGTAGTCATTCTTGCAGTCGGGGCAAATGATTCACAAAAGTCAATGCCTTCAACTTGTGAGTAGCCGTGTGCAACAAGTCTTGCTTTATACTTTTCTAGAGTACCATCAGCCTTGTACTTTAGCTTCCAAACCCACTTGGTGCCAATGACTTTACGCTTAGGGGGTCGATCCACTAGCTCCCAAGTTCCATTCTTCATGATATTTTTGTATTCTGTTTGCATGGCAGCCCTCCAATTCGGATCATGGAGTGCCTCTTCCACATTGGTTGGTTCATTTGCTTCTTCTTGAATGAGATCAGCCATCAAGGCTATGTTTACAATATGGGTGCTTGCCCGTCTCTGTTCCTCTATTCTCTGTGATCGCCTCGGTCCATCTGCAACCTGTTCTAGTGACTGTGGGATGGGGTTTGCAGAATCATAGAGTTGCCTCACCCAACGTGGCAATGGCTTTTCCACTTGGGTGTCGGCAAGTTGGTGACTTTCAGACTCATCATCTGAAGATGATGCTTCCTTCTCTTGTGTAGAAGGGATAGCTCTTGGGCCAGGTTCATAGTGGATTGCCCCTTCGCCTGATGATAAAGTGGAAGCTCTCTTTTCCTCCTCCACTGCATGTGGCTGCTCCTCCTTAAACACCACATCACGACTCGCCATGATCTTCTTAGCCTCAGGGTCATAAAGCTTATACACCTTAAGTTATCTTCACTGTACCCTAGGAAGATACATTTGATGCTTTTTGGTTGAAGCTTGTTTCTCTCTCTATCTGGAACATGTACATAACATTCACTTCCAAATACTTTGAAATGGGAAACAGAAGGCTTTTTACCAGTGTAGGCTTCTTGTGGAGTCTTTCCATCAAGTGCCTTGGTGTAGCTTCGATTCAAGATGTAGACAGCAGTGTTGATAGCCTCTGCCCAAAACTGATTAGGCAGACCCTTTCCTTTCAACATGCACCTTGCCATCTCCATGATGGTTCGATTCCAGCGTTTTGCAACACTGTTCTGTTGAGGACTATGTGCCACTGTGAGTTGATGCTTGATTCCCTTACTCTTGCAAAAATCTTCAAAATCTGTTGATGTGAACTCACCACCACCGTCTATCCTGAATTTCTTCATCTTCTTCCCTGTTTCAGTTTCAACAAGCTGAAGCCATTCTTTAAACTTACCAAAAGCTTGAGCCTTATCGCAAAGGAAGTACAGCCACATCTTCCTGCTATAGTCGTCAACAAGTAACATGAAGTAGGAAGATCCGCCCAAGGCCTGTGTAGGCATTTTTCCACACAAGTTAGCATGCACCAACTCTAGAGGATAGCTTGCCCTATTCTTGCTTTCTTGTGGAAACACCTTCCTCTGTTGCTTGCCCATCATGCAAGCTTCACACGGTTCCTTCATTTCTGCAATCGATGGTAGGTGTGCAACCATACCTCTGTGATGCATCTCCTTCAATACAGGGTATCCAGTGTGGCCGAATCTCTCATGCCATAGCTTACTTGTGCCCACATTTGTAGTGGCTGTAAGAGCACACAACTCATACAAGTTGTTCCTCCTTATGCCAGTCCCAACGATGTTGTTGTTACCATCCATAATCTTAGCTCCTGTCTTACTAAAAGATACTTGGTGACCTTGATCAGTTATAGAAGCTACTGAAAGTAGATTTCGTTTTATTTGTGGAACATACAACACATTTGAAAGCTTTCTGATATCACCATTAGAGTTAATGAAAGAAATCGTACCTTTGCCCTCTGCAGAACATCTTGCATTGTTCCCTACTTACTGTGATGGGTTCCTTTAGAGGCTGTAAGGAACTGTAAAGGTCTTTTCTATTCGTCATGTGACGAGATGCACCACTGTCCAACACCCATGAGTCATTTGTTCCTGAATCTTCAGCCGAGGAGCACACCTCCTCTATCGTAACAAATAACTCAAGCTCTGTTTCTACTGTGTTGGCAGACTCCTTGCCCTTGCCACCTTTTGAAGAGCCACTCTTCTCTTCTGCCTTCTTGATGCGATAGTCTTGGATTCTATGTCCCTTCTTCTTGTAGTGGAAACACTCTCCCTTGAACTTCTTTTTGTCGTTCTTCTTTTTGTCTCCATCTTTTGAAGAGTCTGTTTTGCCTCCTTTGGCATTTGTTGTGAATGCAGCATCTCCTTTGCTACCACCACTCCTTGCCTTGAGCCGCAGCTCCTCCTCCATGAGTAAGGCACTAGATTCTTCAAAAGTTAGTGGTTGAGGTCTGATTTGAGTGTTAAGAGCAGTTACAAAACCATCAAACTTAGGTGGACAGATTCAAAGACAACGTCAAGCTAGCTCCTCACTTGACTTTTGAACACCTGCTCTCGCCATTTGATCTCGTAGATTCTTTATGCAAGTGATGAACACCTCTGTAGTCTCCCCATTAGCAAACCGTTCTGCTACAAGCTGATTCTCCAAGTTTTGAATCCGTGTCTGATTACGAGTTTCATATTGATTTCTCAATATGTTCCATGCTTCACATGCCTTCGTAGTATGCTGAATGAGAGTCAGAACACTATCATAAGTACTTGTAACAAGAGCACAGAGTGCATCTGCATTTCTACGTTTCCAAGCACGTAGAAGATCAGCATCAGGAGGAATCATTCGACCAGGATTATTTGAATCAGGTCTTTCTTGGGGCTCATGATCAGTCCCAAGAACAGTCTCCAAAAGCTCATACGAATCAAGAATAGAAGTGATTTTGAACTTCCACAGGGTGTAGTTTGTACCATCAAGTTTACCTTCTATGAAGGCTGGTGGCCGTATCTACAACATTGGAATGACCGGCATCATTGCTACTCCTGCTTGTGCACCACCTACTCCTGTTGATGAACCGCCTTGGCCCCCAGCCGTAGATGATGATGCACCGCTTGACATCTTCTCTCTTTTGTTGTTATGACCTCTGCAACCTCTGCATTTCTACTTCTGCACCACTCAGAGCCTCCTGAGCTCTGATACCATGTAAGAAATAATAACAGTACAACGGAATAGACCTGTAGACAGAGTTGAGAGAAAAACGTAGACAAAGATAGACGTAGACTCAGAGATAGAGAACTCAAATTCTCAGATTGCCGAGCATAATGCAATTACAATGATGGTGTTGTCCACCCGTGCGCTCCCACTATGGAGCTTAGATGGTGATCTAGACAGACTCTAAATGAAGGGCTTACTAGTGCGCAATGCTATGTAAAGCTCAACCTGGGCCGTGCTTATATAGCTTTTACAAGGCGGTTCAGTATAGATAAACATAGTCGGGAGATACAAAATAGTCGATAAAATATATGATCCGACAATATCTCCACGACCAGAAGTCCTACCGTCTCGGCCCTACGGGCGGGGGGGATAGGCCCCCCGGACCCCGCAGAAGGGGGCAAGTCCCCCTCTGCACTCCCCCCATTAAGGTTCTATGGGGAAATCGCGTGATACCAGAGGGCCTTTATTTTCACCTTATATGGCAACCCAATGGCCTGAAAGTTTATGCCCTACCTAACCTAACGGCTAGGCTCACAAAGATCATCTTCAACCATCAACGGTCACACATAGACCTCATCTAACTTGGGAGTTAGGGTTCCACAAATGTCCGGGCTCTCATAATGGCTTCTCCTCATCATGGGGGCCTTACAACTTAGAGCACCATGGATCATTTGTGGTCACATGAGGGTGGAGTATTGAGCATATCTAACACGCGATTCTCTTGATTTCACAGCATCACGATTCTCTTGATTTCACAGCATCGCAATTCTCTTGATTTCACAGCATCGTGATTCTCTTGATTTCACAGCATCGCGATTCTCTTGATTTCACAGCATCGTGATTCTCTTGATTTCATAGCATTGTGATTCTCTTGATTTCACAGCACAGAGAGATCTTCAACAAGTGCAGAGAATATCGAGTGTCTCTGAACCCAGAAAAGTGTGTGTTCATGGTGCGTCAAGGTAAAATCTTAGGTCATATTGTTTCTAAGAACGGAATCTCAACAGACGAGGACAAAGTAAGAGCGATTGCAGAGTTGCCAAGGCCAAGGAACATTAAAGAGGTACAAGCCTTTATGGGCCATTGTGGATATTATCATAGATTTATCCACATGTATGCGATCATCGCTAAACCTCTTTATGGTTTGTTGACAAATTTTGAGTGGAATGACAAATGTGAAAATTCCTTCAATGAGTTGAAGAAACGCTTGTGCACAGCACCAATATTGACCACTCCTGATTGGAATAAGCCATTCCATGTCCATGTGGATGCCTCCAATCATGCCATAGGATGTGTGCTAGCCCAACCCATAGGTGAAGGAAATTTAGATTTGCCTATAGCATATGCTAGCAGACAGCTAACCGCAGCTGAACGAAAATGTACAACCACAGAGAGAGAGGGCTTAGGCATGGTATATGCTGTGAAGAAGTTTACACACTATTTATTGGCCAACAAGTTCAAGTTTTTCACTGATCATCAAGCTTTGTTATATTTGGTCAATAAACCTTGCAATATAGGATGCTTAGTAAGATGGTTCCTTTTACTAATGGAATATGACTTTGAAGTTGTTGTCAGGAAAGGTAGAACCCACCTTCAGGTAGATCACCTTTCTCGCATCACTTTAGGAGAGTCACCGCAAGGAGTGTCTGATGAATTACCCGATGCTTATGTGTTCAATTTAGAAGTTGTTCCTAAATGGGCAAATAAGTTGGTACCAGTCCTAACCTTCGGCCCTACAAATAAGAATGTGAAAACATCACAAGAAGAAATTGTAAAATCACAAAAATATCACATATTGGTAGGAAGCATGTACAAACAAGATACGGAAGGTGCACTAGCTTGTTGTGTCGAGGATGATGAACATAGCAGTTGGTTGCAACAAGCCCATGAAGAATTTCTAGGAGATCATTATTCGAAACAACGAACTTTGCATAATCTAAAACATTTAGGAGTGTATTGGCCTAGCATGGACAAGGAAATACACAAGTGGATTAAGAATTGTCCAGGGCAAAGAGAGACCCCTAGTGGAGCATGCTACTCTTTATCATGTATCGTTAATTCCAGATTGGAGTGCTCCATTGGTAGAATTTATGAGATCAGGGACATTACCCAAAGAGGCAAGTCTAGCTAGAAGAAGAAGCATGGAGCAAGAGGCTCAAGACTATGCCTTAGTTGGAGACAACCTACCATAGAGGAAAAGCTTAAGACTGTGTGTTCACGAATCAGATTATTTGAAAGTCTTAGAAACTGCACATTGTGGTGTTGCAGGTGGACACTTTGGTCCTAATCGAGTAATCAAGACCATTCTATTCTCAGGACTTTGGTGGCCCACTCTTCATATGGATGCACACACCTTTGTGAAGAAATGTGACACATGCCAACGTGCACAATATCCGGTTAGAAAAGATGAGATGCCTTTGAGGCCAATGATGGGAGGACGTGCATTCTCAAAATGGGGTATAGACTTTGTAGGTCCTATTAACCCCCCAGCTAGAAACTCCCATGCAAAGTACATTATTGTAGCCACAGATTACCTTACAAAGTGGGTAGAAGTCAAATCCACAACAAAGAATGATGCTCAGATGACGGCTAAGTTCTTATTCGAGAATGTGTTCACGAGATATGGACTACCAATAGAGTTAGTGAGCGATAGAGGCACACACTTCTTGAACGAAGTCATTGAAAATATTCTCCAAGAATTCTTGGTGATACATAAGAAGTCTGCCCCCTATCACCCACAAGCTAATGGACAAGCCAAAAGAACCAATAAGATCCTCTGTAACGTATTGACAAAACTGGGAAATAATAAACGCTCTGATTGGGACAAACAACTTCATCATGTTGTTTGGGCTTATCGAGTTGCCTACAAAACGGTACTCAATGCCACCCCATTTCAGATGGTCTTTGGACAGAATGTTGTGCTACCATTAGATTTCTTAATCCTAGCTTTAAAAGTAGCACAAGAGCATGAGTGGAATGGACATGAGTTGTCCTCTAAGATCTTTGATCTAGAATGCTTAGGTGAGACAAGGCTACGCACGGCGGCATGCATCTATGCTGCAAAGAAAAGACAAAAGGCATACTTTGATGCACACATCAAAGATAAAGGATTGAAAGAGGGATACCTAGTGTTGGTTTATACGCCAAAGTAGCATGCCCATAAGTTGGAAAAAAGAGGATACGGACCCATGATCATTAATAGAATTCACTAGCGGTGCAGTTCAGTTGGCCACTCTAGAAGGAAATATCTTGCCAAACTATATTAGTGGATGTAGAGTCAAGTTATACCAAGAACCTCTTACAGAGGATATGCTTACGAGACTCAACATTGCTAAGAAGCGAAAAGAAGAGGAGTTAAGGGTGAGGGAAGAAGCACAAGAGAAGCACAGGCAGAGGCCAGAGAGCGTATTAGGCAAAATAAGTTAAGGCGACTAGGCCTAGATGTCAACTCAAAAGCCCCAAAATATCACATGGATATGTGCCAAAAATCAGGCATAATTACTTCTCAAGTCATTGACCGACATCCCTTTGTGACCATAGAGATAGGACAAGGAAAGGGTGCAAGGACTGTGAAAGCATTGATTGACTTAGGTGCAGCAAGTAGTGCAGTTAGACTGTCCTACTTCCAAGTCTTGCAATTGAACATCAATCCCACAGAAGCTTATCTCATAGGATTGGGAGGTGTGGAAACCCCTTGTTTGGGCGAGGTGGAACTTCCCATCTACCTTCAAGATGTTCCAATGAAAGTCAAAGTGCTAGTGTGTCAAGATGAGAACCTTACAGAACCACTTCTCTTGGGTCAAGATTGGATCTATGACCATGCAGTTAACTTAAACCTCCGAAGCCGATTTCTTCAAGTTTGGGTACATGAACAATGCATTACATTAGAATTAGAGAACTACATGCTCACAGATCATGGCACCACACACTCCCTTAGTTCCTCTAAGACTAATCTTCATGAGCAAGATGTTGTTTGTGTCAAAAGCTCTATGATCCAGACGGACTCAATCATGGAAGGACAGTCGCAAAGGCAAGCACACCCTTCTTCTTTTTCGAAGAGTAAAGCATCCCCAGTCGAGAGGGGGGGAGTGTTGAAGCTGAAGGTCAAGGAAACAACTCTTGTACACATCAAAGAAGTGGACATACAAGAAGAAGAAGGAGCAAGTAGGGAGCTCCAAGAAGTACATGTCAAATTTTCAAAAGAACCCCCTACAAAAATAGTGATTTTCATCACTAAAAACAATTGTAAATACCATTTTCTACTTTTGTAACTCCATTTTGTTCAATCCAAGGGGTCTTTGAGCTTGAGGAGTATTAGAAGTATCATCCTACCAATTTTCATAATTTTTAGACTTCGTTTGAGCCCTCAAATAAGCCCTGGAACCTAATTTTTAACTAGGCTAGACACTAGGTCTGGACAGGGCCAAAACTAGTCCAAAAACTATAAAAAGAGCTAGAGAGCTCATTTTTGAGGTTAGCTTGTTAGAGAATAGACCTTTTGTAAGAGAACTCTTTTGCAATTGAAGCTTTCCATTGTTCCTCTCTTTGATCTTGCCTTGTGTGCGTGTGTGTGTATGTGTGTGCATGTTGGTGTGCTTTCACTCACACACTTGTGCCTTCACTTGCTCGTGTTCTTCATATCGGTCCTCATGTCTCCACAGATTGAAAAGTAAAGGAGGTGGTGCTTACGCTTGAGCTACACCAGCATCCATTTTGTATCCATTGAGGGGAATTGAGGAGAGGAATTGTTATGCATCAAGCAAAGTATGCTAAAAAACTACTTCAGCATTTTGACTTTGGGGATTGCAAGCCAGTTTCCACACTAGTTGAGACGGGATTTAGGTTCTCGATTGAAGATTCCAGTGATGTATTTGACACTTCTATTTATCACTGAATTGTGGGATGTCTTATATGTGCATGCAACATAAGGCTGGATATACAGTATGCAGTTTCCCAATTGAGTCGATTCATGCATAGCCTTGGGACTAAGCATTGGTAAGCAATGAAATGTGTTTAGATATCTCAAAGGCACTTTGAGATTAGGTCTCTTTTATGGAGAGATATTCAGCTATACTTGAATGCTTTTATAGAGATAATGATTGGGCTAGTTGTTATGATACTTGCATGTCCACTAGTGGTAATTTCTTTTTCCTTAGAGACTCATGCATACCTTGATTGACTAAGAAGCAACCTAGAGTGGTGACATTGAGTTGTGAAGCTGAGTACAAGGTAGGTTTTTAAACTACAGTGGATTGTATATGACTAAGACACCTATTGATGGACCTTTGCATGGAGATTGATGTTGTTATGCATATTCTCTCTAATATTCAGAGTGCACTAATTGTTGCACAAAACCTAGTGTTTCATGCATAGACCAAACATATTGAGGTTCATTATCACTATGTGAGAGAGAACCTTCATGTAGGAATATTGATTTGGTATATGTGCCTACACAAGATAATGTGGCAGACATATTCACCAAATCTCTTCCACAAGAAAAGTTTGAACCTTTTTGCAAAGCTTTACGCTTATTACCTTGTGGAGGCTGATATGTTACTCCATGTATGTGTTCACATCATTTGCTCCAGGGGGGTTTGCTTCACTTATGTGTTCCTCGAGTAGCATTGATGTGAACCGTTTTCCCTATACATGGGCACCTTTTACTCTAGTGATGGCTAGAGGTTTTTTCCCCATGTTATCACATACATGATTCACTCATATGTGGTGGTACTTTGTACTTAGGGATATTATTCAGCTCTGACTTCAGTTCTAACCATCATCCATAGAGATAGTTATTCTAACCATCTCTCTTTTTCCGTGTGTCTTGCTTTGTTTGTGTGTTGGAACATCAAGCTTACACTATGCTTGAGGTGGATTTGATCTACACCAAAAGCTATCTCTTGGATTACGGTGAAAGAATATCTGTTGGAGAGTTCTTTTTCTTATGCTCACTTATTGTATTTTTTGTAAAGATTTTTCATGGACCTTTTACCATTGTAAAGGCCTTGAGCTTTACACATGTAAAAGTAGAAAGATAGATCCCAAATTCCACGAATTCCTATTCAACTTTGGGTCTCAAACACTAAGTGAGCTAGAAGTGTGGCACAAGAGACTTGCTCATGTGAATGAAAGAACCTTGAAGGATATATGTAGGGATCAAAGTTTTCTAGGATTGTCGAACATATCAAAGCAACACATGATCAACAGGTGTCATGCATGTCAGATTGGGAAGGCACAAAGACAACCATTCAACCACAAAGGCTACATCCACAACAACGTATTGGGCTTACTACATACAGATGTATGGGGACCAAGTCAAGAACCTTCATTGGCATGATCAAGGTATTATGTCTCATTTATTGATGACCATAGTTGATGGACTATTCTATATTTTGACAAGAGTAAAAATGAAGTTTTTGATTGTGTCAAAAAGTATCTAGCACATGTGGAGAATCATACAACCCTAAGTGAGCTAGAAGTGTGGCATAAGGGACTTGCTCATGCAAATGAAAGAACCTTGAAGGATATATGCAAGAATCAAAGTGTTCTAAAATTGATGAACATATCAAAGCAACATATGATCAACAGGTGTGATGCATGTGAGATTCGGAAGGCACAAAGGCAATCATTCAACCACAATGGCTACATCCACAACAACCTATTGGACTTATTACCTACAAATGTATGGGGACCAATTCAAGAACCTTCATTGACACGATCAAGGTATTATGTCTCATTTATTGACGACCATAGTAGATAGACTATTCTTTACTTTATCAAGAGTAAAAATGAAGTGTTTGATTGCTTCAAAAAGTATCTAGCACATGTGGAGAATCATATAGGTAGATCGCTCAAGAACCTTAGATCTCATGGTGGGGGAGAATACTTCTCCAAAGAGTTTGATGAGTCCTTTCAGGACAAAGGTATCAAAAGGGAAGTGACTACCAGGTACTCTCCTTAAGAGAATGGAATTGTAGAGAGGAGAAACAAGATATTGGTTGGATCAGCCCAAACAATGCTTGAAGAGAAGAAGTTGCCATATTATCTTTGGGCAGAAGCTATTTCAACTGTTGTGTACCTTGTCATAAGACTACCATCCAAATCACTTCAAGGTATGACTCCTTATGAAACATGGCATGGAAGAAAACCTAGTCTTGGACATTGCAAGGTGTTTGGTTGTTTGTCTTATGTTCATGTACCATCACAAATAAGAGGTAAGCTACATGAAATGGCAACAAAGGCAGTGTTTATTGGATATGATTCAACTCAGATAGGTTGCAGGTTCTATAATCCTTCAACCAAGAAATTCACTACAAGTAGAGATGTTGTGTTTGAAGAACACAAGTCTTGGTATGATGAAGATAAACAAAAGGTAACTCTACCCTATGATCTTGATTCTGATTCTCATCAATTAGGAAGCAAGCATGATACACAGCTCTAGGATCCAAGAAGTGATATAGATGATGACCAAGATGAAAGGGAAAAGGACTTCAAACTATGGAAATCAAGAGGCAAAGAAAAGATGCAAGAGGTTGGAGAATGCTCCAAGTAAGCACCTAGAAGATCAACAAGAGAGAAGAAAAAACTAGAAATGTATGAATATGATTTCACATTTGTTACAAAGCATTAATTCTACTTGGAAAAAGATTAAAGTTCAAAAAAACTATCAATATATGAAGAGGCAAAACGAAACCCTAATTGGGAAAAGGCCATGAAAGAAGAAATAGATGCATTGAAGGAGATGGCCACTTGGGATGTAGTTCCAATGTCACCAAATCAAAAGGTAACTAGTTCTATATTTGTATACATAGCTCAAGCATAAGCACCATCTCCTTTACTTGTCAACCCGGGGAGACCTAAGGACTGGTATGAAGACCATGAGCAAGTGAAGGCACAAGTGCATGAGTGAAAGCACACAAGCATGCACACACATACACACACACACGCGCGCGCAAGGTAAGAGCAAAGAGAGGAACAATGGAAAGCTTCTATTGCACAAGAAATCTCTTACAAAAGTTCAATTCTCTCATAAGTTAACCCCAAAAATGAGCTCTCTAGCTCTATTTATAGTTTTTTGAGTAGTTTTGACCCTGTCCAGACCTAGTGTCTGGCCTAGTTAAAAATTAGGTTCCAGGGCTTATTTGAGGGCTCAAACGGAGTTTAAAAATTATGAAAATTGATAGGATGATACTTCTAATACTCCTCAAGCTTGAGGACTCCTTGTCTTGAACAAATTGGAGTTACAAAAACGTGAAATGATATTTACAATGGTTTCTAGTGATGAAAATCACTATTTTATAGGGATTTCTTCTGAAAATTTGACATACACTTCTTGGAGCTCCCTATGTGCTCCTTCTTCTTGTGTGTCCACTTCTCTGATGCACTTATTACGCTTGTCCTCGACCTTGAGCTTCAACACTCCCCCCCCCTCTCGAGTATGTAATCCCTGACAGACCCCTGTTGCAATGGTTGTTCCAGGTAGTGCTTTGAGAGGTAGTGTCCATTCGATAGGAACCAGAACCGTCTATCTTCCAAATGTGGTAGGGTTGGTTGTCCGGTTCTTCATCTGGCACTGCTAGCCTTTGCAAGTTGTAGTCCCTTAGTATGTGCTTCTTCCTTGGATTCCAACATGACTGTGTCATTGTGAGTCTTCATTGATGTCCTCTAGATCTTCCAAAGTTGATGTTCATAGTAGTCATGCCAAGTACTCATAACCCATAATGAGGGATGGGTAAGTGTGTTCGTGCATGGGTTGAGGAAAATATGTGCCTTGTGCACGGACTTGTAATGTCACCCTATGTGTGCTTACTTGGAAAATGCATTGGAAGAAGTATGGTGCAAAAATTGGGGGTCTTGAGCTAAGTGCTCAAGGGTATGCCGAAGAAGAGGTTTCCTAATCTATCATGCTTATGGTGTTGCCAAAGTAAAGATGCTTACCATGGTGAAAGGTCAATCGATGTTTATTTCTTCGTGTTGTACACCTAGCATTGTGATGGATCCTTGGCTGGTCTATCGTTGTCAATGAATGTCTGTATTGATGGTCCACTGATGAACTTCTTTGAGTGTCTGGTCCTATCTTCTCTCTTCAAAGAAACATTTGCCAAATACTGAGAATTCAATTTCTTTATATTCCTTGAAAAAAAACATTGGGTAACTACAGCAAGCTTAGCTTCACATATTCTCTTTAGCACACCATAAGCAGGAGTCTTCTCACCCAGTATACATACAAGGGTTTGTAGGGTACGAGAACTACCTCTTGCAGATATTGCCTTGGATGTTCTCCTACATATAGTAGTTAAGCATCGCTCAAGTTGCGGACCCTTCAAGTTCTTCCCTCCTACCATGGTAAGGGCAAACAATAGTTGTGAATGCCATGTTCATGCCAAGTTCTGGACATCTACTGGATAAGGCAACAATAATATCATCTGCTAGCCGAGACACACTTCTATCAAAACTGATAAATGCCCAATCATCAACAGTTCCACCTTCAACTAAGCATGACTCATTCATGTTCCCTGAGCCCAACCTGGGAACAGCTCTCTCTCTCTCTCTTTTTCTTTTTCTCCTTTTTTTTTCTTTTTTTTTTTCTTTTTTTTTCTTTTTTTTCTTTTTTTTCTTTTTTTCTTTTTTTTTCTTTTTTTTCTTTTTTTTTCTTTTTTTCTTTTTTTTCTTTTTTTTTCTTTTTTTCTTTTTTTTTCTTTTTTTTTCTTTTTTTTTTCTTTTTTTTCTTTTTTTTTCTTTTTTTTCTTTTTTTTTTCTTTTTTCTTTAATAATGGCACAAAACAAGAAGAAAGAATTAGAAATAGTAAAAATGGTTGACATATGTCAATGTGCTCTTGTGCCTGGGATTCTCACATGTGTCTATGCATGACCATATAATGTGGGCCTATATTAATGCATACTTTGGAAATGCATGACCTGAATGGTGCAAAAGATAGGGTTGTGCAATGAGCACATGGTTGTTGCTCGTCGAGGCTTTTGATGTTACTTGTGGATGTCGATGCCATCTTTCTTGGAGATATCCATTGGATCTTGAGATGACAACTGATCATTCCTCCTTATAGGGATCCATTTGAGAATGGTCTGTGACTGTGTGTTGATTACCCTTAGCCTGTTCATCCTTGGCTGGTTTCTAACATTTTGTATCCCACGTGGTTGGTTCTTTGGTTTTGCAGGGGCTACTAGTGCTTTTGGTTTCCATACCTGTACCATTGTTGCTGTTCTTTTGACTCTTGTTGAAGAGGTGAGTTGGTCTACTTTTGGTCTTGGTGTTCGGTACTGACTCTTGCCTCGTCATGGCTTCTTTGTTGAGATGTTTTTCATGTGGAAGAGCATGGGTTGTTGTGTATGTAAGAGATTCTTGGGTATCCACATGTGTAATGGTCCTTGTTGAGCTTTAGCTAATTTTTTAGGCACCCAAGCTCGTCGGATACCTTGTGGTTGAACTTTTCCTAGTTGCTTGGTTCTTCTTTTAGCATGGTTGGCTTGCCTAAATGGGAATGGTGGTGGCAAAGCTGGTGGATGCTCTCCTTTTCGTACCCAGATCTACTTCATGCCTAGAACTGCTTTCTTGTCAAATGATGTCTTTCTATTTGATATAGCAATTGTCTTGAACGGTTGTGTTTGCCCTTGTGGAGGAACTATTGTGGTTACATGAGTCTTTGAAGAAGAAGAGAGATCCACTTGCCTTTGAACTTGTTCTTCCACGATTGACTCCTTCTACATCATAGAGCTTTTGACACATACAACATCTTCTTCTATATGATTAATCTTAGAAGAACTAAGAGAATTTATGACACCTAGATTTGTGAGCATGCAGTTCTCTAATTCTAATATAATGCATTGTTTCTGTATCCGAACTTGAAGAATTTGACTTCTTAGGTTCAAGTTGACTGCATGTTCATAAATCCAATCCTGACCCAAGACTAGTGGTTCAGTAAGGTCCTCATCTTGGCACACTAGCATTTTGACTCTCAGTGGAACATCTTGAAGATAGATGGGAAGCTCCACCTCGCCCAAACAAGGGGTTTCCGCACCTCCCAATCCTATGAGATAGGCTTCTATGGGATTGATGTTCAACTGCAAGTCTTGGCAATAGGAAAGTCTAACTGCACTAGTTGCTGCACCTGAGTCAATTATTGCTCTCATAGTCCTTAAATTCTCTCTGTGTCCTACCTCAAAGGTCACAAAGAGGCGTCGATTGATTATTCGAGAAGTAATTATGCCCGCTTTTTGGCACATGTCCATGTGATATTTTGCATCTTTCGGGTTGACATCTAGGCCTCGTCACCTTAACTTATTTCACCTAATGTGCTTTCGAGCCTCTGCCTGTGCTTTTTCTCTAACTCTCAACTCCTCTTCTTTTCGCTTCTTAGCAGTGTTGAGTCTCATTAGCATATCCTCTGTAAGAGGCTCTTGATACAACTTGACTCGGCATCCACTAATATAGTTTGGCAAGATGTCACCTTCTAGAGTGGCCAATTGAACTGCACCACTAGCGGAAATTCTATTAATGATCATGGGTCCATATCCTCTTTTTTCCAATTTACGGGCATGCTGCTTTAGTGTATAAACCAACACTAGATCTCCTTCTTTCAATCCTTTATCTTTGATGTGTGCATCAAAGTATGCCTTTTGCCTTTTCTTTGCAGCATAGATGCTTGTAGCTGCTCGTAGCCTTGTCTCACCTAAACGTTCTAGATCAAAGAACCTGGAGGACAATTCATGTCCATTCCACTCATGCTCTTGTGCCACTTTTAAAGTTGGTATTAGGAAGTCCAATGGTAGCACAACATTTTGTCCAAAGACCATCTGAAATGGGGTGGCATTGAGTACCGTTTTGTAGGCAACTCGGTAAGCCCAAACAGCATGATGAAGCTGTTTGTCCCTATCAGAGCATTTATTATCGACCAATTTTGTCAATACATTACATAGGATCTTATTTGTGCTCTTAGCTTGTCTGTTAGCTTGTGGATGATAGGGGGCAGACTTCTTATGTATCATCAAGAATTCTTGGATAATATTTTCAATGACTTCATTCAAGAAGTGTGTGCTCATCACATCTCTTCACATAAGGATGTGCATCCATATGAAGAGTGGGCCACCAAAGTCTCGAGAATAAAATGGTCTTAATTACTCTGTCAAGACCAAAAACGGCAATATCGACAATGGCCTATAAAGGCTTGTACCTCTTTAACATTCCTTGGCCTTGGCAACTCCACTATAGCTCGTACCTTATCTTCATCTGTTGAGATTCCGTTCTTAGAAACAATATGACCTAAGATCTTACCTTTACGTACCATGAATACGCACTTTTCTGGGTTCAGACAAACTCGATATTCTCTACACTTGTTGAAGATCTGTCTCAGCTCTGAGATTTGGTATCTTCTTTCTTGGGAATGAGCACATAAATCATCCACATATACTTCTAAATTCTTTCGCAAGAAATCTTTGAAGACATGACACATGAGCCTTTGGAATGTTGCAGGTGCATTAGTGAGCCCAAATGGCATCACATGAAATGCAAAGATTCCCCATTCTGTGGCGAATGCCATTTTGTGTTGATCTTTTGGGGCAATGGCTACTTGGTTGTAACCTGAAAATCCATCAAGAAAGCTATAAACTTCCTTGCCAGCAACACAGTCCAATAAATGTTCAGTGATTGGAAGTGGATAGCTATCTCTAATCATAGCGGCATTAACTTTTTTAAGGTTAATACACACTCGCAACTTTCCATTCTTCTTGGACACCACTACAATGGGGGATACCCATTCAGTATGCTCAATCTCATAGATAAATCCAGCTTCAATCAGCCTATCAATTTCTTCTTTTATCTTGGCTACATAAGTGTCATTATATGTGTAGGGCTTCTGTTTGGTGGGCTTGGCATCAGCAGTCATGGGAATCGTATGAGAGCATATTCTCGGATCTACCCCCTTTAAGTCTCTATAGTGCCATGCAAACACATCCCTATATTCCCTTAGTAAAGCTACAAGCTCTGCTTCTTCTTCTGCACTTAGGTCTTCTCCTATGTATGTACATCTCTCTTCGTTCTCCTCAATGGTTACAACAATTTTTTTGGGCTTTTCTTTATTGTCATACGCTTCTCCTGTGATGGCCTCTCTTTTAGGCATTCGTACCAAAATTTTCCGGTCTTCAACTTCATATTTCTTGAAGTTTTCTGGTACTTCAAACAATGATTCCTCCTCTTCTTGTTTTATTGCTTTTCTTTTCTTTTTCTTTTGACTGCTCTCACTTCCATCCTTTGAATTTACAGTTTTGATGCTTGTGAGAGGTTCTTGTTCTTTTTGGTTGAACACTCCTACATTGTCTAAATAGTGATTTTCTGAGGTAAAGCAACTATCCATCACAATGGACTCTAGATCATCATCGTTCTCTTCTTCTTCTTCTATGAGGTCACTAGGGTCACATTCTTTTAGCAAGGGCTGACACATGAACACTGAAATATCGTAACCCTTCTCATCACAATGAGGTGTCCACTATTCATCATTGACAGAAATGTCCATGGTGGCTAAGATTTCTGGCTAGCCATGAGGCTCGAATTCCTCATCTGGAAAGATCATCAGTGTGTAGACTGGGTCTCTAACTGGTCTTTCTCCTTGACAAATTCCTTCTTTGCTCGCTTTTAAGCATCTTTCCTCTTCCCCTGCGACCTTGCACATCCACAAATGAGTATCTTCATGCATCCAAGATGGATCAGGTGAACTTCCCGAATGCACAGAGATAGAATCTTCTTTTGCTTTGTGGATAGGATTCCATTGTAGGGGTGGTACATGTCTAAAGGTGTAATCCTTCAAGTTGACCTTGGTTGTAACACATAAGTGCTGTAAGTACAAGAATTTGGTTCCCCAATCTTGTACTATTTGCAATTGTCGTAGGAAGGGTCTTCCTAGGATCATCTCATAGACATTATTTTTCTCAAAGTCACATATAGCAAATGTATGTTCAAAACTCTACACCACAAGTGGTTAGAGTTATCCCTTCTAGCAATCCTAGACACGACATGAGTGTTTCTTGGAACCACTGAGTCTTCATTCCTTACCAGTATTGTGGGAGCTCTGATCTGAAGAGATTCAGATTCCCATGGGCCTGTGAATTGAGGCAACTCTTGTAGAGAATTAGATTCAAAATCTAATATTTCATCTTCTTGTTGCTCTACTTGGTCTCCATAGATAGATCCTTGGCCCATTTCTCATCTTCTATTTCCCGTAATAACTCTTGAGAGTACTCTTGAATTGAAAGAGGTGTTCCACCATCTGTGGAATTCGGAACATAAGCTTCCCTTGGTGGTGAGCTTTCTCTTTTAGCAACTGGTTGAGCCTATGGAGGTAAAGAAACCTACGGCTTGTTTACCAACTGCTCTAATCTTTCTAGTAAGCCCTGAAAAATGCAAATCCGATTTGACAGAGTTTGTTTGATTGAATGATTGACTGGTCTCAAGCATAGCCTGAGCTAGTTGTACCATTTTCATGCAC
Organism: Ceratopteris richardii; assembly: GCA_020310875.1. Classification (NCBI taxonomy): domain Eukaryota; kingdom Viridiplantae; phylum Streptophyta; class Polypodiopsida; order Polypodiales; family Pteridaceae; genus Ceratopteris; species Ceratopteris richardii. The sequence goes on along the minus strand of CM035426.1, from coordinate 133,626,767 downwards.
ATTTTTGTTCATTCAATCTCTAAATCTGCTCTAGGGTAACTCTTGTATAGGTTTGCAGCTGTAGGCCCTTCTTGAAGTCGAGCGTGGTAGGCCTTGAACATCATGTCCAAGCCTTCTGGGGTTGGATCTGTAAGAACAGACCCTGGTTGTGGTTTATTTACAATGGGTGGTGGGGTGGGATGAGGTGGAGTGGATGGAGCTTCGGCATGCGAGGGGTTTTGAGATGCAATGTCTTCTATTTTTGTTTTTGCATCTTTCAGGCTTTCCTCTAGTTCAGATAGCTTTTTATTCCACTTGCTATTGGTTCTCACCCTGATATCTTTCCATGTTCTTTTTTTCCTTTTACTAGGCTCTCCTGATTCACTTGACTCCGATTGTTCAGCTAATTTATCCTGTTTTAAGGCTTGGTCCCTAGTAACTACCTGTACCGGAGCCACATTACTACTACTTGAACTTGAATCCACCACTAAACCTACCACATTAATGGATGTAACCTTGGGTGCACTAGAGGGGTTTCTTGGACAATCTCTCGGGATATGTTCTTTACCGCATTCAAGACAAAAGGCTTGTATTGTGATAGCTTGTCCTTGACTCGGAGACGATGGGTGGGGACATTCATGAATGAAATGATCACCCTAGCCTCTAAAACATGGTCCTCTAGGGGCGTGTGGTCCTACTTGTCTCAATTGGGGCCTAGGGTTACGATTTGTATACATGATATTGGAGTATTGAGGCTCCCAATTTTGTTCCATAGGTGGTGCCTCATATTGATACAAGTAAATCTCACTATGCTCAAGTGACTCTATGTAATAAGCATGTGGACTACCTTCATCGGAGTAGTCTAAACTATGAGCATGAGAGTCATTTTCTGAGACCAATGGGGTTAGTGGCATCAATGCTCTATTAAGGTTCTCTTTTGCCACTACATACTAAACTGGAATCACATTGGTAGGAGCTGGCAGTTGGTTTCCTAGGACTAGTTGTGGCCTATATGGTGCCCGATATTGCTGTTGTGGTCGATAATATGGTTATTGGTATTGGTTCTGATACCTACCTTGTTGGTAAGGTTGCTGATAAGTTTGTCTAGGAGCCTGCCTATCATAGGGACAATCTTGAGCCGTGTGGTTTGTGTACTTTCTCTCAATAGTGCAATATAGAGCATTCCTTTCTCTTATGTTCGGGTTTTGCATTGGGCATATGCTAGCCGTGTAGTCCCCTCCGTAGGTATAACATCGGTTCAATGAGGTGACTCTCTGTGTTTGTCTATTTTGGACTCCTAGCTTCTTGGCAACTTGCTCAGCTATCTCATCTATTTCCGTGGAGATTCTCAAAGTATGACTAGAAGAACTATCAGAATCCTTATAGAGTTTGGACAGTCCTAACTCCTCACCCAAGTTGTCTTCTATGTCAATGCATGTCCTCACAGACTCTTCTATGGATCTAGGCTCTTTCAAGTACACATATGATCTTAATTTTGTGCTTAGTAAGCCATCTAAAAATAGAGCCACTTGTTTGGCTGGTGTGGGTAATTCTGGCATAGGGCATCTTTCTAAGTATTTTCTAAACCGTCTTCTTGCAAGTCGCACTGTTTCTTGGGGTGTCTGCTTGAAGCTGTGGATCAAGGATGATGTGTTATGACTTATACCACTCTTGGAAAATTCTACAATAAATTCCTCTAGCAGTTGACCTACATCATGATAGTTGTGACTGTTTAGGGGTTGAAACCAAGCTAAGGCAATGCCCTTGAGAATCAAACCAAATGCCTCGAACTGGGTGAACAAATCCTCAACCTATTCAATTCTTAACACTTGTTTGAACTCGGCCACATGATCATAAGGATCTCCTGACCCATCAAAGTAATTTTTCATTGACTTGACCACTTGAGAGGGTCTAAGGGTTCTTGGGTACTCTCGAGGTCTGGGCACTGGAAAATCATGTTCATCTCTTTGATGTCTTTGTGCTTGATGTCTCTCTCTTTTAGGTCTTTCACCTTCCTGTCTTGATCTGTCTCTACCAGCATTGTGTGTAAAGCTTACCTCAGGTCTCTCTATAGTTCTTTCCCTCTGGTTTTCATGGGCCTTGGATGATCCTACACCTTGGAGGCCATGTGACACATTCGATCTTGGTGGAGGGAAAATCAATTCACCCTGCCACGTGTATGCATGCCTATCATGCTCTGATACCAAGAACATTTTCTCTGATGTGTTATCCAAATAGACAACTTTGCCTGGTGTCTCCGGATCCTTGAACTCATAGATGATGACTATGCCCGATTGGCTAGGTTGATCTGGCTTGAATCTCCAAAGGGCTTCCTCCATTTCTCTATTTAAGAATAGTTCTATGCTTTTGTTGTCTTGAGGGATCCAATCTGGAGTGATCACTCTGGTCAAAACAGACTTGCCTCTAGGAGTCTTGGGTTCTCGTCCTACATCTCCTTGATCTAGGTCTCCTATCTCACTCTTAGGAATGATGTTTCCAAACTCATCTGTCCTATCTAGTAAGTTGGTGACCACATACATGGTTCCTTCCTTATCAATGTATGAACCCTCTTCAAGTCCAAAGGGTTGATCTGGATTTTTGGACTGATTGCCTCACGCCATCCTCATAGATGCGAGCACCTAATCGGTTGGTCCGAATATATGGACCTTCTGGTGTTTGTAGATAGTCAGTTCCTGAGCCCCCCATAGGTTTCCCCATGCTAAAAGACATTTCTGAATCACTTGTGTCAGAGCTTAGTACGTTAGGATAACCACTTAGTTGTTGTGTCTTATATGGACCTTCTGGTGTTTGTAGATAGTCAGTTCCTGAGCCCCCCATAGGTTTCCCCATGCTAAAAGAAATTTCTGAATCACTTGTGTTAGAGCTTAGTACGTAAAGATAACCACTTAGTTGTTGTGCCCAAGACTTAGCTGTATGGTTGACACTTGCCTCAGAAGATCTAACGCTTTGTCTATCCTTTCCTAGGTGTCTACTAGATCTCACGTTCATAAGCTTTGGTGAAGAGTCCAAAATTTCCCCTTGGTATGATTCAAAATCCTTTGGAGTCCCTTTGATTTCCTAGTCCCACCTGAGGGTCAACTTCAAATTAGCCTATCTGAAAATCAAAGAGCTATAGAGCTCAAAAAATGGACTTTTGATGAAAAGTTATGTCAAATCAGGCTCTTAGGGGTCAAAACATGCAAACATGACCTTTTGGAAAAATCACGATTTTGTGTGAAAATCGCAATTTTGTGTGAAAATCGTGATTTTGGGGGTCTGAAAATCACGATTTTGAGGGATCATGAGAATCGCAATGCGGAGCAATCATAAAAATCATGATTTTGTGAAATCATGAAAATCGCGATGCTGAGCACTGATGAAAATCGCGATTATTCTGAGCAATTGCCAAAAAAGGTGATTTTGAATGAAAATCGTGAATAAGGCGTTTTTGAGTGAGAATCGTAAAAAACGCGATTTTGAGAATGATAAAAAAATCGCAATTTTGAGAATGATAAAAAAATTGCAATTTTGAATGAAAATCGTGTTTTTGACATGAAAATCGCGATTTTGAATTAAAATCATGTTTGATCAAAGTCGTGTTTTTTTGCCTGAAAATCGCGATTTTAAGAATGACCAAAAAATCGCAATTTTGGTTGAAAATCGTGTTTTGTGAAAATCTTGTTATAAAAATCACGATTTTGTACCTTAGTGAAAATCGTGAAAATCACGATTTATTTGGATGAAAGTCATGTTTTTGAAAATCGCGATTTTGGAGCCAACAGAGAATCGTGTTTTCCCAAAATTGTGTTTTTGGCTGAAAATCATGATTTGTGAAAATCACGATTTTGAGCCCACTGAAAATCGTGTTTTTATCAAAGTCGTGTTTTTACCTAAAAATCACGATTTTGGCTGAAAATCGTTTTTTTTGAGAAACTTAGAGAATCACGATTTTGAGCACAACCAGAGAATCACGATTCTGAGAATGATCCCAAAATCGTGTTCTTGACAGAAAGCTTTTAGGCGGGAAATAGAAAATCACATCTTTTGAAAAAAATTGAATTTTATGAAATTCGCAATTTTCAGTCAGAATCGTGTTTTTTGGCGAGAAATTCAAATTTCTATGCGGCGAGCAATGGCGAGCTCCGTATGTGCAGAAATTTGTCAAAAAACATAGGCGCTTGCTCTCCCTTGCACTTCCTAGCTCCTTCTCACACAATAATGCATGAAAAATGATATAAAAATGGTGAAAATGCACTAAAAAACAAGAAGTTTCTATGAAGAAGAAGATGGATGAAGATGGTGATGATGATGATGAAGAAGATGAAGAAGAAAAATAAAAAAATGAACAGAAATGATAGTTTTTTTAGCTTCCAACATCGCAAATCTACGATCTTACCATCACAACGCTCGTCCTCGAAGCTCTCTCCTCGGCAAGGGCACCAAAATTTGGTGTAGCTCAAGCGTAAGCACCACCTCCTTTACTTGTCAATCCACGGAGACATGAGGACCGGTATGAAGACCATGAGCAAGTGAAGGCACAAGTGCATGAGGGAAAGCACACAAGCATGCACACACATACACACACACGCGTGTAAGGTAAGATCAAAGAGAGGAACAATGGAAATCTTCTATTGCACAAGAAATCTCTTAAAAAAGCTCTCTTCTCTCATAAGCTAACCCCAAAAATGAGCTCTCTAGCTCTTTTTATAGTTTTTTTAGTAGTTTTGTCCCTGTCCAGACCTAGTGTCCGGCCTAGTTAAAAATTAGGTTCCAGGGCTTATTTGAGGGCTCAAACGCAGTCTAAAAATTATGAAAATTGGTAGGATGATACTTCTAATACTCCTCAAGCTTGAGGACTCCTTGGCTTGAAAAAAATGGAGTTACGAAAAGGTGAAATGATATTTACAATGGTTTTTAGTGATGAAAATCACTATTTTAAAGGGATTTCTTCTGAAAATTTGACATACACTTCTTGGAGCTCCCTATGTGCTCCTTCTTATTGTGTGTCCACTTCTCTGATGCACTTATTACACTTTTCCTTGACCTTGAGCTTCAGCCATAGTTTGTGCAAACAAGGAAAGATTAGTTGCCGAAGGATGATCTCAAACTCATGGTATAGACTATGAGGAAACATTCTCACTAGTTGCAAAGATGACTACAGTCAGAATATTCATAAGTGTAGCTTCTGCATGGAATTGGAGACTCCCCCAACTCGATGTGAAAAATGCATTCTTAAATGGTTTGATAAGTGAAAAGGTATACATGTCACAACCACCAAGTTTTGAAAACCCTAATCATCCATCTTATGTTTGTAGACTCAAGAAAGCATTTGATGGGTTGAAAGAAGCTCCTAGAGCTTGGAATTACAGGTTGGTTAAAAATCTTCAAGATCAACATTTCAAAGCTAGCAGCTTAGATCCTTCTCTATTCATCAAAAGGGATCACAATGAGGTTATCTATCTATTTGTATATGTAGATGATATTATTGTGATAGGTAATGATCTAAATGGAATTCAAAGGATCAAGAGACACATGCAAGAGGAGTTCAAAATCAGTGACTTAGGTGAGCTCACATATTTCCTAAGTATGCAGGTGATATACACAGATGAAGGAATGCATTTGATTTAGAGGAGATACATTCAAAATCTACTTCTCAAGTTCAAAATGGAGATTACTAAACCTGTAGGTACACCTTTCAAGATGAATCATAAACTTAATGTTTATGAAGGTGAGAAAATTGAAGACATTAAAGATTATCAAAGCTTGGTGGGTAGCTTGATATATGCTACTCATACAAGGGTAGACATCTCATATAGTGTGGGAGTGCTAAGCCAATTCATGCACACTCCAAGAACACCACACATCGATGGAGCTAAGAGAGTACTTAAGTATCTCAAAGGTACAATCAATGAAGGTATATTCTATCCTTATGAATATCAAAACCTATTCAAATATAGATTGGGCAGGAGCTAAGGATGATAGAAGAAGTACTTTTGGTTACTTAGCATTTGTTGGTTCAAAGCTAGTGTCATGGAGTTCCAAGAAGCAACCAACAGTTGCTCACTTGAAGCACAGTACAGAGGTTTGACCATAGGAACTCAGGAGGCAATATGGTTAAAAGCATTGTATACAAATTTGGGACTTATGAGTTCCAAACCTCACATAATTGGAGATAACATTTCTTTTGTTCCTACTAAAAAGAAAGTAGCAGATATGATGACGAAGGCACTTGATGGAATAAATCTTTGTAGATTCAAAGCTATGGCAAGTATTCAACTTATTAGAGAATGAAGACTCAAGCATACTTTAGCTTGAGGGGGAGCTATTGGAACATTAAGCTTGCATTATGCTTGAGGTAGATTTGATCTACACCAAAGGTAGCTCTTGGATTACGGTGAAGGAATATCCATTGGAGAGTTCTTTTTTTTTATGCTCACTTATTGTATTTTTTTATATGAATTTTCATGGATCTTTTAACATTGTAAAATCCTTGAGCTTTACACATGTAAAAGTAGAAAGATAGATCCCAAATTCCACGAATTTGTGGTGGTTGAGTTTGAAAGAACTTGGAGAAGATTGTAGGACGTAAAAAGTGAGTTTTGAAGCAACAAAGTTTGGTCCAGCCAACTGGCACAAGACCAGCCCTTGAGCTTATGGAGACTCCAATAGACCTTATAGGCATGGGATAGGTGCAAAGAAATGTAGTATGTACTTTGGAGCATCAAGGACAAAGATTCGATACAAAACGGATAGGTTCGCATGTCAACTAGCTCAAAAAACTTACTATCTATGGAAGAGACAATGAACTTCAAATGCCCATAGCGACCAGCCTGATTACAATTAGAAATAATCCTTTTATGAGAGTGATACACATAGGGATGAGTATATAAGATGCACAAAAGTATAAGGAATAAGAAAAATATGCTAAAGCAATTTTTCAGACACTCACCAATGGTACTTTCTATTTTTCAGGAATACATAGAGATTGACCCCGAGATAGAAAAACTAATATTTCTCCCAATCTACTAAACCAAATGCTATGCACATTTACAAGTATACACTAGACACTATTAACTTTCCAATGAGCCATCTTCCACTCAATTTGGAGCTCTCTAGAGAGAGCAGCAGCCTCTACAAGCTTACTGTTGGTGAAGAAGATGATGCAAAAAATTGAAGGAGCAAGACAATGATGGTCACAAGTGTATGTATATTGCTTCCATGTATTGTACAAGCGATTTCAAGTCTTTATATAGACCCTAGAAGTGTTCAATGAGTTCTACAAGTGGATTTTGAATTCAAATGAAGGTGGGAATAGTTGTTGGAGGGAATCAATTCACTTTCCTACAATCTAGGAAAAGTGAAGATCTAGTTTGATCTACTTTTAGGTGATTGATTGCTTGATTGAATGCAACTCAACCACCACAAATTTGTAGGATTTGGGCTCTATCTTTCTACTTTTACATGTGTAAAGCTCAAGGCTTTTATAATGGTAAAATATCCATGAAAAATATTTTTTTAGAAATACAATAAGTGAGCATAAGAAAAAAGAACTCTCCAACGGATATTCTTTCGATGCGATAGCCTTTGATGTTGATCAAATACACCTCGAGAATAGTGTAAGCTTGATGTTCCAATAGCTCCTCCTCAAGCTCAATTATGCTTGAGTCTTCATTCTTTGATAGGTTGAATACCTACCATAGCTTCGAATCTACAAAGCTTTATTCCATCAAGTACCTTTGTCATCATATCTACTACTTGCTTTTCAGTTGGAACAAAATAAATGTCAATCTCCTTTGCCATGAGCTTCTCTCTGATGAATTGATAATGAAAATCTATGTGTTTGGTTCTCACATGGAAAATAGGGTTTGATGCTACATGCATGGAACTTACATTATCTCGAAATATGTGAGGTTTGGAACTTACAAGTCCCAAATTTGTATACAATGCTTTTAACCATATTGCTTCTTGAGTTGCTATGGCCAAACCTTTGTACTCTGCTTCAGTTGAGGATAAAGCAACTGTTGGTTGCTTCTTGGAACTCCATGACACTAGCTTTGAACCTACAAATGCTAAGTAACCAGAAGTACTTCTTCTATCATCCGTAGCTCCTGCCCAATCTGCATCTGAATAGATTTTGATATCCAAATCTGAAGAGTAAGGATAGAATATACCTTCATTGATTGTACCTTTGAGATACTTAAGTACTCTCTTAGCTGCATCCATGTGTGGCCCTCTCAATGAGTGCATGAAGTGACTAAGCACTCCGACACTATGTGAGATGTCTACCCTTGTATGAGTAGCATATATCAAGCTAACTGTTTAGCCTCTTAGTCCAAGGGAAAGTGTCTCACACACGCCTATGTTTTGTTCAACTAACTTGTACTAGGCCACTTTCTTTTACTTTGAGTCCACCATTGCTCACAAATATGCCCTCTTTTGGGATCCCCAGTAGGATCGCCAAAATGATTAGTCCTAATGCCCAAGGAAATGAGGTAGAAATATGCTTGTGGTTTTCCCAAAATCACTTGGGATAGGTCTATTTGCACTCCTGAGTCTACAACCGTACTTGAATATAGATGTAGTAAAGGAAGGATTGAAGACCCGAATACCTATGTAAACCGATATCCACTCCATGTTAACCCTTGCAAGCACTCTCTCACTTGCTTTCTTTCACCCCCACCTACTCTCGCTCACGTTCACCTCTCCCTCTCTTTTACTCTCACACTCTCTTGTACTCACATGAACTCACATACACACTCACACAAGCGCAAACATACACACAAATCTTTCACCCACTAATTTCCAAGCATGTCTGTATGCGTTCCCTTTCTTTCCCTTTTGAGATTTACACCACTAATAAGAAAAGAGATAAACACAATCAATTAAGTTGGTGGGTATATATGGTGTTGGAACCTTGAAGTTATGAAGGACCCATGAAGCTATGAAGGCTATGGAGTACTTGGAGGCCTCCCTCAAAGCTTAAGGATACTTGGTTCAAAGCCTTGTGTGGCGGTCTTCCAAATTTCCCATTTTTTCCTTTTGTATACAAGTTCTTCATAGGAACTTTCTCTTATTTTCTTTTGTGAGAAAACCCATAAAAACTCAACCTTACCCTTCTTTTTTGTAAAAGGCTTCTTTTTGAATCCTTGCCTTATTTTAGATATGAGAGCTCTCTTTTGGATACGTGCAAGAGCTCTCTCTCTAAGAAGATTCCCTTTTTTATTTTCCCAACTACCTACCTTTTTTTAGAACATCTTTAGTTAATGAAGCCTTTGGCCACTTGTATTCAACGGATCCCTCTCCTCTCTTATATAAGGAGAAGCTCATTTTGTAAAAAAGGGGAGGTCCCTTGGCCTCCATTTTGGTAATGGAAGAAGGTGTCATTTGTTACTCTCTTGCCTCCTTGTGTGCAATGGCGTTGGTCTTGGTGTATGGATTTGCATGTGTGTGTGCATGGTTGAGAGGATGTTCCCCTTTGCTCTTTGTGACGTTGGCCATTGTTGCCATTGCTCCATGAGCGTGGGTGAACCTCTCCTCTCATTCTTTGCCCCAACTTGGAGAAACTTCTCACTTCCATGTGAGGCGGTTAGGGTCTGTTGTTCCCCTTTTCTCAACAATTTTGGCGCCGTTGCCGGGGACGTCGGCCTTTAGCCGTTGGTTTTTCCAAGTTTGCGTGTCCATACTTCGTGAGATGCACCTTGACACTTGGAGGAGGATGAATACGTGTGGCCTTCGGTTGGCCTAGGGTACCTCTCATCTTTTAATTTTTGAGTAGTTTTGGTTCATTTCTTTTGTTTGTTGCACACGAACATCCTCTAACCACTCTCTCTTTCATTCTCTCTCATATACACACACCTCCACATACACTTCGACGTTGGCATCACTTTCCATGTAGGTCATATTCATTTAATGTTCAATGGGTGGGGGAGTGTCCTCATGGCTCCCTCCCACTTTCCATTCCTTTTTCAAGTAAACGAAAAAAAAAACATCCATTTCTTTTGAGATCACGAGGAAAAAACTTGAATAGAAAATTATTATTTTTGTTTTTGCATGTGCAAGATTTCCTCCATTTAATGTCATTGCGGATTGAAAGAGCCTGAAGCATTGAAAACGCCTTGGCATAATTCTATTCATTGAGTTACGTGCAGGTATGGGGGTATGGGGTTTTCTCTCTCCTCCTTAAAGGATTTGATAGATCCGTGCATGGGACGTTGGGGGAAATAACATTCTCCTTTCCCTCCCTCTCTTTCTCTCATTACGGGAGAATCCATCAGTTCTCTCCCTTTATGTCTAGGGTTTTCTTCGCTATGGAGGTAATTTTCTCCTGCGTGCATCACTTCTATGGCTGCGAGCACGTTTGTTGCTCCCCCTAATTGCCTTCCGTGCTCATTGGCCTCTCCAGTTCTGCTATCTGTTGTGAGGTTGAGCAGCTCCGCTCGCTGGCTTCTCTAAGTTTTGTTGTGAGGTTGAGCCGCTGCTCCTTCATTGATTCTCATTGCTCTGTGAGGCTCCCCCACTGCATGGGATTGAATATGGTGATGAGCTCCACTTCCGTTTCTTCCATCTCTACTAGGAACGTTCTTCAGGCTTCCTTGTTGGGTGTCTCGTGTTGTCTGGCGATCTGTTGGCTTGCATCATGGTACGCTCTTCTCAAGGCTGGTGACTTGCATTCATGTGCTAATCAGAAGCTTGTAATTTTTGTTCGTTGTTCGATGTTACCAGCATATGATTATAATGAGGATTCTAAATGCTTAAGACAAACAGTGCGTCATATTTCTATGCTTCCTGTGAATTTGCGAGCATCATATCTACATTGAAATGTGTCAATAGTTGTAGATTGAATGAGTAGATTGCGGTTTCTAGTTTTTGCATAGTGTGCACAAATTCAATATGTCTCCATTGGTCCATACTAAGCTGAAGATGCAGGTTCGAAGTTCAAGGAAGGGAGCATTTTTCTCCTAGTCCATAATCTCCCCTCTCTGTCACCATTGGCCAAGAGAAGAGTGTCTCATACACGCAATTCGATGCTCATTAACTCATACTTGGAGGTTGCCATTTATCCGTGTTCCCATCTCTCTCTTGCACACTTCGACATGTTTATAGCATCACCGAAAAGTTCTGTTCACTATTCTCACTCGAATATTGAAGTTGAGAAGAGATGATCAATTACCATGAGCTCATAGTTAGACAAGTGTTGTTTGTTAGTCTCGATTCTGATGTCTGTCCGCAAGAGGTGATTCACCTTCATGAATTACTTACAAAAGTTGGAGTTGTCCCGTGATTATTTTCATGTCTGAGAAAGTCAAGTTAATGGTTGATTTTTGGAGTTTTAAATTCGTTTGATGACAGACTCACTCATGAGGTTACAACTCATGGTCAACCATTCAATCAATGTCGTGAGTACCCTATGAGGAAGATATTATTCAAAGCCATCACTACGGGTCGCGTGAAGAAGCCGAAGTCTATAAGTGATCTCAAGAAGGGGCCTCCCTTAAAGGTGCACAAGATATTGGAATTTGGATGCTGCTTATGTTGGCTGAGTTTTTTGTGACTGCCCCTTTGTGGGGATTGTGTCCAAAAACTCCACCTGAAAGTTTGACAAGAATTCAATTTTTTCATTGATGATTACACTTGTATGTGTGAGGTTTACCGTGGGCATGGTCATATGTTTTCACTTTTAAATGTTGCAAGGGCATTATATTGTTCACGTCACTTTTATATTCATGTGTACAAATGACACATACTAAAGTATGAGGATACCTGCTAATATGAACAAGTATGATGCACAAAAAAAATAAAAAATATCACATGTTATATATTGCAGATTGTCACACATGCACACAACATAATATTCTTTACAGTTCATTTTGAGTTAAGCAAGTTTGCATGATAAGATCAAGTGAAAAAAATGGTTGTTGGTTTCTTTTCCACTTGAAGATTATATGGTTTTGAATCTTGCTCCTTGAAGATGGCCTCATCAAGTGCCCCCCTTGAAAGACATGTTGGTGAATCTTTGGCGACTACCCATGTATTTGCGACTTTGTCCCAAAAGCTCTATGGCTCTTTGAACTTGGAGCTAGCCAAATACAAGTCAGCAACATGGACACTCTTCATGGACATAATGATTTCTCTTGGGCTACCAAAGCTAGAATGAGATGTATGCTCACTTTAGGGTTATGCATGTTGTGGTTTGGGTTGTTAGTGATGTTCGATGTGGGACCTGAAATTTAAGTGTCACCTTCAATTATTATATTGCCCTTGTATGTCTTGGAGTTGCAGGTAGGTGTACAGGGGTGGTTGATCTTCCACCAAAACCAAGGACGAAAAGCAAGATATGTTTAACGCAAGGATGGCTTTCTTGAATGTTGTCTTCCCAATCTGAGTTGGATGCTAGAATTGATTTCTGAGTGAATTCATTGTTCTTTCTTTCTAAACCTTGAGTACTGCAGACTTGAAGGGAGGGATGACCTTGTCTCTGACCTTTGAAGCTAATTATTGACCCATACCATAATTCAGGAAGCTCTTTTTGGAAACTTCCTTCTAGATATACTAGACCTCTGAAGTGCAGAATGCTGATAATAATGCTTAATCCTTCTCATGCAGAACGCACCCTTTGATTTGTAGGCATTCTCATAAAGTATGATTGTCTATCGATCGACATTTGTTTTGCAGGTTTTGGCAACATGGTTGCAAGTCTTGGTGTTGACTAAAGGATTGGAGGTTCAGAATTAACAAGTGATTTCCATATGTTTCCTAATTCCTCAGTTTTGAAACACATTTTTGACGCATTTTTCATTGTCCGTTTCACATTGCAACTAGTCACACCTAATGTTACTTCATATTTTGGGCCTAATTCACTGTATCATCTCATGGGCTAGCAATGTTAGAACGTGATGTAAGCTCATTTTTAGCAAAGCAAAAGTAATTCTTGACTATGCTTTTAAGAGAGGTTTCGGATTGCATCCAAGAAATCAGGTGGGTAATGCACTTCTACATCACTCTGTCATCACAAGGTCCATAGTGAGCTGGTTCCATGAATGACTGATCAGGAGGTTTATGTCCATAACTTCACAAATAGATAAGGATTCTTTGGTCCTGGTGGAGCTCGAATCTCTGAGTGCTACAGGTCAAAGAGTGGAATAAGTGAGGCTTTTTGCTACTACCATAATCTAGGATGTTTGAGAGGATCAAAGCTATTGAGATTAATAGATAGCATGAAGCAGGAAGTGAACTACTAATTAAGTGTGAAAGTCACGACTTGAGTGTTTGTTTTTTGCCAGGGAAGTAATTCTCTGGTTTTACAATGTTCTCATAATGCATTGCAGACTTACACAGAATTCAAACATTGTTCTTTCATGAATCCTATAAGATGATTTGCATGAATAACTTTGGATAAAACTATCTGCATTTCATAAATGTTTGAAGAATGATAAGAATGCCGGATCCTTTACATTCATTTTATATAGTTCTTATGCTTGCACATTGTGCCTACTCACTTGTTAAGTGGTCACGCCACTTAAGGCCCTCTGTTTGAAGACAAGTTATTTAGAACACCTCTTGTGGAAGGGAATTTGAGACTAGTCGTTGCACTATTGCTTAAATCAAGTTTTGAATGCATAACACTCAATTAGCAATCTTGTTGATAGGAGCATAGTGTAAATGTTGGCAGAACCATAGGCTACATTAATCTCATGCTTTACATTGCAAAATGTCCCACTCTCACTTGAAAATAACAGAGAATGGAATCACTTAGACATAAGGGATAGGAGCTCTTGGTCTTGATTGGGCTCCTTGTTTTTTGGGGCTATTTTTTCTTTGTAGGAGCAAGAAGACTTTCATGCAGAGTTCTCTCTAGTAGAGCAAGTCTTGCAGCAATGGATGTTCCCTGCCGTGGAAACTAAAAATGGAATTACATTTTGTCGCTGGTTCTTTTCAAATTCAGTCTACTTGTTGTGTATGTTTAAATTTCAGGTATTGGAACTTTGAGAGAAGGCACATTGGATGGAGGCTGGGCTGACTGCCCCCCAAGGGAATTGTGTCACTCAGCATTACATGCCTGAAAGACTTGAAGACTTGAAGACTTGAAGACTTGAAGACTTGCAGACTCAACCGGACCTCGCTCAGCTATGTATGGTCCTTTTTTCTCAGCTTTGTCGAGGACGACAAAGACTAGGTGGGGGAGGGTGTTGGAACCTTGAAGTTATGAAGGACCCATGAAGCTATGAAGGCTATGGAGTACTTGGAGGCCTCCCTCAAAGCTTAAGGATACTTGGTTCAAAGCCTTGTGTGGCGGTCTTCCAAATTTCCCATTTTTTCCTTTTGTATACAAGTTCTTCATAGGAACTTTCTCTTATTTTCTTTTGTGAGAAAACCCATAAAAACTCAACCTTACCCTTCTTTTTTGTAAAAGGCTTCTTTTTGAATCCTTGCCTTATTTTAGATATGAGAGCTCTCTTTTGGATACGTGCAAGAGCTCTCTCTCTAAGAAGATTCCCTTTTTTATTTTCCCACCTACCTACCTTTTTTTAGAACATCTTTAGTTAATGAAGCCTTTGGCCACTTGTATTCAACGGATCCCTCTCCTCTCTTATATAAGGAGAAGCTCATTTTGTAAAAAAGGGGAGGTCCCTTGGCCATGGCCTTGGCCTCCATTTTGGTAATGGAAGAAGGTGTCATTTGTTACTCTCTTGCCTCCTTGTGTGCAATGGCGTTGGTCTTGGTGTATGGATTTGCATGTGTGTGTGCATGGTTGAGAGGATGTTCCCCTTTGCTCTTTGAGACGTTGGCCATTGTTTCCGTTGCTCCATGAGCGTGGGTGAACCTCTCCTCTCATTCTTTGCCCCAACTTGGAGAAACTTCTCACTTCCATGTGAGGCGGTTAGGGTCTATTGTTCCCCTTTTCTCAACATATGGTCATTCATTTCAGAGCACCCCATACTTCTTTCCATCCAATCTAGGGATGATGAAGGGCTTTGTGTTTCAAGCCTTTGATCTCTCTCCTCTATGATACGTCAGACCCTTGGTGCCCATGTAGTGACGTTTCAATGTAGAATCAGAACCATTTCTTCTTATTGCGAATCATATTTGTCATGTTTATATTGAAGATTGAAAAACCGATGTAAGTTACACAAGTATGTTATGCACATTAATTCTGATTCCACTACACGATCATAAGTGACATGGAGTTTTATCGTTAAAGCATAAACGCATTGGTCATATATATAAACAAAGTCTAAGAGAAGAAACGCGAGTTAAGATGACAGAGTGTCACATGAACCAGAGGTTGTCAACATCTCAGAACAGATCAACGGAATGGAAGTCGATTGAGTTAGCTACGCATGATTGAAATCAAATGTAATTCATGAGGGTGTATCAGAAGTTAAGAGGATAGATCAACAGATACGTGACTAACCCAAAAATCAAAGTGCGTACAATAGCATTTATCTGCTAATAAACCTGCGACACATATACTAGACTTGCCTTTTACGGATCATACGTCAAATTCATTCGAAACTCTTAACGCACAATTCATACGTCTATGTGCATTAAATGTCATATGCAGTTGAGGATTCAATCTCATGTCGTGTTATTGTAGAAATAAGGAACGTATAGTTGATCTTAGCGCAAGACTTGTAACTTAAGATCACCCATCTTTGGAGTCGTTCTCAATTCCCAACCAGTCACCTCAGGATCTGCATGATATCTATCAGATTTTGGTATTAGGCCCTCAAAGTACTTGCTCAGACCTCCTTCCTGGAGTTCCCTCCGCTTTGCGCCTATCCACCTAATCCTCCAGTCGACTATTGCAGGCCACAAAACCAATCTTATTCCGTGGAGAAGAAAGCATTGTGCCCACAAACAAACTGGAGAGTCGACCACAGACAAATTATTTGGACATAAATCCTAATTTTCAATGTTGCCCAACAAAGTGCATTAATGATATAGTCAAAGCAAAACAAACGCGACAGTTGTGAGGTCTCACTCCAGAATCACTGAGTTCATACATATTCCAACAGTTGAATGACCCTGTCAATTAAGTTCCCGTGGCCAATATGAATAAGTTACAAGCAAACAACAATGGATATTACCTCAAACAAAGCCTGCGTGTGACGATAGCTCATGGAAAGCCGTCAAAATAAGCTTTCAATGTTGAGGCTCCCAACTTCACAGACTCGATATTGCATATCAATCCCATTTCTCTTCCGGGTGTAACACAGCAGCTCTTTCAATCTGCCACTGTCTGCCAGACTTCCCGTACCGAAACTCAGTAGCTCCCCCCCCTTGCATTCCGTGTAGCCACGAAGCAGGAGAACCACCAAAAACATGCCACGACCTCTTCTCCTCTCGGGTCAGACCCCTACCTCTGCTTAGCACCCTCTCTCCTCATCAGCACCTGCACTGAGAGAGCCAGAGAAAGCTCCCCAACATACACTTCGAAAAGCCAATCCCCTCCTCCACGTATCTCTGTTCTTCCTCCCCCTTCTTTTTTTTGCAAAAGAAAAACAGTAGCGGTCTGGTTCTAAGCGAGAGCAAGCCCTTTTTGCTGCCGCTCGAGATAAAGGCTCCAATCCCTCAAGAAAAAAAATAGACCACACAACCCTTGTAACAAAAAAACAAAAGTAACTTCCTCCCTTCTGCACACAAAACGGATGCGGCCCCTTTGTCTGACAATTAAAATGGACAACCCTTTTCACCTTGTTTTTCATAAAACTCCAATGCCTACCTTCCAAGATCGATCCAGAGTATAGCATATATATGAGATTATTCCAAGGTTCAGAAAATACTTGCACCAACACCACCGTTTTCACAATAGTAGCACCATCTTGTTTCCTCTTGAAAATTTCCACCAAATTCTTTTGAGTGATTGTTTGGCTACAACCTGCTATACAGCCAGCAGTAATTGCTTTAATCCGAAGGGGATGGACCCTAAGAACTGACAAGTACTTGCGGTCTGCATCGTTGACGAGCTGCCCCCATGGCTCCTCTTAAGTTCTTCAAATGCATCTTCATCAAGGGACACTCCTCCCACACTGCAACAAGCTTTTAAGCTACAACCGAAGGTAACACATTGGACAAAAGTCCTTCAAGCTCCCTTTTAGCACTACATTCTAGTGCTTCTTCTCATCATAACACCCACTTTCTCCTCAAGGTACCTACAATCAAGCATGTATTCTACACAACAAAAGCATATTAGTGCAAAAAAAGTCAACTTGTTCATGAGGTAACATACTCCCCTCTCCTTATTTGCAAAGTCGTCCTCGACAAGCAACTCTTGCTGCAATATAATCCAATCAAATGAACATGTCAGTTTCCAATGGTTCACATACCTTTTCATTGAGCCATCATTCTAATTGGACCTGCAGTCATTGAAGCTATTAGTGCTAAAAAATCACTGTTGAATACATGCAAATCACTCACTTCCAAAATGATCCAAGAACATGCACATATATGCAACTCCATTTCCAACATGTATCAAATTGCTCATGCATTCCATTATGAAAATACTCTCAACCAAAATAACACATTCATACCTTTCCATGTTTTACACATACGACTGTCATTGTGAGAAAACAGAAAAGAAAGTACCGAAATAAACAACAACAACTGAAATGAATCCAATAGGAGATGCAACATACCCAAAATGCATACGCCTTTTATTGACCTACTATTCACTATGTACACATATTCCATGACCAGACACTCCCTAAGAATCCCCATCGTCATCCTACAAAAGCCATCGAGACCCGAGTACAAGTCAAGTCCTACATAAAAACCCTAGAGTGCCCCACACACTGGAAAACCCTCGGATAGAGCACACAAGTTATAAAGCAAGACCGTTGCATTACCTCGCTAAAGGTCTCATCTATAAGTACATATACAGTATCCGTGCCTTTGAGAATGTTGATTCAGAGTGAGCTGATCTGTCACAAGCCACCATACCAATCACACAAGCAAATAACGTTCCCTTCCAGGCGATCGTCGCCTTCTCCTCTCTCTCTCTCCCCCTCAGGAGTGGGGAATAATGTCATATGTAAATTTTATTTATATTCACACGTTGGCCTACGTTGACATTGGATGCGATTAGTGGACCTGACCACCTGACCAGGTTGATTCCACCCATCTACCAATGCAACGTAGCGCACAACACACAAACACATAACGATAGATAAGTAACATATATCAGCTAGCCCATAACGAAGCTGGATGCGGCTCGTGGTCGTGACTACCCAACCACAATGGCTCCACCTACCTACCAACCCATTATGGCGTGTAGCTAAGACACAAACATATACATCCCAAGCATATGGCGAAACTAGCTGCGGCTCGTGGTCCTAACCACCCGGCTAGGATAACTCCACCCACGTACTAGCCCACCATAGCGCATAGGTACAATCACAACAACACAGTGTTTTTTCTTCTTTTTTTTTATATAGTTTATTAATTTACCTCAGTCCTGAGAGTTAGGGAGAGGAAGAAAGGGTTGCTCCCCACTTTTCCCACACATGCATGCAAACATACACACTCCAGCCTTTGACATATCAATCACCTCTTCACTCCATTCTCTCAATTACAGACACTACATATGTATTCATCGATTTGACTTTTCACTAGGTAACTACAATCGGCTATGCCTTGGTCCCTCATATACCTATCCTTAGATGATCTAGAATGTGGGTCTCCGGGATGTCTCATATAGCCTCACCTCGTACTCATATCCCGACGACTTCCCTAGGGCGAGTCAGGCTCAACTTCAGGAGCTCCGTCGTCGCTACCTATCGTTAACAGATCTGCCCAAGCCCAAGTGATATCGTTCTGTTTGTTAGGCATTTCCCTCGAAGGGTCGAAATAGTAATATCGATCCCCTGCCCATCCTACATGTCCGATCAGGTATGTCTCAAACCACTCAATATGAAACGTAATATCCAAACCCTGGTTTATGAAGCATACCAGCCAGTGCGCTTCCTCCACATCATATTCGGTCTCAAAGTCGTCGACCTCTATATCCATGCGGGCGAATGTTTGGTCCGAGAATATATCCCCAGCTCGTACAAATAGAGTTGAGTTATTTGATCTGCCATTTTGTTACTTAGCTCCTAACAGTCTCTGCGCAACACAAAAAAAATAATTAGAAGTCCAAAATTCTTGAGCTAGCAAGGGATAATATTTATAACAACAAAAATCATAGCTAACATATGCGCATATATATATATATATATATATATATATTTATATAATTATACATCTATGTACAAGGAGTCTACTACGTCCTTCCACTTGGATCTCGTCTGGCTTCTCCCGTCCTAATGCTAGTTGAAATATGGTTTAACTCGAAGCACGTTAACCTTCACTGGAGCACATTCTTCTCCTAAATCTTGAATTTGCATGGAACCATTAGAGTTGAGTTCCACCACTTTAAACGGCCCTGCCCATCTTGTCTGTAACTTCCCCGGGAATTTGTAATATTTGCTATCATAGACTAGCACCAAATCCCCTTCTTGAATCGCATAGGTCTTGAGATTCTTGTCATGCCTCTCCTTACATCTTCTCTGAATAACTTCCAGACTTTGCTATGCAATGAGTCTCTTTTCTTCTAGCTTGACCAGTTGTATGTACTTCTCCTTCAATGACTCTTCCTCTCCCAGCCTGGCCTCGATGGCCACTCTTAATGTCGGAACTTCTTTTTCGATGGGAAAGATGGCTTCCTCGCCATATACTAGGGAGAACGGAGTGCTCTTAGTCGTCACTCGATAGGATGTTCGATACGCCCATAAAGCTTCCAAAAGTCTCTCATCCCAGTCTTGCCTATGCACAGCTACTGTCTTTGTCAGAATCTGTTCAAGAACCTTGTTGGTAACCTCCACTTGTCCATTTGCCCTCGGGTAATATGGAGTGCTTTTCGTGTGTTTGATCTTATATAACTCCATTAAGTCCTCGATCAGTTCGTTGACAAAGTGTGTGCCTCTATCACTCACTATGTGTGAGAGTCTTTGAACAGCGTTGGCCACCAATACCCAGCCAATAAGATCTTTCTTGCCGTGAGCTCACCAGCAAAATGCCCATCGCAGGGTTCATCATGCAATGCTCTCAGAACTAGGGTTGCCTCTTCTTCCTCGAGACACCTCCGATAAATGCTCTCATGGACAAAATATCGATAGAGCTGCCCACCAATGATGCTATGGTGTTTTGCCAGTGCTAATAGTTTTTGCTTCTCTCTCTTGCTTGCTCCCGGCGGGTATTTAGTGGTGCACAAGAAATTCACCAAGTCGGCATACCAAGGTACCTTAGCATCAACCTGAAATAGATGTCCATCAGGAGCATCGTCGGGCACACCAGAGATTGGTTCCTCATTAATAATTCGAGATAAATGGTCAGCCAATATGTGCGCTTTGCCTGGTTTGGTTACCACTGTGAATTGAAATTCTTGTAGGAGTAGCATCCACCTCATCAATCGCCCTGATAGCTCGGGTTTATTGATGATATACTTTAGGGCTTCATGATCAACATAAAACGTGAAATGTTTTCCCATCAGATAGTGCCGATACTTGTTTACCGCAAAGATCATCGAGAGGCATTCCTTCTCTGTAGTCGTGTAGTTCCTCTCAGTGCTATTCAAGTTTCGACTTGCGTAATAAATAGGGTGGTCCAACTTCTTTTCATCGGCTTGGCATAGCACTGCTCCAACCGCAGTATGAGAAGCATTTGTATGCACATGAAATTCTTTCGTCCAATCAGGTGCTACCAAAATCGGTGCATTCATCAATCTCTCTTTGATCAAGTCGAATGCAACTTGACACTCTCCAGTCCATTGATATTGTTGGTCTTTCCTCAAAAGGTTCGTCAGTGGTGCTGCTATTGATGCAAAATTTAATATAAATCATCGATAATAATTAGCATGTCCCAAGATTCCTCTAAGTTGCCGCAAGTTTTGAGGAGGTGGAAGTTGTCCGATTTTTTCTACTTTATCCTTGTCAACCGCGATCCCTTTTTCGGAAATAACATGTCCCAAGAGCAATCCTCTTCGTACTCCAAATGTACACTTTTCAGGATTTAATGCGATGCCTTTTTCAATGCTTCTTCTTAAAATAGCTTCGATCCTCTCCATCATGTTTTCATCGTTGCCTCTGATCGCAAAGTCATCGAGGAATATCTCCATCCAATCCTAGAAATAGTCTTGATATGCAGCTATCATTGCCCTATGGAATGTAGCCGGTGCATTGCATAATCCAAATGGCATCACACGATATGTGTATGTGCCCCATTGTGGTGAAAGTAGTTTTTGATTGATCCTCTTCATGGATTTGGATCTGGTTGTACCCACTGAAACCATCCAAAAATGAGTACAATTTATGGCCAGCCACTCTGTCCAAGATTTAATCAGTAAACGGCAAAGGGAAGTGATCCTTTTTTGTACGCTCGTTCAACTTCCGATAATCTATGCAAATGCAGATTTTCTTATTTTTTTTCGGAAGAACTACAATTGGTGATACCCATTCGCTGGATGCGATGGGATATATGAATCCTGCTTCCAATAACTTAGTCAATTCTAGCTTGATCAATTCCGAGTAGACTGGATTTGTCCGCCTAAGTCGTTGACATATTGGTCGGGTGCCTTCTTCCAAATCTATATAATGTTGGCAAATTCGGGAATCAATTCCTCTCAGATCACTGTATGACCATGCAAAGGCCTTGCTGAAATTTTTGAGTGCCAATTTAATGCATTCTCGTACTCCATCTGGTAGCTCTGACCCCACGCTCAAGAACTTTTCTAAAAAAACTCCCACTTTTCCACCTGAGCTTCTTGCGAATATTCCTTATTCATTGATGACACTGTGATTGGAAAGTGCTCCCCGATCACGCGTGCATGGTTGGCCAATAAATCATTGTTTTTTTCTATTTTGACCACACCCAATTTTTTTAGTTCCGCTTTTGCAATGGCTTCCGGCACTTTAGTCTTGCTCTTCGCTTCTTTTTCCGATTCTCGACTTCTCCTTAGAAGCTCTGCTTCTAGCACTCTGACCCTTTCTCTCAACTGTTGTACTTCCATTGTCGGAGCTAACTCCAGCTTCAACTCATCTTTTGAAGTTCCCTTCTCCAGCGATTGGGTAGCTTTGATTTCCCTTGCATCTATACTTAACATGTAGCACTCAAATTCACTGGTATGTGTCAACCATCCTAGCAACTCCTGGTCTGAGTCATCCTTGTAAACTAGTGGGTCTTTGTGCTCGCCCACTTTCGTGTGTTGGAGTTTGGACAATTGCAAGTTAAATCCATCCTGTAAAAGGTCCTTGGAAGTTTCCGTGCGCAAGGCAAATCTTACCCGCACCATTTCTTGTCTAACCTTTTCCTTTGCTTTTTGCTCCCTTTCCTCAGCTGTTGTCGATTTCTTGCCGGTCAAGTTTGGAGACACTTGAAGTTGTATTCGATCAGCCTTCGGTCCAATTGTGATAAATCCTGTGGGCCAATCGTGCACACATTCGGCTTGCACCAGCCATGGCCGTCCAAGTAAGATCGAGAAGGTGGCCTCTGAGGTCCTTGGTCTTAGTATCAGATAATCAACTTTAAATTCTAGACCGCCCACAACTGTGCTTACATTCTTCAAAAGACCCGCGGGCTTCACTTGCATTTGATCTGCCATCCTCAAGGACATCGGAGTTTCTTCCATGTGGTTGAGGCCCAAAGCTTTCATCATGTACTCAGTCATAAGGTTGACTGCGGCTCCACTATTTAACTGAGCCCCAGGGACTGCATATCCTTTAATCTCGACTGTCACAACTGGAGCATTCGAATCAATTTGTGTACTAATACTTTGAATCATACCTTGGACCTCTTTATCTTGTCTCTTTTTATCTCGAGCTTTCCTCGGCTTCTTAATATATTCGTTGTAGAATTGTTTCCTATATGCAGGTGAACATTTTAGCAGTGTGCCAATGTCCAGCATGACTTCCGTGTCAGCCAACAGTTTTACGATGTCAACTTCTTCTGAACTTTGTCTTTCCTTCTTACACTTTGGAGCCCTTAATCTTTCAGGGAATGGTGCTATGTTTGGCACAAACTCCTTGGTCACTGGTGGAAGAATCTCTATCTCTTCCCCATCCTCAAACTCTTGCTGCTCAACAAATCCTCCAACTTGATTTTCTACCTCCTCAGGTTCGGGTATCTTCTCTTGGCTAGCTTTTTCACTTTCGTCTTTTGGATTTTTCTTCAAATACTCTTGAGTTGTTGTGACTATTGCCACAGTGGGCTCTTTATGCGGTTTCTTGGCCTCGTAAGCATCCACAAAGTGCATTGACGAGCTAGAGCCTTCTTGAGGATTCGGTGTCTTGAATACTACTCCAATTATAGGAATGTGCTCTTGAGCTCTCAGTGTGGAATGCATCTGAGTTTCAACATAATTTGAGGACCCTACTGGCCCCTTATCCTTTCCAGTGGAAGCTCTTTGTTTTGGACAATCTTCATCAAAGTGGCCCTCTCCACTACAGTACCTACATAGTGGGGTATAATCAACTGGTTTCTTTTCGTTTGGACATCTAGATTGAGTATGGCCAAAGCCATGGCATCTCCAACATTGGATTGGACCATCTCTTCTTTGATCACGTGCGGCTCCTCTTGGATAGTCTCCTCCCTGACCCTGAGCACCATATCCATAAGTTTGGCTATTTTCCCAAGGAGATGTAGGTGGGACACTTTGAGCAGGCAATCCCGTGTAGGATCTTCCTCTTGTATCTCTCGATTTCATGGTCCTTTCTTCATAGGCTCTCTTGTTGTAACATCGGTCCTCCGTGTGATTGGTCCTTCCACAAAACGTGCAATGCATTCTAGGTGGTGATCTATCTGTGAATACTCTCGAGACTGTAGGGCATTCTGAAGCCAAATGGCCATAACCATGGCACTTTCCACACCATGTGTTCGATCTAAACACTTGATTCGGGTTCCTAGCTACCTCTGGTTTTACTGTGTATGTTTCTTGGGTCATTGTGGCAGCTTTTATACTTTGTGTGACCAACTCCAATATTCGTTCTTCAGTTAGTGCAGGCTTTACCTCGCCTGGCGTGCTAGTAGCAGCTACAAAAGCTGGGGTCGTCAATGCGGGACTTCCTTGGCCAGGATCTTTCATTGGTATGTTTCCTGGGCCTCCCATTGGCTTGTATAAGAGCTCAATCTTCCTTTGTTGACATACTTCCTCCCAAAGCCTTACTTGTTCCTTAGCATCTATTAAAGGTGCCAGTCTTGTCAGGCTAATATGCTGCTGCACCGTAGGATCTCTCAATCCGGCAATGAACCTTCTCTTCAATGTCTCATCGTTCGGGGCATTCGCGCCCATCTTTCTTACCAAGGTTTCCATTCTCTGAATGTATTTATCCATGCTCTCATTGACTCCCTATCGCAAATAATCCATCTGTTGGGCCAATCTATCTTGGAAGCCTTGTCATCAAAACTTTGCCAAGAAGGCTTCCTTTAGCATCTGATAAGTTCCACACTCTTGTGGTGTTAGATTCCCATACCAATTGGCTGCCTCATCACGGAGAATAGCCGGAAAAATCCTCAACCTTTGACCCTCGTCAACTACCTCATTGGCCTCACAAGTAACCTCAAACAGTTGGATAAAACTATCCGGATCCTCGTCCCAAGCACCTGAGAACTTGGTAAAGTCCCCCAAATGAACTGAAATCCGCTGAGCCATTTCAAACAGAGGTGTTATATCAATATCACTTCGATCCTAGAAATTTAGTGCACGCGGCTTCAGGATCCCTCCTTCAAACTTTTGCACTTGATTCACGACTCTCCTACGGGAGTACACGCTTTTGGCAGATTTCTTCGAGCTAGTCAAGTTTGACTCGCCTTGCGATTCCCACCTCTTCCTTTCTCTTTCAAGGGCTCTTCTCTGAGCGCGTTCCTCTCTTTGCGTTTGTGTTGCTCCTAAGGATGAGCTCCCCTCGCTCATGTACTAGATCTGGTGCAACAGAACAAGGATTACAACCACCACATACTAGAGAGATGACTCTCCTCCCAACCAAATGCCTCTATATATAGCTCTTTCCAGGGGACTGCCTTCTTGGGCAGGTGGATACTAATCATCCAAGTGTCAGCCATGTAACTACATGTGCGCCAAGTGTCCCAGTTAACTCGAGTTAACTCAAGTGGATGCTTCTAGAAGGCTCTAGAGCTCTTTGGGCAAAATACTCTCTCCATGTCTCCCATGGGGATTGAACCCAAGACCTCCTCCTTCACATCCTTGAGACTTAACCACTAAGCTAAGTGGTTTACTTGTTCACAAGAGCACAAGACCTCCTAGTAAGTCTAAACTCGAGATCTTTGGTCATACACACGGATGACCAAACGGTGTCCGATTTCAGATCTGTCTGAACCGGCCAGACCCTTGGATCATAGACTTACTTACTTACTCTGATACCAATGCAACAGAACAAGGATTACGACCACCACATACTAGAGAGATGACTCTCCTCCCAACCAAATGCCTCTATATATAGCTCTTTCCAGGGGACTACCTTCTTGGGCAGGTGGATACTAATCATCCAAGTGTCAGCCATGTAACTACATGTGCGCCAAGTGTCCCAGTTAACTCGAGTTAACTCAAGTGGATGCTTCTAGAAGGCTCTAGAGCTCTTTGGGCAAAATACTCTCTCCATGTCTCCCATGGGGATTGAACCCAAGACCTCCTCCTTCACATCCTTGAGACTTAACCACTAAGCTAAGTGGTTTACTTGTTCACAAGAGCACAAGACCTCCTAGTAAGTCTAAACTCGAGATCTTTGGTCATACACACGGATGACCAAACGGTGTCCGATTTCAGATCTGTCTGAACCGGCCAGACCCTTGGATCATAGACTTACTTTATTACATCTGGAGTCCGCAAGCTCGGCCAATATGTGGCGCTAGGCGAACCTATGGCACTCTCTTATAGAGACGTGCCAAGCTATTCCCGGCAAACGCACCAAAATGTTTAGCCTCTTAGTCCAAGGGAAAGTGTCTCACACACGCCTATGTTTTGTTCAACTAACTTGTACTAGGCCACTTTCTTTTACTTTGAGTCCACCATTGCTCACGAATATGCCCTCTTTTGGGATCCCCAGTAGGATCGCCAAAATGATTAGTCCTAATGCCCAAGGAAATGAGGTAGAAATATGCTTGTGGTTTTCCCAAAATCACTTGGGATAGGTCTATTTGCACTCCTCTGAGTCTACAACCGTACTCGAATATAGATGTAGCAAAGGAAGGATTGAAGACCCGAATACCTATGTAAACCGATATCCACTCCAGGTTAACCCTTGCAAGCACTCTCTCACTTGCTTTCTTTCACCCCCACCTACTCTTGCTCACGTTCACCTCTCCCTCTCTTTTACTCTCACACTCTCTTGTACTCACATGAACTCACACACACACTCACACAAGCACAAACATACACACAAATCTTTCACCCACTAATTTCCAAGCCTATCTGTATGTGTTCCCTTTCTTTCCCTTTTGAGATTTACAACACTAATAAGAAAAGAGATAAACACAATCAATTAAGCTGGTGGGTATATATGGTCATTCATTTCAGAGCACCCCATACTTCTTTCCATCCAATCTAGGGATGATGAAGGGCTTTGTGTTTCAAGCCTTTGATCTCTCTCCTCTATGATACGTCAGACCCTTGGTCTCCATGTAGCGACGTTTCAATGTAGAATCAGAACCATTTGTTCTTATTGCGAATCATATTTGTCATGTTTATATTGAAGATTGAAAAACCGATGTAAGTTACACAAGTATGTTATGCACATTAATTCTGATTCCACTACACGATCGTAAGTGACATGGAGTTTTATCATTAAAGCATAAACGCATTGGTCATATATATAAACAAAGTCAAAGAGAAGAAACGCGAGTTAAGATGACAAAGTGTCACATGAACCAGAGGTTGTCAACATCTCAGAACAGATCACAGAATGGAAGTCGATTGAGTTAGCTGCGCATGATTGAAATCAAATGTAATTCATGAGGGTGTATCAGAAGTTAAGAGGATAGATCAACAGATACGTGATTAACCCAGAAATCAAAGTGCCGACAATAGCATTTATCTACTAATAAACCTACGAAACATATACTAGACTTGCCTTTTATGGATCATACGTCAAATTCATTCGAAACTCTTAACACACAATTCATACGTCTATGTGCATTATGTATAGTCAGAATGAATATTCAGGTGCACAATTCAATGTCATATGCAGTTGAGGATTCAATCTCATGTCGTGTTATTGTAGAAATAAGGAACGTATAGTTGATCTTAGCGCAAGACTTGTAACTTAAGATCACCCATCTTTGGAGTCGTTCTCAATTCCCAACCAGTCACCTGAGGATCTGCATGATATCTATCAGACTCATAAAACTCCAATGCCTACCTTCCAAGATCAATCCGAAGTATAGCATATATATGAGATTATTCCAAGGTTCAGAAAATACTTGCACCAACACCACCATTTTCACAATAGTAGCACCATCTTGTTTCCTCTTGAAAATTTCCACCAAATTCTTTTGAGCGATTGTTTGGCTACAACTTGCTATACAGCCAGCAGTAATTGCTTTAATCCGAAGGGGATGGACCCTAAGAACTGACAAGTACTTGCGGTCTGCATCGTTGACGAGCTCCCCCCATGGCTTCTCTTAAATTCTTCAAATGCATCTTCATCAAGAGACACTCCTCCCACACTGCAACAAGCTTTTAAGCTACAACCGAAGGTAACACATTGGACAAAAGTCCTTCAAGCTCCCTTTTAGCACTACATTCTAGTGCTTCTTCTCATCATAACACCCACTTTCTCCTCAAGGTACCTGCAATCAAGCATGCATTCTACACAACAAAAGCATATTAGTGCAAAAAAAGTCAACCAGTTCATGAGGTAACACTACCTACCAAGCTTTGATACTCTTTAATGTCTTCAATTTTCTCACCTTCATAAACACTAAGTTTATGGTTCATCTCCAAAGGTGTACCTGCAGGTTTAGTGTTCTCCATTTTTAACTTGAGAAGTAGATCCTAAATGTATCTTCTCTGAGTCAAATACATTCCTTCATCTGTGTATATGACCTGCATACCTAGGAAATATGTGAGCTCATTGATTTTGAACTCCTCTTGCAAGTGTCTCTTGATCCTTTGAATGCCATTTAGATTATCACTTGTCACAATAATATCATTTACATATACACATAGATAGATAACCTCATCGTGATCCCTTTTGATGAATAGAGAAGGATCTAAGCTGCTAGGTTTGAACCCTTGATCTTGAAGATATGTAACCAACCTGTAATTCCAAGCTCTAGGAGCTTATTTCAATCCATACAATGCTTTCTTAGGTCTGCAAAAATAACATGCATGATTAGGGTTTTCAAAACCTAGTGGTTGTGATATGTATACCTCTTTACTTATCCAACCATTTAAGAATGCATTTTTCACATCAAGTTGGAGGAGTCTCCAATTACTTGTAGCAGTGACACTGATCAATGTCCTGATTGTAGTCATCTTTGCTACTGGTGAGAATGTTTCCTCATAGTCTATACCATGAGTTTGTGAGCATCCTTTAGAAACTAATCTTGCCTTGTACCTGTAAACTGATCCATCTAAATTTCTTTTAACTTTATATACCCATCTGCAACTAATCACCTTTTGATTCAACGACATTGGAACCAAATTCGAAGTGTCCATCTCCTTCAGTGCATCTATTTCTTCTTTCATGACCTTTTCCCAATTAGGGTTTCCCTTTGCCTCTTCATCGGTTGACTGTTCCTCTAAAATAGATTCTTTTGCCAAGTAGATTGAATGCTTCATAACGAATGTGGAATCATATCCATACCTTTTTGTTTGTTTCTTCTCTCTTGCTAATCTTCTAGGTGCTTGTTTGGAGCATTCTCCAACCTCTTGCATCTTTTATTTGCCTCTTGACTTCCATAGTTTGTAATCCTTTTCTCTTTCATCTTGGTCATCGTCTCTATCACTTCTTGGATCCTGGACCTGTGTATCATGCTTGCTTCCTAATTGATGAAAATCAGAATCAAGATCATATGGTAGAGTTACCTTTTGTTTGTCTTCATCATACCAAGACCTATGTTCTTCATAAACAACATCTCTACTTGTAGTGAATTTCTTGGTTGAAGGATTATAGAACCTATAACCCATCTGAGTTGAATCATATCCAATAAACACTGCCTTTGTTGCCCTTTCATCTAGCTTACCTCTTATTTGTGATGGTACATGAACATAAGCTAAACAACCAAAAACCTTGCAATGTCCAAGACTAGGTTTTCTTCCATGCCATGCTTCATAAGGAGTCATACCTTGAAGTGATTTGGATGGTAGTCTATTGACAAGGTACACAGCAGTTGAAATAGCCTCTGCCCATAGATAATGTGGCAACTTCTTCTCTTCAAGCATTATTCTGGCTTATCCAACCAATATCTTGTTTCTCCTCTCTACAGGTCACGGATTTTCTCTTGGATCAGTAAAAAGCAACCAACTATAGCAGTATCTTCTATTGAAACTGAGTACAAAGTAGCATGTGAAGTAGTATGGTTGAGGAGGATCCTATGGCACATAGGACATACAAGGACAAGAGGCTATAAGGTTGAAGCATGACAACCAAAGTTGCATGACCATCGCCAAGAATCTTGTTTTCCATGAACATACTGAGCACATAGAAATTTAGTATCACTATGTGCATGAGTTAATTGAGGACATGGTTGTGGAGATAAGCTATTGTCCAATTGAAGAAAATGGAGCATACATCTTCACCAAGGCTCTTGGGAGATATCAACTTCATCGACACTTTCCAAAGCCTAGCATTGGACTAAGGAGGCAATTCACCTTAGGGTGGACATTGAGGGGGGGTGTTAGATATAATCAATACTCCACACTCAAGTGACTAGAAATGATCCACGGTGCTCTAAGTTGTAAGGCCCCCATTATGAGGTGAAGCCATTGTGGAACTAAGACATTTGTGGAGCCCTAACTTCCAAGTTAGATGAGGTCTATGTGTGACCATTGATGGTAATAGATGATCTTTGTGAGCCTAGCCATTAGGTTACATATGGCATAAAAATGTCAGCCATTGGGTTGCAATTCAAGGCAAAAATAAAGACCATGTGGTGCCACACAGTCTCCCCATAGAAGCTTAATGGAGGAGTGTAGAGGACGCCTTTCTCCGTTTTGCAGGGTCCAGCGGGCCTATTCTTGTGGCCCAAAGGGTTGAGACAATAGGAATTTTAGTCAGGGAGATTTTGTGGGATTATATATTTTCTCGACTATTTCATATTACCCAACTACATTTATCTATATCCACTCCCCTTTTAAAAGCTACATAAGCATGGCCCATGTTGAGCTTTATGGAGCATTGCACACTAGTAATCCCTTCATCTAGATTTTGTCTAGATCGCCATCTAAACTCCACATTGGAAGCGCATGAGTGACAACACCATTGTTGTAATTGCATTATGCTTGGCAATCTGAGAATTTGAGCTCTATATCTCTTAGTATGCATCTATCTTTGTCTACATTTTTCTCTCAACTTTGTCTAATGGTCTATTCTATTGTGCTATTATTTTTTTACAGCCCAATATATAATTTGATACCGCTTTCATGTATCTCAAGAAGTGTCTTCCTTCTATTTAAGATGGAATAAAGGTGTAAGAAATTAAGGTGCAAGAAATTCTCATTACATTGATAAATAGAAAAATACTTTATTTACCACTTCCACAAATTCTCGGACAATGAAGTGTGTGTTTTAGAAAACTCTTAGATGGATGCATTGCTATTGTAAAAAACCATATGGGAACAATTTGATATTTTCAAAACATATCTAATTCTTTTCATGTGATCAATAATAATAAGATTCTATATTTGTATATAGATACATCCAAGGAGTCCATCTTTATAATTGATGACATGACTTGGGTGAAAGAAATGTTTTGAGAATTCAATTATCTATACCACCTTATAGGTTTGTCCGTGTGATAGCTCTAATCTTTTATGAATACCCTCGCATATCTTTTTTGGAATCATACCACGTTTAGAATGTGATTGATTAATATCAAGAACCATATAAAGTCTCCTTTAAGCGAAAAAAAGTGCACGCTTCATTTTTCTAATATCACACATGCAATTATCACCCAATTTAGAACATTTTAAAAACAAAACATATACTAACAGCAAGACAAGTAATGGTTTGTAGGTAGTATACGGTACATACTTCTTCATAAGTGTATTAAACTTCTCAATAAAAGCTCAATAAAAGTTAAGCAACAAAGCATGGCTATACAAATGCATCAAGGATCATATATTTGTGGTTAGGTGTGTGTTTGTCTGCATACATTAAAAATTTCTCCATATATTATCCTTTATTAAAAGATGGAACTAAGGTCCTTACATCTATATATAGTTATTGTAGTATGACCAAGGGGATCCAAGACCACATCACCTTGCATGAAAGCAATGGGAAATCTCAAGAAAGGTTCTCTTTAATCCAACCAATGGAAAATACAAGAAATGCAATAAATTCTACTCACATACAAGGAGAAACAAGCATGCACACACACCACACTCTCACTCATGAAGAAAAATATACACAAGTGCACATAGTCTTAAAATTAGAGAGTTACTACCTTCATTTCTAAAAGATATGTTCATGGAACTCACATGAACCAAAAGCTCTCCTTTTCAAAAATGATCTTCTCTATTATAAGCTAAGCTCTTTTCTCCATGTGCTCTAAAGAGTAGTCAAAAAGTGAACATGTGCCTAACTACCATATCCTGAGGAATTTCCAAATATTCTCTCTAACAAACACATCTCCAAGAATATGTGCATAGGGATTTTTCTATATCCTTCTTTTGCAAAAAAAGGATTTTTATGTACAACCCTCCAAGCCTTACTTTTGGAGAGTTATTAAAAAGGTCCTAAGAGGATGTTCTCATGTGCAAGCCTACAAATATGCACAAAACGGGCATTTCTATGAGCAAGGGAGGGTTTCCATGCACAAGAGAAAATAAGTGCACACCTTACAACCCAACACTCCCCCCCTTTAGAATTTTCCATTCTCAACAAAGCTAAGAGAAGAAGATCATAGATAGTTGAACATGTCCAAGCATGAGTCTTCAAGTCTTCCAAGATTTGAGACTTTCAAGCCTTCATGGTGGTGGAGCATCTTTAAGTGATGAGGGACACGATCCTCCTAAGAGGTATTCAACCCATCAACTTGAAGACAAGTATGAGGTGCCCTTTGTTGCCAATCATGCATACATCACAAAAATAAACACTTCACAAACTTGAGTGAGGGCATATTGTGGTAGACGCCAATGTAAAGTCATAGGGATTGTATCCCTTGGGTCAAACATAGAGTAGCCACTTATGCAAACACAGAAAAAAAGATCAAGGCACCAACTCTTATTATCAATTTTACTTCTTCAATGTGTGTGACAAAACATGGCATCCATGGATTTATCTTACCTATAGTGTGACACATTGTATCATTAAGGTGAATGACAGCAGCCATATTAGGAAAAAAAACTCATTGATTTAGGGAAGTGTTGACTTCGTACTACAAATTGAATTGTTCTTTGATTGGAGCAACTACTGCATTCACATCCTTTTGAACAACATTTCTTTGATACACCAAACAACAAGTTATTTTGGCAATAGACAATTTTTCATGATATGCCTTCTCTAAGAAACTTGCCCATTCAAGTTTGTGTGTGTTTCCCTGTTAATTGTCAAGTGATTGCATGTCGGTGTCATAAAATGCTTCATTGTTCAGGAGAACTACAACATATGTGTATTTTTGCAAGGACTGAATTGACATCAGATTGTTGTATGGTTGCAACTATGCTCTATAGGTCACTAAAGGAAAAAACAGCAATATGGTATACAATAAATTTATGATTCTCAATATTATGGCGCCCCCACACAAGATCAACTGTTGGAAGGCCATAGATGTGTTCATCATTTGTAGGGGTTCATGCATCTCCAAGCATATCCAAACTAGTCCTGCTCCTTGCCTGGTTCAAAATCTCCATAATCTTCTCAAATAGATCACCCCTTTTGCTAGTTCTTCTCTGCACTAATCAATGTAGCAATAGTCTATATTGAGGACGAATCATGGCTCAGTTATGCTTTGAACCACTCCAAATGCTTCTTTTGGTAGCCCTGCATATCCACAAGTTCCCAAAAGTGCTATTAAAATTTGCATCCCAAAATCCTTCATTTGTTGAACCTCTTGAAATGCATGCCTTTACAACAACGATAGTGTTAGACTTATGACTTTGTAAGGTCCAATTTTGGTAAACAAAGCAATGCAGAATTGATGATCTCAAAAAATTATGGCTTCAAAGATGTCTTACCAATAAGGTAACCTTCTACATCAGATTGACCAGCAAGCTCCTGAAAATTTCCAACATTAAAGATCCTTTATACCTTGTTCTCATCAACCTAGCAATGCTTGAGCTAATCTTGGCAACCAAACAGGTCCAAAAAATGTTATTCACCTCTTGGCTTGAGCTGAAGTTGCACTTTTAATGGTTTTTTCCTTCCTCACACTGTTCAAGAGTCTTCCATATACAAGCAATCATTGTTATCCTAGACAAGTGCATAGGTAACCTTATTAGTAGCAAACATGTTGGATTTATTTAACAAAAGACCTCCTCTCTGAGTGTCAAAGAGTCTTACAATGTATGTCCAATTTTCTATCATTTTGGTATTGATACCTCTAGTATCTGCTCCACCTTTCTTTACTTAGGAATTTTGAGTAGCAATAGCAAAATCGGATCAAAGTTAGGCTTTTACTTGAGGAAAAAAGAAACGAAAGGGGGATTGATCACCACTTCAACTTCTTCTATAGAAGGCCGATCTAGATTAGTGAGAACATCAACACCTCTGCCCTATTTCCATAATTCCAACTACCTTTGATGAAGACTTGCAACCCATGCTAGCTCAATTAATATTCATAGCTACTTGAGAGAGATAAGAAAGTGGAGTATCTTCACGAGTAAACTTCTTTGTATTTCAGAGGAGGGCATAATCGTAAGGATGGAAAAGTGTGCAAGGAATGTTTACGACCATGCGGTACGTAGTCAAGCTAGAAATTCTTGTAAAAATGAGAAACGGCAGTGCCTTGAGCTTTTGACTACAGTAGTTGTTGGAGATCCAAAAAAAATGACATTTAGGCAAACATAGTAGGGCTTCAAACCACTTGATCGAACCTGAATGACCCCAAAGCAACGTGTAGCAGAGAATGGACTTGGGAAGATGACATTGTGCCCCCCACCAATTGCATCCATATCGTGAGAATCATGTGCTTTAAATGGAGGTGTAAAAAGTAGCCATTCATACTGAACGTTCTCAAAGCCAACTTAGATGCAGCTTCAACCCTCAAGTCCCATTTGATCTACTAATATACCATTTAAGTTGGTTTGCCACAAGGAAATCATCCATTTGATACATTTTATTTGATAAGGCTAAAGCTTTTCTCTAGTAAAAGTGGCACAATTTCTTGTTGCTCTTTCCATGCCTTCTCTTCTTTTGTAATAAGGCTTGGCCCTTCCCTTGCTTTGTCGCTTCCTCACACTATGCTAACATTGCCTCCACTGTAGCTTTAGCTTTCTTCTTACCCACACTTTACAAATAATGTTTCCTCTTCAAACGACTCCCTTTTTCTCTTTTCTTTGGAATCCTATAGTTCAAGCTTACCCTTTTCTTCCAAGGCTATATCGACCATCTTCTCCACCAAGAACTACAAGTAAAGATCAATTTGGTGCACTACTCCTCTAGCTTGTTGAACATGGTATCGTGCAACATTTGAGTAGGCAATTCTAACTCTTTCTCTGTCTCTTTCTGCATGGGGATATGGACAAGCCCTCTCATAGCCTGAGTTGAAAAAGATGGATTTCTTGCATTTGTCAAATGAGCAGTGAGGTGAATGCACCATCCATTGTTATGTGTCACTTATCAACAACTTAAGTACTTAAAGGGAAGTGTGGATGGAAACTAGAGGGTTCAATTAGTGAAGATGTATCCAAGCCCGCCAATCTAACCTGGCCAAAAAACTGTGAGGAATTTTCCATGATGTGCCATGTCACGGAGCAACCAATATCTAATGAAAATGTGGGGGATAGAAGGCTACTACTAGACTACTTGATGAGTATCAAATGCCATATGTAGTGACCAATATTTCTAGCTCCGATGAGATTGATCCTCTTCATAGTGTGTTCTTGAGAGTAAAGACCTGACACATCAAATCTGGAGAGCATGCCTCCACCTCATCTCCCAACACATCACACAAGAACATTCCTTTTCTAGGATTTTCAATCGGCTTGATGAAGACCCCACCAACATTGCTATCATACATAAAAATCCAAAAAAGATGTGAAAATGGTAGCTCCAACCTCCCATCTTTCTTTTTCTTTGTCAAACCCCTACCTTTCTATACTTTTACTCTATTGGCTCTAATGTTTGCATGCTTCCAAACATATTTCCCAAGCTCTATATCTAGAGATGCAAACTACAAAATGATGTGTTATACTACAAGATGGCTTGATATATCCTCATTATCATAGACTTTTGCATAGATCACAAACACTGGTAGAACTTTAAATCATATGAGCTCTAATTCCATATTATATTATGTGGAACAACACTAGTTTGCTGTACTTCTTCAAGTCTCTCCCTGTAGATATTTCAAAAGTTCTCCATTTGATCCATTGTAGAAGAGCCATATTTGTCTGAATGTTTATCTACACGGACATAGATTCTACTTTCAAAGTTGCCTTGAATGCATATAAGGAGAAATTGTTGCCAAATTCTCCCACTAAATTGGCAACAAACAAATCCTTTTCTCCCCAATTTGAATTTGACACGTCCACCATCAGATCCATCCCTAAGCACAATATCTTCATCACCATCTCCTTCTTCTTCCAACATGTCATATGTGAGGTACTCATCATCTCCATTCAATATTTCACCTTCATTGACCTCCCCTTCTTCTTCTACTAGCTCGTCCTTAAATTCTTCTTCATCCTCATTGTCTAAGCTAATGAATCCTCTTCTCCTTATTCAAAATCATCTTCACTAAAATCTTCTTCTAGCTACTCATCCGGATCTTCCAGATCATTATTCATGATCACCTTTTGTGTCAATTTATTCGAGTTCCTACCCATTCATGCTTTATCTACACCATCGTTTATTTTGTTGAAGAACTTTCTGCTTTCACAGGCTTCAAAGGCTACTTTTTTCTTGCACATGCTTCAAAGGCTCACTCTGTTTAACTTGAATCAATCTTGAGAAGTTGCCTTTCTAAGCCAATGCTGGTTTTGAGAAACCCGTTTTGTGAACCAAAGTCTTGGAATCATCATTTGTTTGTGCTTTCTCTAGTGTGAAAGAGTCATTTGCCTTGGTCAAACAATTTGACCTTCAAGTGGAGGCAAGATGTATGAGAGTATTCTTCTTTGGAGGAGATTTTAAACCCTTTGCGAACCTTACCCTATAGAGTATTTACATATGAGAGAAGGAACGAGTTTAGACCTCCAATAAGGAGATGCCCGGTTAGTAGAGGAGAAAATGTCGCTATGGCTACAAGCTATGGAGGATGTATGAGATAATTATGCTTCTGTTGGAGTTGATGATGGCATAAAGGTAGGATGGCTCCTCGCAACTAGAGAAGAGGGAGGGAGAGCACTAATACAACCCTCACAACTCCATGAAGACCAAGAGGAGAACATAGAGGCCATCTTGCAACAAAGATGAGCAGGGTGCATAGCTTGACCTGCATGGAGGATAAGAAGGAGGAAGAGATGGGGTAAGAGAGGAGTAGTACACCCCTCCCTTCCATGCATGAATTATCTTGCACCATGCACCCTCTTGTCAGAGAGTGTTAAGTGAACAGAGGAAGAGAGGTATAGTCTCTCCCTCATGAAATGGTGACTGAGAAAGAGAGATAAGAGGCATTAAACTATCCTCCCCCAAAAATTCTGAATGAGCACACAAACAGCCTACCAATAAAGAGCTTTGAAGCTTATCTTCTTGATATGAAAGAAATACAAAGATGATATCTATTTGATTGAGATGCTAGGGAAAAAAAAATAAGTCGACTTTCTTATGATTTTCTTGAAGTTGAATAGAGGGAGGGACAAGAAAGGGTAACTAACCACCCTCTTTCCAAGGCAATCACTAAAATAGAGGTGGCAGTGGTGGAGAGTGATGCCCAAGGGTGTGTGAGTGAGAAGGTGTAAATGTGAGAGAATAAGTGATAGAAGGTGGTCAAAGGAGGGGGTCTCATTCAAACAACAGAAATGAGCAAAAATGAAAAAAAAATGGGGTGTTTAATATGAGCTAATGGACCAAGGGAAGGGAGTGAAAAAAATCACAACTCAGAATTTTACCACATGCTCCTGAGCTCTCCAAGTGGCAAAAGGTCATTCTCCCTAACAACGGTGCCAAAATTTTTGTTGTAGTATGACTAAGGGGAGCCAAGACCCACACCACCTTGCATGGAAGCAATGGAAAATCTCAAGAAGTACTTTTCTTTCATCCAACCAACCCTCCATCATGCTCAATACATTTGCCAACTACTCCCAACAATGCCACAAATGCTTGAGAACATGGAGAGGAAGGTCATCAAGGATCCTACTCGACAAATGGAAAATACAAGAAATGCAACACATTATGCTCACATACAAGGAGACAAGCATGCACACACACCACACTCTCACTTACAAAGAAAAATATAAACAAGTACACATAGTCTTAAAAAGTAGAGAGTTCTTCCGTTTAAAAGATATGTACATGGAGCTCATGTGAACCAAAAGCTCTCCTTTCCAAAAATGACCTTCTCTATTTATAAGCTCTTTTCCCCAAGTGCTCTGCTCAAAAAGTGAACATGTGCCTAACTACCATATTTGAAGGAGATCTTGCCAAATATTCTCTCTCAAAAACACATCTCCAAGAATATGTGGGTGGGTAAGGATTTTTATGTACAAGCCTCCAAGCCTTACTTTTCGAGAATTATTAAAAAGGTCCCAAGAGGATGTTCTCATGTGCAAGCCTAAAAGTATGCACAAAAGGGGCATTTCTATGAGCAAAGGAGGGTTCCCATGCACAAGTGAAAATAGGTGCACACTCAACAATCCAACAATAGCCTTACAATAAGAAAATGTATGTGTATATGTGTGTACTAAAAAATGTATGTATGCATATGTTGCTTGTGTAGAATATCTCTCTAGGTGGAGATGCAATAATCATTTGAAGTATATGTATCTGTGTGTTTGTGTTAATGCATGTGTAATAATGCATAAACGATCAAGAATACTTAAGATAAGTATGTATGTATGTATGTATGTATGTATGTATGTATGTATGTATGTATGTATGTATGTATGTATGTATGTATGTATGTATTCATGTATCCACTCCCAATCTGGGACTTGGGCCACATGGTGAAGGGTGATACACCATGTGGACTACCCGCAAACCATGTGAATACATAAATCTCCAAAAAATTGAAAGTTTACAAGAGCCTAATTACAAACATAATCACACCCATAAACCATACATTATATGACATAAACATATGCAAGAATTTTTTAATGCTAAAAAATGTATATATATATGGTATATGGAATGTTTAAAATGTAGCTTTTTACAAGAAAAAGGCTCCCCCATTGTTTTAAAGTCTGCATAAAAAAGTAAAGGTGAATCGAAGGGATTAACCAACCACGAAAAGGAAATCCATCAATGTTTGATGTTATATATGTCTATCATTTGTTTGATACCCATAGACTTATCATCTGTGAAACCAAAATAAAGATTAGTAAGCTGAAAATATACACTAAGAAATAAAGATAAATGAATTTCTAAAAAAGTAAGGTCCCCCTTCTTAAAACGGGGTAAGTGTTTTATTGATCCTTGTTTAGTGAAGCATGATATTATGTAGTCCATAATCCTTTTTACTTTAAACAAATGTAGATCTCTTTTGATTTAGATAAAAAATGAGCTTTGTAGAGGGTTTTTTGAAATAATATAAAATCGTTTTTTACTATCATTCTATGTGGAAAATATGTTAGTAAACCCATCATCGTCTTTTGTATCATACTAATACTTTTATCATTAAACATAACCCTAAAAGAAAATTATTAGTAGACATATTAATAAATCTTCATGATAACTCTCCTCATCTTGTACATAAACATGCATACCACATTTATATTGATTAGTATCTGATTTCACATCTTATTTTGTGTCAAACATTGGTAGTTATTGTATTTATCAAGATATATTTTCTTTTTCATAAATTTCAATACCAATATTTGTAAGGTATTTAAAAGCAAATTAAAAGCACTTTGAAACATAAAACAACAAGTCATAACAAACAAGAACTATGTCGATAAAAGAGAAACCGCTCGTGGAAAATCAAGCAAATTGGGTGTTATCTTTGAAAAGAATTTATACCGATATACATAGTTTTATAAAAATGAACTGAAAACATGTGTTTTTTTAACATTAAGGAGACATCTGTTAGCTCCAAAGACATGTATGATACTTTGATGCCTCTTTTTACAGGTGGACAGGCTAGTGCTGGTCCTAATGAGGCAACTTCTCAGCCTTTGCAGGTTTCATATGATGATGCAGATCATTCCATTTCTGATGCAGATTTACATGATGCACTTGTTGATGAGAGAGCTGATATTGAGCAGGCAAAAACTATGCCAAAATGGCTGGTGCAGACTTTGCGTGACAGCAAATTAGATGCACCTTTGTCATATCGTACTCGTTCAGGCTCTCATAGTGCCTCCTTTGCATCAGATTGCTATGCTATGGCTGCATCTAGTCTCTGTGA
Source organism: Ceratopteris richardii (assembly GCA_020310875.1). Taxonomy (NCBI): domain Eukaryota; kingdom Viridiplantae; phylum Streptophyta; class Polypodiopsida; order Polypodiales; family Pteridaceae; genus Ceratopteris; species Ceratopteris richardii. Next base: position 133,586,918 of record CM035426.1, on the reverse strand, counting down.
TGAGAATGAGCCTGTTTCTTTTGATGAAGCACAAAATTCAGAAAATTGGATGGCTGCTATGCAATCTGAATATGATGCTATAATGAAGAATGGTACATGGTCTTTATGTGACTTGCCTCCTGGCAAGAAGGCCATTGGCACTAAGTGGGTATACAAGTTGAAGCGTAAACCTGATGGTACAGTTGACAGGTATAAGGCTAGGCTTGTTGCAAAGGGTAATGCACAGGAAAGAGGCATTGATTTTGATGAGACCTTTGCACCTACATGCCGTATGACTACTGTTCGGAGCATTTGTGCACTTGCAGCCCATCATGGTTGGAATGTACATCAGTTGGACATTAAAACAACATTTCTGAATGGTGACTTGCATGAAGAAGTATATGTTTTTCAGCCCTGTGGCTTTGTGTAGAAAGGCCATGAAAACCAGGTTTGCAGGTTAAAGAAGTCATTATATGGTTTAAAGCAAGCACCACGTGCTTGGTATGAGAAGATACATGCCTATCTGATTGCACATGGTTTTGAGAACAGTCCAACTGGAAGCACCTTATATGTTAAACGTGCTAATGATGTGCTTCTGATCATTGTTGTCTATGTTGATGACATGCTGCTCACTGGTCCTTTTGAGACACATATTGCTTATTTTAAGGCTGATTTGCATGCCTCATTTGAGATGTTTGATTTGGGGCATTTGCATCACTATTTGGGCATTCAGTTTATGCACGTTGATGGTGGAATGGCTTTGTGTCAAACGAAATATATTGACACATTATTGCAGCGTTTTGGCCTTGAAAACTGTAAGCCTATTGCCACTCCTATGGAGACAGGTTTACGATTGAGTCTTCATGATGCTGGAGATGCATTTGATGCTGTTCTCTATCAGCAGGCTGTTGGATGCTTGATTTACTTATGCATTACTCGGCCAGATATTCAGTTTGTTGTCTCACAGATGAGCAGTTTTATGCATTCCCCAGGAGTCACGCATTGGAAAGCGGTTAAGCGCATCTTTCGCTACTTGAGTGGTACTCGGCTACTTGGGTTGTTTTATCCCAAGGGGGGATCACTACCGCCAGATTTGCATGCTTTTTCTGACTCAGATTAGGCTAGTTGCTATGACACTCGTGTGTCCACCAGTGGTTTTTGCTTCATGCTTGGTAGCTCATGTATATCTTGGTTGAGTAAGAAGCAGCCTACTGTGGCCACTTCCAGTTGTGAGGCTGAGTATAGGGCAGCTTTCACAGCGACTGTTGAGTGTGTGTGGCTCAGACGCCTTATGGCTGATTTGGGTGTTGGCCAGTCTTCTGCCACCACCATCTTCACTGACAGTCAGAGCGCATTGGCAGTTGCGAGGAACCCTGTGTTCCATGCTCGCACTAAGCACATTGAGGTGCATTATCACTATGTCAGGGAGAGGTTCTCTGCTGGGGAGATCAGCTTGGCATATGTGCCCACGCAGGAGAACATTGCAGACCTTTTCACGAAGGCTCTGCCTAGGGAGAAGTTTGAAGCTTTCCGCAAAGCTTTGGGCTTACTTCCTTTTGTGGAGTGATTTCCACATAGCTTGGTACTTCCTTATACATGAGTGCCAGCTCCCTGTTCACCGCATCACTCCCAGGGGGGATTTGTTGATATATTTAGGTAGTGATGTATGTGAACACTCTAGGACCGCCGGGGCACTTTTTTCCCTCTTTAGGAGGTTTTTTTCCCCCAGCTTGTATATACGCCTATTGCCCTAATGGGCTACTTATCTTTGTACATTCTCTAGTAATACATTCAGTATTGTGTGTTTTTGCTCCAAGCTTCTTCTTCTTCCTTGTGTTGTTCGTCTGCTTCCGCAGACGTCTATCTCCAACATAACTTTTTCAATCCAAAATGTTTTGGCACATTCATCACCCTCACCAACGACTGCAATAAGCATGCTGTTGGCAGCAGCAGTCAAGGCACTGAAGGACTCACAAGACAAGGAAGCCAAAGAACGGAGCCAGAGCAGAGAGAAGGCACAAGCAGACTAAGCAGTCAACGAAGATCTGGCAAGTAGGCCATTCAAATTTTTCCAAAGCAACATCTTCATAACAGTGATTCTTATCACTACAAATCATTGTAAATACCATTTCACCTTTTTGTAACTCCATTTTGTGCAAGCCAGGAGTCTTTGAGCCTCCAAATAGGCCCTAGAACCTAATTTTCAACTAGGATGGACACTAGGTCTGGATAGGGCCAAAAGCTAGTCAAAAACTATAAATAGAGCTAGAGAGCTCATTTTTGGGGCTAGCTTGTAATAGATTTGAACTTGTATGAGCATTTTGGAAGTAATCTAAAAGAACTCCACTGTCTTTCTCTTTGTCTTGTCGTGTGTGCGCGTGTGTGTGTATGTGCGTGCATGTTGGTGTGCTTCTCACTCATGCACTTGTGCCTTCACTTGCTCGAGGTCATCATACCATCCTCACGTCTTCCCGGATTGACATTAAAGGAAGTGCTACTCATCATTAAGCTACACCAAATTTTAGTGCCGTTGCCGGGGATCGAGCTTTGAAGATGAGCGTGTGATGGTAAGACGTAGAGTTGAGGCGTTGGAGTCATAGGTATTTTCTTCACTTTTATCTATTTTCTTTTGTTTTTCTCATCACCATCATCATCCTCACCGTCTCCCACTTCCATCTCCATCATCGCGAAAAATTTCAGTTTTTGGTCATATCACCCCACCCATACCATTTCCCTCATTTCACTTGTGAGAGAGAGCGAGAGAGCGTTTGTATGCTTGTGATTTTCTGTGTTTTTTGAGATCTTCTACAGGAATCAGTCTCCCCAGCAACTGCCCCAGCTCTAGCAGGTAAAAAATTTGACTGTGCAGGTCTCGAGGCGTTGACCTCTGTCAATCGCGACCGACAAAAAAGTTGACTATTTTGCAAAACAAAGTGTATAATTGTGATGTATATGCCTAGAGCTTCATGAATATGTGTTTGAAATTTTGAAATTCCTCAGTTTTCTGTCAATTGCGATCGACCTGTCAATCGGGATCGACAAACCACGACGGACACTTGCCGACCGACCTATTAATTGCGACCAACCTGTCAATCGCGACCGATAGAGTCAACGATCGACTGACCACGAGCGACTGAATTATCGCGCGCCACGTGTCAATCGCGATCGAGCCATCAATCGCGATCGACCCATCAATCGCAACTGACAGCCCCGACGGACCTGTCAATCGCGACCGACCCAGTCAACGACTGTTTGACCACAACCGACTAAACACTCGTGATGGACCTGTCAATCGCGATCGACCCATCAATCACGATCGACAGAGTCAACGACCCTTTGACCACGATCGACTGAAAATCCGGGCCACGACGGACCAGTCAATCGCGACCGACACGTCGATCGCGACTGACATATCAATCACGATTGACAGAGCTTTCGATCGCGATTGACGGGCAAATTCGGCCAAATTTTTAGGGCAAAAATAGTGGTCTAATTTTTGGCAATTTGTGGGGAGCTTTTAAGGGTTAGTAGAGCATTGTGAGGCCAATACCCAAAGCATTTCAAGAAGTCCTGTCTGCGTGTTAACCTGTTTTAAATCCTGTTTTAGCCCCAAAACCCTGAATTGGCACACATATGAACTCAATTTGGTACTTAGCAATCCATCCAAGAATAAAGCCACTTGTTTGGCTGGTGTGGGTAACTCAAGAACAGGGCATCTCTCAAGATATTGCCTAAATCTTCTTCTTGCAAGTCTCACAGTCTCTTGAGGGGTATGCTTGAAGCTATGTATCAATGAGGAAGTATTATGCCTTATGCCACTTTTAGAAAATTCAGTGATGAAAGCCTCTAAGAGTTGGTCTATGCTCCTGAACTGTCTCTCGTTCAATGGTTGAAACCACGTAAGGGTTGTGTTCCTAAGGGTTAGAACAAAGGCATTATATTGCGTGAATAGGTCCTCAACTTGTTCAGCTCTCAAGACTTGCCTAAACTCGGCCACATGATCATATGGGTCTCCTGTGCCATCGAAGTAGTTCTTCATGGACTTAACTAGCTGAGTCGGTCTCAAAGTCCTCGTGTGCTCTCTGAGTCTTGGTAGAGGGAATTCATCCGCATTCCTTTGGTTCCTTGGGGCTCTAAGTCCCTCAGGTTCCACTCTATTTGTTTCCGTTCTCGTTCTTTCTCTTCCCACTGGGTTGGCAAAGCTTACCTCCAGTCTATCTCTATGTCTGTCTCTTTGAGCTCCATGAGCTTGGGACGTTCCAGCTCCTGGGTGACCAAAGGACACATTCGATCTTGGTTGGGGGAAAAAAAATTCACCTTTCCAAGTGTAAGCATGCCTATCATTTTTTGTAACCACAAAGACCCTCTTTGAAGCGTGATCTAAGTAGGTCACTCTGCCTGGGCTATCAGGATCTTTGAACTCATATATCATGATTGTTCCTACCTCATTCGGCTGATTAGATCTATACCTCCAAAAGGCTTAATCAGTCTCTCGGTTCAGGAGTAGATATATGCTTTTATTGTCTTGGGGAATCCACTCTGGTGTGATAATTCTAGTGAGAACAGCTTTGCCTCGGGGGGTTCTAGGTTCTACACCCATGTTTCCTTGCTCCAGTTCACCTAAGTCTGTTTCTGGGATCACATTCCCAAATTCATCTGTCCTATCTGGATGACTGGCGACTACATATATGGTTCCTTCCTTGTCTAGGTATGCTCTGTTTTCAAACTTGACAGCTGGGTGCTCTAGTCCAATGGATTGGTCGGGGTTTTTAATCTGGACCACAGATCTTCCTAGGCCGTCCTCATGGATGCAAGCACCTAATCGGTTGGTCCTAAGGTATTCGAGTTGCATCTTGTAAGGGCCTTCTACCCTATGTAAATATGGCACTCCTGAACTTCCTGTAGGTCTCTCCATACCGTGGGACATCTCAGACTCGCTAGTCTCAGAGCTAGGGTAGTACGAATGATGGCTCAACTGTTGGGCCCAAGACCTAGTAGTATGATTGAAACTAGCCTTTGAAGATCTAAGACTCTGTCTATCTCTTCCTAGGTGTCGTCGTGATCTAAGGTTCATATGCTTAGCTAAGCAATCCCAATTTTTTACCCAAGGTACAACCTCGTTGCTGAGTTCTTTGGTATCAGTTACTTGATTCTTTTTAGTTGATTATTGTGTTTATGATCTTGTCTGATATCACGTCGTCAGGAACACTTGAGTTAATTTCCATATTTGAATGTTGATCGTCTCACGTTGGTTCTTTTCCTTTAAAGTTATCGGTCACACACAGGTTATCTCTTGACTTGAACTTGATTTCTTAGATAGTCTTGACTTTCTCGTGTCTATCGTTTCCCTCACTTACTTCTAGCACTACTCGCACTTAGCCTAAGCTAGGAATGGACAGAGGGAGTTGAGAATTTCCAACCTTGAGTTTCTGTCCTTGTGTGTTGCCTTTGCGTGCCAAAGAAGGGTGTTCCCAAGCTTGCACTTACTCTTGCTTCGAGTATCCTTTGATGCTCTCAAAGAACCTGAAAAGGTCCCAAAGTTAGCTCAAGACTTAAATTTGATTGACAGACAGATCACTTTCATGCATGTAATTCACTAACCAAATTGCATTTTGCCTTTATGAAAAACAATCCCAAGTGACCCTCAGTTTTTTCCTGCCCCGGGATATGATCAACTTCAAATTACCCTATCTAATAATCCTGATATTAATTTCACCGTAACTATGGAAGTTTTGGTTGTACTCCCCACGAGCTTTCCAACAACCCTAGGACGATAGAAGAGTGTGTACGCATGGGCATCGACATCGAGGATAACCTAGGGGAGGAGTTAGAGCTTTGCAAAATCTACAGAGATTCTGATAGTGCCTCTAGTCTCTCGTCCTTGCAATCCACATCAATTGAGGAACTTGCAGAGAAGGTAGCTCAAAAACTAGGTGTCACTAGCAAACAAATCCCAAGGTTTGCCCCAGTAAAGAGGTGCTATACTTGCGGTGGTGACCATATGGCGAACGTATGTCCCATCATGGCTCAACCCCAAGTGAACCTTAGCAGCCAATATTGCACCATAGAATGAAGATACACAAATCACACAGCACAAGACTGCCCATACAATAAGCAAGAAGTTAGGCAAACCTACCCTCAGCCCTATCCACAACAGGGAAGATACCAGAACTAGTACCCGCCACAACAATATGGTAGACCACAGCAATCCTATCAACTACCCTACCAAAACCAACAAAGGCCTCAACCTGTGTTAGCTCAACAACCTCCAACCCCAGCTAATGTGATTCCTGTAAAGTATGCAGCTACTGAAGAAAATTTAAATAGAGCTATAGTCTTAGTGACTCCATTGCTTTAAGAAAGTGACCCGGGTGATCATAGTTTTGATTCTACTCACATCGATAGCCCCCAAGCTTATTATATGCAATCTCCTGAACATGGTGAATCCTACTATAATGAAGAGCCGAGTGAACCTAGTTGGGAGCCAGAGTATGCAAATCTCATGTACACAAATCCCAACACTAGACCTCAACCTAGGCAGGTAAGAACCCCATTCCCTAGAGGACCATGCTATAGATGTCAAGGAGATCACCTCATTCGTGATTGCCCAATGCCTGCATCTACACAACCACAGTCAGTAACAATACATGGCTTTTGGCAAGATTGCGGAAAGGAGCATCTCTTACGAGATTGCCCAAAGAATCCCAATAATATGCCAAAAATAACTCCAATTAAAGTTATTGGCTTAGTTGTAGACTCAACAGGAAGTGTCACTTCCACTACACCAGTGCAAGTGGTCACTAGAGCCCAGGCTTTGCAACAGAACCTAGGAGTAGGTCAAGAGAAGAGTGCAGAGGTTAGTGAAACTGAGAGCATAGCCAAGAAACGGTCGAGAGCCTGGAGGGATAGCCGAGAGAGAATGAAAAGGCAATGGTCCAAAAAGATGAGCGACTTAGAAGAAAGCATAAGAGAAACAAAAGCCAAAATTGTTGAACTCACCTCTCAAACAAACTCTCACATACCACCACCACCACCTTCATCTCCATCACCATCCAATCCACCATCTTTCAACCCACCTCAGACCATCCCACCACCCCCTAGAGTAGGATCAGTACTAGCTGACCCCACTCCTGAAGACATAGACCTGATGCTTAAGGCATATCAGGCCAGAATCCAAGAAGGGCCAAATGTGACGGATCATGACAAGTGCTACCCTAGAGCTGACCTAGAGATAGAAAGAACCAAGCTTTGCGCGAAAATGGTCGCGTTGGCTCAAACCATGTTTGAAGCCAGTCGCCTCTTCAACTACTCTGGCTCAGCTAAGACACAATTGCACTTGGACGGACTACTAGAGAAGTTAGAGAGCATAATTGCCAGATCTAACAAGGAAGAAAAAAATCAAGGAAGAGATGAGGCAAGTAAAAGAATAAGCCTTCCACCACAGGAAGCTTTTTTGCCCAATTCCACTGAACCAGACACCTCCTCTTCTATGAATAGGTACACACCAGAATTCCTACGAGAGATTCAAGAAGAAAAATGGGCTAAAGAAAGTGAAGTCCCTCCTCCCATTGAACTTGTGGATGACACACATGATCAATTCCCACAAGATATTCCTTCCATTTATGGAGAGTAGGAGAGTGCACAAAGTCAAGAGAGGTTAGAATTCGAGTCTAACTCCCTACACAAATTACCCCATTTCACAGGCCCATGGGAAGCCAAGTCTACTTGTATGAGAGCACCCACAGTCATGGTAAGAAACGAAGACTCAGCCATACCTAGGAATACGGAGGTAATGAAAAACACTAAAGTGCAGTGCAATCTCACTTTAGAAGAGCTACTCAAAGTTAGGCCAGAGTTATGGAAACATGTAGCCAAACAAGTGCCAGAAATAGCTAAACCGCGTTCCCAGGTAGGTTCTCATAGAACAATGCCAGAAATTCCTCTAGACAAGATAGGAGATATGAGTGAAGGAGAGGAAGGGAACACCTACCTCCCCATAATCCATCAAGGATACACAACCAAGGCAATTTTGGACTCTGGCACAGGAGTTGCTATTGCTACCACTTCCCTATGGAAGCATTGGGGCAAGCCAGCACTCAGGCCCACGAGGATGAAATTGCATATGGCTGATGGTCACATAGAAAGACCCTTAGGCTTGTTGGAAGGAATAACTCTCACTACATGCGGTGTTGAGTTTGAGCATATTTTCGCCATATGTGATTTCAGCAAAAACCATGCCTATGAGATGATTTTGGGAAGACCATTTATGCGACAGTTGCAAGTGGTCCAGGATTGGGGAACCAATTCCTTGTATTTGCAACACTTAGGTGTTACGACCAAAGTCAATCTCAAGGATTACTCTCATAGAGATGTACCACCTATTCAATGGAATCCCATCCATAGAGCCAAGGATGACACGGAGTCTGTACACTCCATAGGATCAGGATCCTCATGGATGCATGAAGACACTCACTTATGGATGTGTAAAGTGGCAGTGGAAGAAGAGAAGAGAGAAAAGGCTAGAGAGATAGGTGCGAAGGAAACCCATATATCAATTCAAGACCCAGCCTATGCACCGATAGTATTTCCTGACGAAGATTTTGAGCCTCACGGCTGGGCAGAAATCTTAGCAACAATGGATGTAGCCATCAATGAGGAATAATGGACACCACACTGTGATGAGGATGGCTATGGCATTTCAGTCTTCTCCATAGAACCAATCATAGGAGATGCAGTTCTGGAAGAATGCGAACCTAGCCCTGATGCATATGAAGATGCATGTGACTCCGATCTAGAGTCAATCATTATGGACCCACCTTTTGCATCAAATGAAGAATACTTCTATGAAGAAGAATTTCAACCCCAGAGACACGGAGAGCTTACAAATGATGTAAGGTTAGCCACACAAGTGACCCCTAAGGATGAAGGAAAGAAAATAAAGAAGAGAGAAGTCACACCAGAAGAGGAAGAATCTTTGTTTGAGGTCCCTAAAAACTTTAAAAAGTATGAGATAGACGATAGAAGAGTCATGGTAAGGATGCCTAAACACGAGGTACAAGCAGGAGAGGCCTATGATAACAAAGAAACTACCAAGAAAGTAGTCGTAGCCATAGAAGAAGGAGAAGAAAGATGCACGTACATAGGCCATGACCTGACGAAAGATGAAGAGCGTGAATTGATAGCCTTGCTAAAGAATACAGAGATGTATTCGCTTGGAGTTACAAGGATTTGAAAGGCGTAGACCCGGACATATGCTCACACACTATCCCCATGACCTCAGATGCCAAACCTTCTAAGCAAAAGCCATACACATACAATGATAATTATGTTGCCAAGATCAAAGAAGAGATAGATCGTCTGGTGGAAGCTGGATTCATCTATGAAATTGAGCACACCGAGTGGGTATCCCCCATTGTAGTGGTGCTCAAGAAGAATGGAAAGCTACGTGTGTGCATTAACTTGAAAAAGGTTAATGCAGCCACAATTCGAGATAACTATCCGCTTCCTATCACAGAACATCTCTTAGAAAGAGTAGCACGCAAGGAAGTGTACAGCTTCCTTGATGGATTTTTGGGCTACAATCAAGTAGCCATAGCCCCAGAAGATCAGCATAAGATAACTTTTGCCACAGAGTGGGGCATATTTGCCTTTAGAGTAATGCCATTTGGGCTTACCAATGCACTCGCTACCTTCCAGAGGCTGATGTGTCATGTATTTAAGGAATTCCTGAGGAAGAATTTGGAGGTCTATGTTGATGATCTTTGTGCTCATTCCAACATCAGACAAACCCATATCCCTGAACTCAAACAAATCTTTGACAAATGTTGAGAGTATCAAGTCTACCTGAACCTAGAAAAGTGTGTTTTCATGGTCAGGCAAGGCAAGATTCTAGGACACATAGTGTCAAAGAATGGCATATCCACCGATGAAGAGAAAGTAAGAGCCATAGCCGAGCTATGTAGGCCAAAGAATGTCAAGGAAGTACAAGCTTTCATGGGGCATTGTGGTTATTACCGACGGTTTATACACATGTATGCCATCATAGCGAAGCCTCTGTATGGGCTTTTGACTAACTTTGAGTGGACTAATGAATGTGAGGACTCCTTCAATGAGCTCAAAAGAAGATTGTGTTCAGCACCAATCTTGACCACACCAAATTGGAATAAGCCATTTCATGTTCACGTGGATGCATCCAATTATGCTATTGGATGTGTACTCGCACAACCTACCGGCGAAGGTGATATGGATCTTCTAATTGCCTATGGTAGTAGGCAATTGAATGCAGCTGAACGAAACTATACCACCACTGAACGAGAGGGATTAGGCATGGTATATGCAGTTAAAAAGTTTAGACACTATTTGCTTGCAAATAAGTTTAAATTTTTTACTGATCATCAAGCACTGTTGTACTTGGTAAACAAGCCATGCAATACAAGTAGATTAGTAAGATGGTTTCTCTTACTAATGGAATACGACTTTGAAGTTGTGGTGAGGAAAGGGAAGACTCACTTGAGAGCAGACCATCTCTCTAGGATCACATCTGGAGAAGCCCCACAAGGAGTATCAGATGACCTTCCTAATGCTTACTTGTTTAATTTGGAAGTTGTACCTCAGTGGGCTAAGCCATTAGTGCCATTACTGACATACAGGCCTAATCACCCAGTCATAAACACTCAAGATAGAGAGGTTGTAAAAGCACAGAAGTACCATATCATGGCACGAAGCATGTACAAACAGACAGATCAAGGGATATTGGCTTGTTGTGTGGAAGAGGACGAGTACGCAAAATGGTTGCAATTAGCACATGTAGGTGCATTAGAGCAACACTACTCAAAGCAACGAACCCTACAGACACTAAGGAGACTCGGAGTGCATTGGCCGACTATGGAAGCTGATGTCCAAAAATGGTGCAAGGAATGCCCAATCTGTTGCACTAAACCACCCGTGGCACATGCCACTCTCTATCAAGTTTCCATAGTGCCAGATTGGAGTGAAGCACTAGTAGCCTTTCTGAGGACGAAAACATTCCCTCAAGATATGACATTGGCCAGACAAAGAAGTCTAGAACAAGAAGCCCTAGATTACTCACTCATTGGTGATAATCTATACAAGCATGGTAAAGATAGTTACCTTAGATTATGTGTCCATGAGAGTGAATATCTCAAGATCTTGGAAACTGCTCACCAAGGTGTAGCAGGAGGACACTTTGGAACAGATTGGGTGATCAAGGCAATCCTATTTGCAGGGTTGTGGTGACCTACCCTTCACATGGATGCACATACCTATGTGAAGAGGTGTGATGTCTGTCAGCGAACTCAGTATCCTATAAGCAAAGATGAGATACCCTTAAAACCTATGATGGGTGGACGTGCATTCTCTAAGTGGGGAATAGACTTTGTAGGTCCTATTAATCCCCCAGCCAAGGGTTCACATGCTGAATATATCATCGTGGCCACAGACTATTTAACCAAGTGGGTAGAAGTGAAAGCTACCACAAAGAACGATGTTCAAACGATAGCTAAGTTCTTATTTGAGACTGTATTCACGAGATACGGGCTACCTATAGAGCTAGTCAGTGATAGGGGGACTCACTTCTTGAATGAAGTTAATGAAAATCTTCTCCAAGAGTTCTTGGTAGTACATAAGAAGTCTGCCCCCTATCACCCACAAGCTAATGGCCAGGCTGAGAGCACAAATAAGATCCTCTGCAATGTGTTGAATAAATTGGTAAATAATAAACGCTCTCATTGGAACAAACAGCTACACCATGCTGTTTGGGCATACAGAGTTACCTATAAAATGGTACTCCAAGCCACACCCTTTCAGATGGTATTTGGCCAAAATGCGGTGCTACCTTTGGACTTCTTGATTCCCACATTGAGAGTAGCACAAGAGCATGAGTGGACGGGCCATGAACTCTCTTCGAGAATTTTTTACCTCGAGCGATTAGGTGAAACAAGACTAAGAGCTGCAGCAGGAATATATGCAGCTAAGAAAAGATAGAAGGCGTACTTTGATGCCCATGTGAAGGATAAAGGATCGAAAGCAGGGGACCTAGTGTTAGTCTACACTTTGAAGCAACATGCGAGAAAATTAGAGAAGAGAGGCCATGGACCTATGATCATAAATAGGATCTCGACTAGTGGAGCAGTCCAATTAGCCACACTCGAAGGCGACATTCTCCCTAGCTACATAAGCGGATGCAGATTCAAGTTATATCAGGAACCTCTCACTAAGGAAATGCTCAATCAACTCAACACTGCCAAGAAACGTAAAGAAGAGGAAAAACGAGTTCGAGAAGAAGCACAGGCAGAAGCCTTGGAACGCATCCGAAAAATGAAGATGAGAAGACAAGGACGAGATCAGCCAAGGACAGATGACTATGCGAACCTAGGATATCATATGGCTATGTGTGAAGTCTCAAGTGTAAGCCCCCATAGAATAGTTGACCGACGTCCTTTTGTAACCTTGGAGATAGGACAAGGAAAGAGTGCAAGGACTGCACGGGCCTTGATTGACTCAGGTGCAGCCACTAGTGCCGTTAGACTCTCTTACTATCAAGAATTGAAATTAAAAGTCAATCCTATAGAGGCATATCTCATAGGATTGGGAGGTGTGGAAACCCCTTGCATGGGCGAGGTGGAGCTTCCCCTCCACATTCAAGATGTCTTAATGACAATGAAAGTACTAGTGTGTCAAGATGAGGACCTCACTGAGCCTCTGGTCTTGGGTCAAGACTGGATCTATGACCATGCAGTCAACTTAAACCTAAGAAGTGGACTTCTTCAGGTTTGGGTCAATGAGAAACGCATTACAGTTGAGTTAGAAAATGAAGCACTCAAGGAATTAGGCAAGGCACACACTCCTGGTCCTTCCAGGAGTACACATGAAGTTGACAATGCTATTCTTGTCCAAAACTATGTGATGCCGAGGGATGATTGTCGCAACAAAGAAGTTGAGGGTACAACGGAACTCCCTTCTTTTCCAAAAGCCACAGGGATGCGACAACCAAAGGTGGATCAAATGCAGAAGAAGCAGACGACTTGTGCTCGAGGCTCAAAGAAAATACGACGCACGATGTCTCAACCACCAAAACAAGTGTGGGTACAGAAGAACGAGCATCCTATTGCGGTCCAGCCACAACAACTGGCTCAACTTCCTATTAGTGATCAATGACACGACACTAATAAGAAGTCCTCCAAAAATCCTTCTGTGAAAGTGAAATCTATCTGGGTACCCAAGAAGTCGATGAAGGCTGGCCCACAATCAAGACAAATTTGGGTGCCTAAGGCTTGCTTGCGGGCTCAACTAGTCCCACACAAATCGCACCATGTACAATAGGGTTCACTCACTCAAAGAGCCGATGCCCACTCTCAGTCAATACACACAAACACATATTCACACATGAGCACAAGTGGAATCACTTGCAAATGGGCCCTTATGAAGCCTCATTTCCAAGCAGACACCCTCATAAAGCCCTCCAGAGTCTTCACGAAACCAAAACATAAAGTCATTCACTGTGTTTGGCAGCCAAAAGCTTGTAATAAACCCCCCAATCCCATTTGTACATTCCTCTCCACCTACTAACTGCATCTGTTCACTTAGCTCATAGGATTAACAACACACACAATCATCGAGCACTCACCGATCGACTAACTCATCATTCACCTCATGTTAATGTTGTAATGGGGAGAAAAATTGTTCTACCTTGTCCTTTACAATGTTAACGCATGCTTCTATATTCTCACAGAACTAGCAAGCAAGTTGTAACATGGCAGAAACCGGAGGCACCGGCTCCCAGGCAGGGACTAGCGCCCAGATAGTGGACATCGAAACCCTGCTTCTGGAACCACAACTCACTGAGAGACCTCAAGAACTTAGAGCTGTGCATTTGCTCCCTATCCAGGACCCACCTCAGGGGCACACTTCTCAAGTGGGGAAGCATGCACATTGGTTTAGTGATGTCGCAGGGCCATTGGGAGACGGCACCTACTTTTGGGAGGTAGAACTTGAGTTTAATGGCAAATGGGGACGATATCATTTCTTCACCCGCGAATTTGAGCAATATCAGAATGCAAAAGTGATGCGATCAGTATGGACCAAAGCGGGCTTGGATGGCTATTTCCGGGGACATTTACCTAAGCCAGATTTCCTGCACTGTTCCTATTTTATCAATACCATCACCCCTAGCAAGGCCAAGGGAGGCGATAGTACTTTTGTGCTACCTTCACTGATGCCAGGCCACGAACTCAAAAGATTCAAACTGACCCTCAACCTAGTACGAGAAGCATTGAAGATGCAAGGTATGCATATTCCCACTGAGAAAGAAACAATGATTCCAGGCAGGATGAAGCACAAGGATCTCAACAAATTGAAGGACATGGTAGCAATGACACCAACCATCGCTCTCCACCTACGAACAATCATGCAACACTTCGCTTTCCCCGCCCAAGAACGCTTCACAATGCCACCTAAAAAGATATGGTTCAGCTTGTACTTGGAAGAGATAGAGAATCTCACCATCAATCTGCCACACTGGATCATGGATCAAATCCGTCTGGCCCATCAATGATGGAATAAGAAACAGAAGAATGTGCTTCATGGGTGTTGTGCTTTGACAAAAATAATTTACAGGTGCTTAGCGTACGACGTGCCCATTCAAAGAGCACTAGTATGGTCCAGGGCCCAAGGATTCCAAAGATGGCTGTCAACGGCGGGTCCTCCATCGAAGAAAATGAGAGGGGGAGTTCAATTACCATGTGCCCAAGCAAGGGGAGCCACCACCACACCAGAGGTGACCCCTCCACAAACGCGACGTGTCCGACCATTTACCATTCGCCTACCCAGACCAAGTGCAGAAGGACCCAATCTGGTGTTCCCTCCGATTCCATCAGACTTGGAGTTCCCACAAGGTTACACCCTAGCCGATTTGACAGATGAAGAAATTGCCCGCTTGATCAATGAGTCTAACCTGGAGACAGAAGCAGAGCAGACCCAAGGACCACAACCCACTACTACAACTTCAGCCCCGACCCAATCGAAAGTAGTAGAAGTAGAAGAGGATGATGAAGAGACAAAAGAAGAAGAAGCAAACGAGGAGTATGATAAAGAATATGAAGAACTTTCAGAACTAGCAAGTGCCCCATCCTACTCGGCCCAAATAAAAAGATTGTATGAAACCACGAAGCGAGTCCAAGAACAGCACAAACTGTCGCTCGAAACAGGAAAGGTACTCATGAGCCAAATGTTAGCCGAGGAAGGTGTGGATGACATGTTTATTGAATCAATGAACCTGCACGCAGACGCGGTAGGCTTAGATGAGGCTGTTCATGCAGCCATGGCTTATATTCATTGATTTGAGAAACGAGTGCCTACTCGCCCCATGCGGTCCGGCAAGCAAATCCACATCAATGTATCAGAACCAGGAGGTAACACACAAACAGAAGAACATCAGGTGGAACCACTCTCACCACCCACCTCACCTCTCACTACACAAGTCACCTCACCACCTGGCACTACCACGCCTATTTCTGCCATTACCACATTTGCCATGGGAATTCCTCTCTCTCCCGGCATCCAATTCGGAGGAGTTGCCATGCCCACTTTCACAACACTCTTCACAAATATCACATCCACCCCACCCACTGTCCCCATCTACACAGTCACACACACGTTCGACACAATGGAAACATCACCAGCCACAACACCACTCCCTCCCCCCACGCAACCTCAATCTCCCATACCCCCTCCACCTACCTCACCACTTGACTCCACAGCATTCACGACTCCCTTTCCCCTCCCCATTCCCCCTGCATCCTCCCCTTTCCCTGCATTCTTTAATGTAAATAATATGTTTTCAACGTTACATCAGTGTGTGTATCAACTTCAGAGTGAGTATCAGGCTCTCGAAGACCATCATCATCAACTGACTACGAATCACCAATAACTACAGAGACGGCTTATAGCCATAGAAGATGAAAAGGCCGACCTCAATCAACGCTATACCACACTCGAGCAAGCCCATCAAACTCTCTTGGAGGCACCCCAACCATCACAAGCGCCAGGTGGTGTCAAACAACTCGAAGCTTTACCGGAAGTCTACCAAACAGATAATCTAAGATTCTGGCGTAATTTGACTCTACTCAGAAAACACATGGCTACTGCCCTTGAAGAAAACAAGCGTCTGCAGAAGCAAAACGAAGAAAACCTGGAAGCTGCCATGGAAGGCTCTCCCCACGAGATCGACCCAGAACAATTCAAAGCGGTCCCCTCAGAAACAATGAAGACAATCTTGGAAAGCTATGCCGATCTATTAGAAGCACATGACGATTTGGAAAAGGAACAGGATGTGCTACACCGCCAGCTCAGGGAACAGGAGGCACAACCCAAAATCATAGAGACAACCACGACTTCAGAGGAAGTAAAGGCATTAACAGAGCAGGTGGCAGAATTGCAGAAGAAGTTACTGGAATATGAAAGACAGCCCTCTCCAGTTGTAGAACGAGAGCCAGATGAATTGGTACCCATTGAGGTGGATGAATCGTATGAGGAACCATATATTCCTATGCCGATGTCAGGAGGTCAGCAAACCTCAAAAGGAATGGACAGCTTGGAAGTCGAAGTACCCGAATGGCTTCAGACACTCGAAAAGACAGCAAAAACCCATGAAGATCGAGTGGCAATCCAAATCCAATCAATGGCCAAATTAGAAGACACTATCATAAAGTCAGAGTATTTCCGTAGTATGTCCCATCACAGATGGATAGGCACCAACGACGATCAGTATGTGCCATATTGTGTATTCCTGGCAGATTACAATGCAGAGATTCAACGATGATGTGGCAAGGCTCCAACCTTTGCCACACAATTTGGGCCCGATGATATCCTTGAGAGTACTAAAAAAGGATCCATTCATCAACCCACCTGGAGGATCCGTCTTCTTGAGACCTATCCCGAGATGGTTCGTACTTGGACTAACATGCCATTCTTTATTAAATACAACCCCTGTTATGTTCCAGTCTTCTGTAGACGCACCTTGCTCGAATTTACCATTGCTGTAAAGAATGTCAAAGATTGTGCAAAGTGGTTAAATTATGTCTATCTAGCACCTCCACAAGGACCTCCCACTGTTGCTTACATGATTTCTACAATCCATCACTAGAGCATTCGCCTACGAAACACCCCTGATATGATGGCACAGATGTGCATGAAGATCTTCGAATTAATGCTGATCACATTCAGGACATTCAAGAACATCAAGGACCCCCACTTCTCAGGAGTTGGCTTCACTGCAGGCAACCAAGACCTGGTATATGACATGAGCACTACCCCCTCACTAAAGGTAGTATATGCCTGGCATGCAAGAATAAAATACCTCCCAGCATGCTTCAAGCAGACCTTCGAGGAGATGTTCATCATAGGGTTCTGGGAATATCACTCATAAATATTTGTCCCCAAGCCCTCACATCTCCTCCAACTATTCGTTGTGGAGAGGACCATCCACTCAAATCAATTGCGGGTGCCCCATCCAGACGTCCCAGGCCCAGTGGATTGGGATGCATTGTTAAGAGACCTAGTACGGGGGCTACGACTAGAAGAACACCACCTTGCTTCCGATGTGGTTCAATATTATGTCCAATGCACAGCTAGACAAGGGTCTGTCAGAGACGACAGACGCGAGAGAGGGGGGGGTGTGGGCAGCAGCAGTCAAGGCACTGAAGGACTCACAAGACAAGGAAGCCAAAGAAGGGAGCTAGAGCGGAGAGAAGGCACAAGCAGACTAAGCAGTCAACGAAGATCTGGCAAGTAGGCCATTCAAATTTTTCCAAAACAACATCTTCATAACAGTGATTCTCATCACTACAAATCATTGTAAATACCATTTCACTCTAACTCCATTTTGTGCAAGCCGAGGAGTCCTTGAGCTTGAGGAGTATTAGAAGTAGCATCGTACCAATTTTCATAATTTTTAGACTTCGTTTAAGCCTCCAAATAGGCCCTAGAACCTAATTTTCAACTAGGACGGACACTAGGTCTGGACAGGGCCAAAAGCTAGTAAAAAACTATAAATAGAGCTAGAGAGCTCATTTTTGGGGTTAGCTTGTAATAGATTTGAACTTGTATGAGCATTTTGGAAGTAATCTAAAAGAACTCCATTGTCTTTCTCTTTGTCTTGCCGTGTGTGCGCGTGTGTGTGTATGTGTGTGCATGTTGGTGTGCTTCTCACTCACGCACTTGTGCCTTCACTTGCTCGAGGTCATCATACCATCCTCACGTCTTCCCAGATTGACATTAAAGGAGGTGCTACTCATCATTGAGTTACACATGCCAACATTTATCTCCCTGAAATTCCCATGCCATTTTGCTTCAATTTGTTTTTTTCATCCTTGGAACTACATAAATATTCCTCTTTGGTGGGTCTATTAAGCTTTCAAGTGGGTGTGCATTACATGATTTCTCCACATTTAGATGTGTGCTAAACTCCCATGTGAACGGAATGTCAATTGGCCAACATCCTACAATGTTATTCTTTATTATCTATTTTTGATGCATTAAAAAATCATCCCACCAAGATACATCTTCATTGCTTGCATATTTATTTACACCCTCAATCTGTCTCTTCTTTTCCATAAGTGTCTGCATCCACCTTTTACTTTGCTTAAGCATGTTTCCATACTCTACTATAATGCTTTTATCTTCACATGGATATTGCTTTGCACCATGAACAACTACCGAATTAGGCACATACAATAAAAATATGCATCCATCCTTAAGCACCCACCCATCAAAAGATGAAAATTTCTTTGCAAATAAAAGATTTTCATCATCAATCTTCCTCATCAGTAATACATGGTTAAAACTAATATTTTACATTGGTTCCAGATCTTTATTTGTATTATCAGCACTTATAGAGCAAAACTCCTTGAAGTCATAGATCTTTGTAAGCTAATGAACTTCAGGCTTTAGAGTATAATCTTTTGAAATTAAAACGGTCAATGATGGAAGAGTAAAAGCATTATGACATGCTAGTCTTGTAGAAAATGTACTGAACATTTGATTGATGTGTTCATGAGTATGCCCAACCAATAGAAAATTACCTTTAATTTTTGAAATACTTGTTTATCAATAAGAATCAATAAATATCCTAATACTATAGAATTCTTGTTCTCTCTCATAGTGTTATCAGGTTGCAAATACAAAATTCGTAGTAGATGATGCTTCCATGATTGCAAAATTCTATGAATCACAGTCACAGTGAGATTTGGATCATTCAATATCCTTGGGAAGGCACAAAAAATGAGGCAAGCATGTCTTCTTTTGATCCATACCATCAATCAACAAACACATATAACACTTTGGATATCTAAGTGTTTTACCTCTATGGTGAACTACCCTTTTTCTTTCTAAAGCTTGACTATCAGGATGCTCTTTGAGAAGAGATTTCAAACTATGTTTTTCTAAAACTGTGGTAGCCCCCTTAGCCATGTTCTTCAAATTTCATGGAATCATAACATTGCTGAACTCTTCTTTCCCGAATCTAGTAAAATGGTGATACTAAAAAAACTTCTCATTTTAACTCAACATCTCTTCTGTTTACACCCAAAACACTTATTGACATCTAAAGTTATCTGACAAGTGTAACCTTCAAGTAGTAGGCATAACTTCGCAATGCAAACTAAAATAGGTCATCACCCACCTCATTGCATGACAACCAACAAATCCTTTGTTTGCAATTCTACAAGTTTCAAAGATGAGATCTCCATTGATAAGTTTTTGTTGAACCTTATGCAATCTCTGATTCCCCAAGCTCATTGTAATTTTAAATGAAGCCCTACAACATCAGATCCCTTGACTAAAGTAATATTCAAATCAAACACGTGATAATGAATTATTATCCTCAATCATTTGCATCTAAGCACCAAGATATATATCTTGTCTCTCACTATCTAAATTTAAGAATTTCTATCTTACCTACTTTAGTTTCTTCAATTCTAATCGATTATACAAACATTTTAACCCACAACAAGGCTTCACAATATCCAAAGCAATCTGTCTATTTGAAGTCAAGAATTGAAATTGTGTCTTACTTACTTCGCAAGGCCTTCTTTTAAATTTGATGGTGCTAGACTCCTACTCATTGACATCATTTGTTTTGATTGCACTTGAGTCCATAGAGAGATGAGATTCAACTGGTAGAGGATCATAGTTGATAGAAAAGAAAAGTCTCTATAAATAGAAGGTGGGGTTAGTCTCATTTACATTATGCAGAGAACAAGGAGAGCACATATAGAGCATAGAGAGCAAGAGCACAAAAATAGCTTGAAAGTAGGGGAGATCAAGAAATGGATAAAAAAGTAGCAAGTAGGAAATACCAAAGGTATTACTTTTTTCCTTCAAAAAAGATTCCAAAAAGATTCCTTTTTGAAATAAGTAAATTAGAATTCTTTTTTGAACATCATTCCTCCTTACCATAGTTCTAAAGTGCATTCCGAAAAGAAAAAAGTACCATAGTCTATGCTTGGGATTGACTTGTAGCATAAAGTCGATGTCGGGCATCCACTCGTAACATAAAGTTGATGACAGGCATTGACATATAGCTAAAATAGGATTCTTGGCAACATATTTTGGGATCTTTTTGAATCTTCAAGAGGCATGAAAAATTATATGGTAAAGAGGAATGAACTAAATGCTTGGATTAGATTTGAGGCTCAAGTTGATGCCTCGCATCGACTCAATGCATAAATTTGATGTCGGACATCGATTTTATGCTGGAAATCAATGCGTAGTATTGGCCTTCTGTAATAGCCAATGCTCGGCATTGAATTGACACTAAAATTCATTTTAAGAATTTTCTAGAAGGTCGATGACGAGTATCATCCTACGTGTCCCAAGCTTCTAACTTGATCCTTACTTTCCTTGATGGTTTAGCGCATCTAAGAAGATGGATGAAAAGTCTGTCAGGAAGCTTAAAGTTAAATTGACCACAGGGAGGGTTCAAAGGAGGCGATTGCTACATGGAGAGAGCAATCAAAAAGGCCTACAAGATAGGAATCATCTAAAAGAGCGAGCAAACCAAGTGGCCCCTCCTCTACTAGACATAGTATTGCAAAGCCAAGTGAGCCTGGCTTGAGAAAGGATGTGCTCGTCAGAGATATGAGGGATCTTGAGTGGTGCCTACAACATATTGAAGAGAATAATTCCTTGCTTCTGGTCTTTGCAAGGTAGGGGACGAATCACCACCACTCACAAGCTCCAATATGGGCTTGTGTATAGTCTAGATTACAAGGATGAGGACTTGATAGTCTCTTTGTTCTTGTTGAGACAACAAAAGGTTTGAGAATTACCATCTGCAAGATGGACATGTTTTGCCCAGAGTGCTATTCTTCGGTGAGCCTTACTAATATTTGCAAGGAGTCAAAAAATTTGATTGTGGATCTTATGCCCTAGATTCAGGGAAAATTTTTCTAGAACAAAAGCAAAAAATCACACCATTAAAATCGAAAGGGAAGTAGTCTATGTAGAGAAGGCCACTAAAAAAAATGAACTAAACACCTAGATATAGATGACACATCACAAAGCTCTCATTCAAATGATGAGATCATTGCACCTAGTGGTGAGCTTACATCTAGAATACTGGTAATAGAGCATAATAAGATGAGGGAGGAGATAATAAAAAATAAGCTTGTAAAGAGAACGTGGCTTTTCCATCTACCAATCACCATTATTCACAGGCCACCTATCGACCCATCAACAAGCAGGCGACCTCTTGAGATATGAGAGCCCCACAATCTTCATGTTTAGAATCTCAAGAAGAAAATGAAGATAAATCCTCACGCAATTGTTGTTCGTTTTGTAGTCATGGTCAACTCAGAGAAATGCAAAAGTATAGAAGACTTTAATGAGGAAAGTGTCAAGGATTCTATGTACTATGTGATAGGAGGATCACACTCTGTAGAAGCTCAAAGACAGCTTGTCAAGGAGCATCCAACAACATACTTCATGTATGTAGAATGCAAAATATATTTTAGTCTGACTATAGAGGAAGCCAAGCTTCTCGCTTGGGATCATAATAAATTATAGGCAGAAGATGTCCTCTATTGAGAGGATATGTTTCTTCCACTCTAGAACAAGCAATCAAGCTTTTATGTAGTTATTTCTACAAGGATGTCAGAAGCAATTCTAATGCATATATTTATTATAGGTGCTACCTTGGCATGCTATTTGAAGATGTTTAGGCACTGCATAGCAGTTGAGAAGAATGAAGATCAAGTAAGCTTCATTCAGATGTGTATAAATGGGTTGAAGGAGTATCTTGATGAAGACCAAGAAGTGGGTAGAAAGCACATCAACAATATAGATATATTCCAACCTGCATCAAGGGAGTGGGTTCCACCTTTGGCAGATGAGCTTGGAGACATGGCTAAGATGGAGGAGCCAAGTCTCAAGGAAACCATTATTGAAAATGCGCAAACTCAAGATGATGATGCCATGCATGTAGATGAACATGACTATGATCAACTCCTTTTGTAAATTGATCCATTGGGTTTTTGTATAAAATTTTTGTAATTCGTTCTTGAATCTAATGAGAAATCAATTTTGCTCTATGTCATTTTCCCTCAATCAATGTGGGTTTGCTTATGCAAGAAGATTTAAATGTCATGTAATTTTCCTATTAGTCTCTTGCAAATTGTCTTTCTTGTATAATAATTATTTCCAGTAGTATAGAATGTTATTCTTCAATCTTTATATCTTCTATATCTATTTTTCTTACATCAATTTTGTGGCAATGAACTAGAATAATTAAATTTTTACTGACATCCCCAATTGAGCTCTCAAAATATGGGCATGTTTCATGTAAAGAATAGTACTTATGGAAGATTAGTTCTCTGAAGTTTGTTATTTTTGCCTTCTTTTTAGTTAGAGGGATCCGGAAAATTATTTCAAAACCCAAATGCAATTATTCGCATGCTCAAACGGAGGGACACATGTGCTTCTTCATTGGGAAACTGCAAAATGCTCAAAATATGCATGCTTTTGGTGATTCTATGCTTATTTTGCATAGAAACAAAGGAGAACATGTCATTTTCATGTCTTAGTGTTATGTATGTATGTTTGTATGTATGTATGTATATATGTATGTATGTATGTATGTATGTATGTATGTATGTACGTATGTACGTATGTACGTATGTACGTACGTATGTATGTATGTATGTATGTATGTATGTATGTATGTATGTATGTATGTATGTATGTATGTATGTATGTATGTATGTATGTATGTATGTATGTATGTGTGTGTGTATGTATTTGTGTAAGCAAGTAAGTAAGTAAGCAAGTATGTATGTATGTATGTATGTATGTATGTATGTATGTATGTATGTATGTATGTATGTATGTATGTATGTATGTATGTATGTATGTATGTATGTACATATTTATGTATGTATGTATGCATGCATGCATGCATGTATGTATGTATGCATGCATGCATGTATGTATGTATGTATGTATGTATGTATGTATGTATGTATGTATGTATGTACATACATATGTGTAAAATGTTTTACTAGTCACATGATCAAAAGAGGCTCACTGCGCTCACACAGATAGAGGTATGGATTATTTCTTCCACCCAACCTTGCCCGAAGCTTCCTCATGCATGAGTCTCTCATAAGAGACTCCTTTTGCTCTTCTACCATATGTGGTCTAAATCCCATATGATGCCATGTGGCATCCTTCTCAAAATGAGATTCATGCACAATAAGAATATCATGTGACATTTACTTCCCCTTAAAAGCATTTTTGTCCTCAAGAATGTAAATGAAATTCCGCAATGGTAGAAGAAAGTGCTCGGACTCCCCTGAACCCCATGTACTCTATGTACATGGTCATCTCTTTGTGTTGTCTCCCCATATCATTCCCCTTCAGAATCCTCATACGAGATCATCTTAGAGGTGGGAAACCATCCGAGTGTTCCTACTATCTCCCATATACACTAAATTTCCAAACTATCACTCCCATGACATATAATATCATTAAAATGACATAGATACATATGATATATCCTATATGGAGTAATAGTATGCAAAAAAAGTGTAAAGTTCCAAGCTTATAGGCTTGACCATACCATAATGGAGATAATAAACCATATAATCCTCTAAAATTTAGAACAAAGTCCCATAAAAGTGACTCCAAACTCATTGGGGTCCAAAGGATAGATTTTCTCTCAACACTTAGGTCTTCCTAACCTTGAGTGTACTCACTAAGTAATAGTTTAATCTAAAATACCTTGTGAACTATGCAAAACCACTATCCTAGCTCACATATGAGGCTTCCTTGGTAGTAAAATGAAATGTCTATATTCCACAAATTGATTAGTCCTTGGTTTGTTAACCATAAATTTGAATTAAGTTATATTAGAAGAGCATCTATTGGCAGTAGTGCAAAATCTAGCATTTTCCCTTCCCTTTAGTTTGACATATGAATGAAAAAAATAGACTTTGATATTTAGATAATCCCTAAGTACCCATCCTCTTAATTGATGCTTGCACATCATCCTCATGATGAAACACCAACTAAGAGTTTGGTAACCCAATGGTTAGATCTATCCCTATCTCTTAGAAACCCTCAAGAGGCATCATAACTCTACTCCCATTCTCACTAATGTTACTAGACATCTCATCTAGTCAAGGACGGTCACTGGAAATAACATAACTACTTCTCTTTAGAGTCTCCATATGAGACTCACTCTAACCACCACGATTAACTAATCTCCCTATTGCCTTTCATAGAAGAGTACCACTCCTAACTAGACAATCTAAAAGTGAAAAAGTGAAACTCTCTCTCTCTCTCTCAGTGAGGAATGTTTTGGGTACCAAATACATATATGTATTGGGTACCCCAAACATTCCTCACTGAGGGATCTATGATCTAAATCATAGAGCTAGTGCCAAGACTATGGCCTTCCTAAGAATCACTTGATTCACATTAGCAACCATCGATGTGGTCTCATGAAACCTATCCCTATGATCCCTTCTAATTGGTTTCCTTAGTAGTTTAGCAAAATTCTTCCCTACATACTCAAGTGATGTGCATCAGTGAAACTAGTAACTCTTTAGGCATACCCCCTCAAAACGCATAGTCTCCTAATCATCCTGTGAAACTCTTTTGAAGGTAAATAAGCCTTCAATACATTGGAGATGATCATATATATATCTCCCATGATCTTCTTAGCAACTTTGTCAAACCTATAGGATTGCTTATGCACATTCCTAATGGTGAAGGTATATCTCCTTTACCTTAGCAATCCTATGGTCTAAATCCATAAGGATTATGTGTAAGGATCCAATTACTACTAAAATTTTCTTATCTATGATGCTTTTTGTTCACAGATCCATCAAGTTCATGCTTACAAGTATGCTTATACTTTATTGATGTTTGTAGTGAATGCATCTTACCATGCCATAAAATTATTACCTAAGGGTAAGTGCGTATATAATTTCATGAGGTGGAAAATATTTTGAAAAATTTTCCTCAAAGAAAAGGAGTTCCAAAAAAATTTAACCATAACATCAAACATAAAGCCTTGCGGGCCAATGATGTACATGCATAGGGCTAAGCAAGCCGCAGGCATACAAGCCATATACTCATATATGAACTCCATAACCTGCAAAAACATAAAATGCTAGCAACATCTGTGTTGCATAATCTTGGACTTTTTGCAATCATCTTTCTTGCAAAACATAAAAAAGTGTATTCCTAGCAAGTTGATCTTGATCCATCCTTTATGTTGAGGGATTATTTTGTGGAAAGGGACTTGAATGTTTGTATGAGAGGGAAGAAGAAGAATAAGTAAAGCACAAGCACTAGAAGCTTCTATGATTACAAATAGAAAGTACAATGATGATGTTTAGAACACGACCAATTATTCTCTATATAGAGTGCTTAACACCAAAGAGTACACACACACACACACAAGCTTATAAGGTACAAAAATTCCATATGTCACCAATCTTCTCTGCATCAGACCTCCACCCTCTTGAGTAGCTTGCCCATGTGCACACCTTGCATTCAAGCTTCCAATAGGGTAGGAGGAAAGGACCTTTTGTCGACAAGCAACACCTCCTCAATGGTACTTTGTGCCAACTTGATTGTCTTTCTCAATGGTTCTCTACACTCTCTCTCCACACTTGATCACCTTCCTTGCACACTTGTCTCTCTCTTGCTTCTCTGCATCATGCTCGTTCCCTGTGTCTCTTTCTCTTCTCTCCTAGTGTAGACTATGCTCTCTCTTACTTAGTCTAACTCCAATAATATCAATGCCTTGTTGTGAGTGTCGATTCCACTTATGTACATCACTTATAGTTGATAGAGTATCTTGGTGCTCACTTTGATGTCCCAAGAATGACTAAAAAATATGTACAGCCAACCACTCCTTATTTTATCTTGTGGTGACTTTAGGAGAAAAACAAAAATTTCAATTGGAAGGGCCATACATACACTTTAGCATACCGCTTTCTCTTCATATGACTTCACTTTTGACCTTCACTTCTTCAAAATGTGTGCATTTGGGAGGGTTCATATGAACCTTCCAACACTTTAAAACCCTTGAAAACTTTACATAAAGACAATGTGCTACCCGCATTTAACTTTCTACCAAACCATAACCATTGTGAATGAATTGTTTGTGCAGTAGCTATGCACCTTGTTCACCGCCACTTATGCACCACCTCTGCACCACTTTGCACTTTTGCACCACCTATACATTACTTGCAAAGTCATCACTTTGACCTTTGACCAATTTTGAAATTGGACAATTTGACTTTGACCAACTTGACTTTGACCACTTTGAGTTTGATTGGCTAAACACTTTAGAATTAAACTAATGACTAACTTTGATGTATGCATTCCAATCATATATCCATGCATGTATATACAAAACATGCCAAAACATAAACCATGATGCCTAAAAATATAAACCATATGTCCTTGAATGGTTTTGATATCAGAATTGCATGCATCCAAGCATTTTTATGAGCTTCAAGACCTCTGCACTTTTCTTTCGAGGTCTTAAAACAAATTTTGAAGTGTTGAATGACATCGGATCACTTCCTAAGACATCAAACATGGTCAAATGATTACCAAAAAAATTACAAATATGCCAAAATTTGCATATGTAATCCATTTTTAGACCTTCAAGAACTTTTTTAGGACCTGCAAATAATCATAAAATGTAATATTACCATTTATAAGTTCCTTGAATTGAATTTACTTTAAACGCCTTCTGTGGTTTGCAAGATATCCCTTCTCGAAGGTAGTTATAAAAAATTGTCAAAACTTGCAAACCTCCATACCTAAGGCATCTCATTTTTCCTCCCCAAAATGCAAAGTTATTAGATTCAGGTGTTGTAATTTTTTCTCAAATAGTGATGGAAGGGGGTCTTGTGGAGCTTCAAAATCGCATCATATTGGACCAATTTTTTATTCTATAGGAAATTCGATGCATTATAATATATGTATGCATGATTTTTTTTACCAATCTATGAAAAATCTATATTCATTACCCTTTCCCAAAATGGCTACTTATCAAAATAGATCCTATAAATTATGTGAAAAATATGGAAGAGGGCTATTTTGGAGATACATACAACTTAAACTTTGTTGTATTTTGAGGGGATCTTTGAATCGAGATGAGAGTATATATCTCATTCTCCATACATGTGATCTTTCTCAAAGGGCTTGCCCCCCAAACCCTACATTCCTTCGTTCAAAATGAGGGTTTATCAAATTTGCTCCTGAAATTCTCATAAAAAATGGTCATAGGAGGATTTTGGGAAAGCCATAAGCTTCTATTCCTCTATCATGTGTGGAATTTTTGGATTGATTATAGACATAACTCATAATCTATGTGTATTAATATACATCCCTCAATTCTCACAAAAAGACCCCCCTTTTATCCTTCCAAAATAGAGGCTTTTGAAAGATTTCAATTATTCTTTTTAATGGAAATTATGGAATTTCCATTTAAAGAGAAGCCATTTACTTTTTCTCTTTTGCAATTTATGGAGTCTTTGACTAATCATGGGAATATAAATCACATGCTTCTTCAAATTAGGCATGTTCTCCAAAAAATGCCTTCCGAAGTCTTCAAGTTCCCTCTCCAAAAATGGAGATTAACAAGAAAAAACTTAAATTTCATATATTTGTGATCTTCTCTTCTTCCCAAACTCACATAAATGCTATACTTTGGTTCTTACATCACATCTATAGGCACATTATAGTGTGTGCATGCCTCTTTGTTGCAATTTCATGGCTAAACAAAACCTATAGCTTCTCTAAATGTACATTGTTCATGAAGTAATAGGTGGTTGCTTGGATAGCTTGTAAGCCCTTGGATGAAGTGGCATGAGTTGATCATAGCTTTGTACATGCATGAAGGCATCATTTCCCAGTTTGAAACTACCCTGATACCATTGTAAAATCTTTTTACTACCTCACATGATCAGAAGCGGCCCACATGAGCTCACATACAGATATATGGATTAGTTCTTCCACTCGACCTCGCCCAGAGCTTCCGCATGCATGAGTCTCTCACAAGAGACTCCTTTTTCTCTTTTACCATATGTGGTTGGTAGTCCCATATGATGCCATTTGACATCCTTCTCAAAAAGAGGTTCACACTCAATAAGAGTATCATGTGATACTATGTATGTATGTATGTATGTATATATGTATGTATGTATGTATGTATGTATGTATGTATGTATGTATGTATGTATGTATGTATGTATGTATGTATGTATGTATGTATGCATGCATGCATGCATGCATGCATGCATGCATGCATGCATGCATGCATGCATGTATGTATGTATGTATGTATGTATGTATCTATGTATGTATGTATGTATGTATGTATGCATGCATGCATGCATGTATGTATGTATGTATGTATGTATGTATGTATGTATGTATGTATGTATGTATGTATGTATGTATGTATGTATGTATGTATGTATGTATGTATGTATGTATGTATGTATGTATGTATGTATGTATGTATGGATGTATGTATGTATGTATGTATGTATGTATGTATGTATGTATGTATGTATGTATGTATGTATGTGTGTGTGCATGTGTAAGTAAGTAACTAACTAAGTAGTTAAGTATGTATGGATATAATTAAGTAATTAAATAAGTATAGAAGTAAGTAAGTATGTATGTATGTATGTATGTATATATGTATGTATGTATGTATGTATGTATGTATGTATGTATGTATGTATGTATGTATGTATGTATGTGCATCAATAAATAAGTGAATATTTATGTATGTATGTGTGCTGAATTTTATTTTGCCATATATAACGCCATAGGGTGAAAAAAAATTCAGCAACATTTCCTCTAGATATGGATGTGCAAGCAAATACAGAACGATAGCCATAACAAATGCCATATAGAACAAACAAAGGACCACTTCAATTTCTTTTTACTCCACCTCCAAAATAACAATTCTCCTACAAAAAAAACATTCGACTTGAATGTGCATATACATGTCTGTGTATTTGTATTTGTATCTGTAAATGTGTGTGTATGTATGTGTTTGTGCATATGTGTGTGTAGATATGTATATGTCTGTATGTGTGTTTGCATGTTTTTATGTGTGTTGTATGTGTGTATGTACGTATGTATGTATGTATGTATGTATGTATGTATGTATGTATGTATGTGTGTGTGTACATGTGTGTGTGTACATGTGTGTGTGTGTGTGTGTGTTTAGGTGTGTATGTATGTGTATAAGTAAGTATGTAAGTAACTAAGTAAGTAAGTATGTATATATGTATGTAAACATGTATGTATGTGTCTAAGTAAGTAAGTATGGATGTATGTATCTATGCATGCATGTGTGCGCATGTGTATGTATATGTATGTGAGAGTATGTATGTATGTATGTGTATATGTGTATGTATATGTGTGTTCTTATGTGTCATGTATGCATGTATATGTGTATATATGTGTGTGCATATATGCGTATATATGTTTGTATGTGTTTGTTTATGTGTGTGTGTATGTATATATGTGTATGAGTGTGTGTGTGTGAGTGTATGCATTTATGTATGTATGTGCATGTGTGTATATGTATGTGTATGGGTGTGTATATGTGTATGCTTATGTGCATATGGGTGAGTGTATGTATGTGTATGTACGTGTGTGTATGTATGTGTATGTGTGTATATATGTGCCTATATGTGCATGTTTATGTGTGTATGTGTGTGTATGTATGTGTACGTCTGTATGTATGTGTGTGAATGTATGTGTGTGTTTGTGTATATGTGTAGAATTAAAAAAAAATTAAGAAGAAAATTAATAAATAAAAGATAAAATGAACTTAATTGTAATATTTGATTAAATATAAATCTTTATCTATCTAAACTCATAAGATCTACAAGCAATATGTATGAAAGACAAGAGAGTGAGTGAGAGAGTGACAAAATGAAAATAAATGAAAAAAAATGTACATCACTTACCCATAGCAACTACGCGCGGTCTCGAGTTTCAGATTTGGAAAATGTTGCACGTGATGTTGCAAGAATAGAGAAAAAAAGTGATATTGTAAAAAAAGAAATCAAATATTCAGATAAACGAAATACATAATTAATACTCTACAAAATTAAGATAAGTCCTCGTCAATGACTGCAATAGTCCATCTATGATCTTCGGATAGCCAATAACTTGTATCTTGATTTTTCTTCTCCCTGTGTTAGATGACTCTAAGAGTGGGTTCACACCGCCTTGTGGCACAATGAAGGCTTTCATATGACATAATCTGATTTGCTTTCAAAAAATAAAAGAATTTGGGGCTTATCATTTCTTAAGCTAGTCTCTACCCCTTAGAACAAATATGTTGTGCCACTTTGATAAAACTTTTGATTGGTTCTTTAAGTTGTCCAACCAATAAAATAACTCGAAAACATTGAAATCTACTCTTGCTCTGAGTGAACTTAACCCGGTGGCACATGATGTGACTTAACAAACTTGTGTCGCTTTGTCTGCACCCACCCTAACATAGACAATTAGCTTCGACCATATTCAACCATGCATTTGAGGTGTACCAACTTTCAAAGCTGGACACTCCAGACTGGATTAAGATAATGTACGTGAAACACTTTCCTAGAATACATGCATTTGTATTAGAATCATCTCCTCCTATCACTACAATTCCATCTAAATCAAGTTTAACAGTACTTGTGTCTTCTATTTGCTTGAACTAACAAAAATTTAAGAATTAGATAGGCTAATGTGGATTAAATGCATATGAAAAGCTAGGCCTATACTCACAGAGGCTCCATCAAGACTTTGTTATTAGAAAATATTTTGAGTAAGAAGGTTAAAGCTCAAGTGTCAACTGCTATGCAAATAAATCGGCCTTTGGTTTGTATTGATTCACTCTACAGAAATAGTAGAAATAGTGAATGTTTTAGAATGTTTTCCTTTTACTAAATAAATTAATACATTTTACAACTATTTCAGGTCTTCATGCTAAAAAGTGCTTATATTGTTTTACGTTGTTACTATTAGTAGAAGCCCAGTTTTTAGATTTTAGATGATTGTGTGTGCACAAACCTCATCTGAACGATGTACCTAAACATGAATTCCCCTTTTTTTCAATAAAATTTTTCCTTAAAATGTTTTTTTTTTTAAAGGAGGTTCGGCCAAGGCCTATTTCCCCGACTTTAACTTTGAAATTGCAATTGTACAAGGAGGGGCTTAGTACCCATGGGACTCCCTTATCCCACAAGAACAGACGTTAAACTCAGACCCGGAAGGATTTACAATAGACAGGGTTTAAACTGGCCCGAAGGCACTACACGATTTTTTGCCCGAAAGCACGGGTTCCATGGCCCGAAGACACCACACTTTTTCCACGCCCGAAGGCCGGGAGATGTGAAGTGAAACCATTTTCTCGTGTGTGGGTGAATACATCCGTCCTTTCACAGAATTTTTGTTTTCATATTTTCTTGTTTCAGAGATCAGCACAATTGATGCGAGGAGATCTACCAAGGGATGGTTTTGATGCAGAACCCTCTTGAGGTTATAACAGTGGGTTGAAACCATTCGATAGTACAATGAGCACTTTTATATGGAACGATTTGATTTGTTTTCAAAAAAGAAAAAAAAAATCTGGACTCATTATTTCTTGAGTAGAGTTCCCCTCTCAAAATAAATATGTACTCCTTTGTTTAAAAGATAAAATAAGACAAAAGTTTTGATAAAATCAGAGTGCCGCTCTGACAATAGTTTTTGATTGATTTTCGACAAATAAAATAAAATAAAAGATTTGATATCCAGAGTTGAACTCTCATGATCCATTTGGAAGCTAATTGAACAACCATCTTGGAAAGGCAGATAATCCCCAATTCACCTTGGCCTCTGATTTCCTCATACAGCAAAGTTCCCCTCTCAAAATAAATATGTACAGCTCTGAGAATAGCTTTTGATTGATTTTTTAAGTTGTTTAATGAATAAAATAAGATAAAAGTTTTGATATCTAGAGCTGAACTGTGTGCCGCTCTAAGAATAGCTTTTGATTGATTTTTTAAGTTGTTTAAAAGATAAAATAAGAAAAAAGTTTTGATAAAATAAGGCTCGGTTAATAAAAATTAGTTGTTAATGTGGCACACTTCTGTTTCGACAGGGTGAGTCCGTCACAAATTTTGTGGACCCGAAACATAAAAATGTGCCATCACTCTATGTGAACCCACTGTAAGAGCTAAAGTGTGTGCTGCTCTGACAATAGGTTTTGATTGAACCACTGTAAGAGTTAAACTGTGTGCTGCCTTGACAATAGGTTTTGACTCTATGTGAACCCACTGTAAGAGCTAAACTGTGTGCTGCTCTGACAATAGGTTTTGATTATTTTCAACAAAAATAAAATAAAATAAAATAAAAGTTTTGATATCCAGAGCTGAACTGTGTGGCTGAGTAGAGGACGGGAGCAGGATATCCCCTTTTCCAGGAAAGGTAGATTTATGCCCAGAGCATGAAAGGGACTCCTCTTTGCTCCCCTTGAGGATTGCCTTCTTGATATGGCTTGATCACATGTCAACAGACAAGGAGGAAGAATTTGTTCGTGTTGAACAGAAAGAGCCATTCCTTGAGGTGACACTTGAGGAAAGCTCAAAAAGTATGAAAAGTGTCATAGAGATTCTTGAAGAGATCAATCTCCAAGCAGAAGAAGCATATGTCAAGAGCATAAGGGAGCCTACTGAAGATGTGAAAGTTTCTGAGAAGTCCCTTCTTCTCCCAAATCTACCATTTTATTTCATCTCTAGAAAGGAGTTTATTCCACTCTATTACATTCAAGAACTCTTCAACCTAAGGGAAGATTACTTCCTTACTTCTATAGCTGAGTCAGAGGAAGTTGCAAGGAGATTTATCAATGAGAAGGGAGAAAGAAAAGAAGAATTTTTGCATCTGGACTTAACATTGTCAAATGAAGTATTCCAAGATTCATCAGAAGCTCTTTCAAGCTGCTTTGAAAGAGCTATTTCAGAGAAGCCAACACTTGCTCATGAAGACTTTGATCAGCATTAGAAGGATCTTGGTATATACTCATTTGGGTGGCTATTCATTTTTGGACGTTGCTGAGGACAAAAGAACCATATCTATTGACTCAAAAGAGCTCATTGAGGAGGAAGATAAGGTCGAGGTATGTAAAACAAAGTTTCCTGTGATGTGTTGGAGGCGACCGATTCAAGCGATTAAGGTCATCAAAGAATATCCGATGAGTTTTATCGCTTGAATAAGTCGTGTCTATGATTTGAACGCAACATTGATAATTAACATCTTACTGTGTGTTAATCTAATGATAATAGTTTGCATTTTGTAATTGTCTTCTCAAGAATCAATTAAAAAGCTCTTTGAAGGCAGATTTTCCAAATTCAAGCTATTTCAAAAGACTCGAAAAAGATGTACATACATAGACATATTTCTTTTCAAAGCTTATTACATCATGAAATGTACATACATAGACATGTTTATTTCTCAAAGAAATAAAAGACATTGCAAATATTAAAGCTTTCTTTGCAATGTAATCTTTTTCATTTTGTGATATTGATCCATGATGTTTTTGTCTAGTGATAGTCCTAATCTTTTGATGACAATATTTGGCATGAGCTCCTTTGTAATTGTCTTCTAAAGGACCAATCAAAAAGCTCTTTGAAGGCATTACTTTTTGTTACTCCTCCTTTCCTTGTGCACCTAAAGAAGCTTGTCTTTGCTTGATAATGAAATTTTTTCATGTCTTGGGCATTCCATATGACAAGTGTTTCCTTTTCTGCAAAGAATGCACCATGCATAAGAAGAATATGCTCGAAGAACAGAAGAGTTTCATCAAATGTTTATTTCAATTAAAGAAAAATAAATTGAGTAAATTATATTATTTCAGGTTTGCTTTTTACATTAGTCGTGAACTCACAAAATTTCTATACTTTGTGAAAGCTTTAGATCTTTTCTTAGATGAACATCACCACCATGAAATCACATTTCTGAAAGTAGAGATTCACATTTTTTTATGCACTCATCTGCAAGAGTTGTAGGCTTGATAGAATATGCATAATTGGACCAACTTGTCAATGATCCTTAACTCTGCATGTAGTGTACATACGTGTACATTTGTCAATGCTATTGTAAGTATGGGATCCCAAATCATGGCAGAAGATCAGTAGTTATGAAGAATAACATTTTGTCTGGAAGGAGCCTTCTCAACCTGAGCTCTAGCAATCCATCCTCTTGTGTCTGAACTTTGCATGCAATACAAGCAAGGGTACTTAGAATTTGCTCCCCCACTTATACCAAACATGCATTTGAGCGTCTTTAGGTCTCCACTCAAATGCCACTCAACTTTAAAGTTTTATGGCTCTCAGATGGAACTTGAGCACAGCCAACCCACCATAGCTCCATTTCTGATTGTACTTTGAGAGATGGAGTATCCAATTGCATACTTTGAGAATAAGTATGCAACACTTATTCTCTCCATCTTTTGATGTTTTTTAAGTTCAGCTTCATCAAGTTTGATTACAAATTTCAACAAACCAGAACATTCATGTTCTTTTATATTATAGAACTATACCATGTATATTTGAAGTCTTATTATATCTACCCATATATTGTTAAATGCATTGTAAGTGAAATGTAACTTTTGTTTTCCTACTTCATAAGGCATGTTATCGTGAATATGTTTATATTTACCAAATACTGACGTGAACTTCTTATTCAAACAGAGCTGAAACTTTCCTACATGATGGGGTCTAAGCAATCCAAAGCTTTTAACTTTGTTAAATTTTAAAAATTCACACCAAACTTTTGAAATTGCTCTACAACCTTTCCTACTAACTCCAACACCATCACAAATCTCTTGAAGTTGAGATGGTTCTAGGAGCAAACTCATGTTTGTCATGAATTTTTGGAAAACAAAGCGATTCAAGGCATGTATTTTTTTTCAATTTCAATAGTCTTAAAACATCATTTTGACTCATAATTTCATTACAAAAATGTACACACTCAAAACTGCTCAACATATTGAAACCTAACACATTTGTCACATGATCTCTTACAATTTTCATTCTTTTCTTCTTTTGGCCAGAAGATCAATTGGATAAACAGATCAATCTGCCCATATGTCGATATATTTTTTGCTTTCTTTCTGCAATCCATCCACTTCAGAAGGTTGAAAAACCCTTCAGAATACCTTTTTTGTTGTTGCATACTCATGACTAACTACAATGTTAATATGAAACTTATCACCATGATTTCAACTCGTTGAAAGCTTAGTGAGAGTGTTTGGGTTCAGGTTCTCCATGGAGTGCTATGAAGAGTGACACGAAAGTGTGTAAAATGACGTGAAAGAGAGAAACATGCCTGCTATGGAAAGTAGAGTAAAAAAGTGCAAGACATCATAAGCACACATTATATAGGTCCGTGAACAAGAGGAAAATTCAAATTTTGATGAACGCCCGATGAGCACAGAATTTGAGGCGTAAGATATCACACAAACTTTTCATGATTATCACACGAGTTTCTCTCTCTTCAAAATTTGCATAATACGTTTTAAATGAGCTTACACGAAATTTTTTTTTAATGATTTGACAACTTTAATCCAGATTAAGCACAACTAATTGAAATCCTTACACGGCCCTTTTTTGGCTGTTTTTTTCCTTAATGGTATTGTTATGAGAAGGGCTAGTCCTTATTGTGAGTTGGGCTAGTCCCTGTTGTAAGTTAGGCTAGTCTATGTTGAGAGTTGGGCAAGTACTTGTAGTTTGCTGAGCTAGTCTCTGTTGTAGACTTATATGCTGGAGTAGATGTTTTGTATAATCTGTGTGTTGGATGGTTGCAATTTCTTTGTGGTGCACTGGACTCTTTTAGTTCCTCTGCTGAACTCTTGATTATGTGTGTCTACTGGTCTGGTCATCTCTGTAAGAGTAGCAGTATAAGTGTCCAGCGAGCTCTGACTGTACCATTTGTGCTGCTCATGGAAATGAATGTAGCCATGCTAGTGAAGGTCTCTGAGCAGGTAGCCTCTATTTAAGTGGGCAAGTGGAGTTGAACCTTGGCTGCTCTTAGGCTAGTTCATGATCCTGTTGTATTGTACAGCCTAGTAAACATTTGTGTAATTCCTGAGCCTACTTGGGCAAGTCTTGGGCAAAAATATTGACTCCAACAAAGTGTCATTTTTATGCAAGGTCATCTGCTTTCGATGTTTTTATGGTGTTATTTCTTTGTTGAGCCTTTTTGTACTTGTCAATAAGCTATTATTTCTTGTAATGTATACAGTAGCTGCCTTCTTCCTTTTGGCCAATGTTGTGTATCCAGCACACTGTTTTGATTTTTCATTTATCTCAGCTGGATATACTCCAGCACACTGTTTTGATTTTTCATTGCTGCCTAAAATAGAATGTGTTATGGAGTGTACTTCTCCACAAAGAGCTTGTCCCTAGAGTAGCCACCCAATAGAGGCAGCTACATTGGGTCTCAGTAAAACATTTATTAAGATGATCTCTACAGTTTGGGAAAGTGCTTCCATGACAAGTAATATCAGTGGGAAGGTATTTGATTCCTTTCACCCTAAACAATCGATAAGACAAGGATACCCCTTGGCTCTCCTCCATTTCATCATTTTGGCGCATCTTTGCTATTTGATTGAGGAAAAGAGTAAAAAGGTTATATTTAATGGCATCACCCTCCACAATGGCAACGACCAATTAACTCTCAGGATGTTTACTCATGACACCAATGTCTTTCTTCACAATGACCAAGGAGGACCTCGTATTTGTGGGAATGTTCTTCTTTTTTCTTATTCCTTTTTTTCCCTTGAAGGTAGGTCATTTACCTACTCTTTCAATTATGAGTCAAAGATTGAAATGAATCACACACCCTAGAGATCCAACTTATACCCCACTTTCCAAGGGCTATATATCACGCCACACTCCATGTTTGAACCTTAGACCTCACAATCCACAGTAGAGCGTTTTACCACTACACCACATATTCCAAACATATCTTGAAATCTTTTGTGCCACTTTGGAGTCCAGCATTAGACATGGTGAGACTCCAATGAAGTCCATCACTCGCCCATCGCAAGACATTATCCTTGTGAAGAGGTGTAACCTGCTTGTGCAAGGTCAAAATCTTCATAGTGTGAGTAATCCTAAGGGGTTTGTAGATATCTCTAAACCAAAGGTAAGATTGAAATTTGAATAGGCTTGAGACCAAGCTTAATTATTCAAAGGGTATGTAACTTATTGATGCAAGGAAAGCTATGGTGATTAACACTTCCCTCATCTCATCAATGATTTACTTCTTTTTGTATTGGAGGCCCTCCAATAAAGAGCTTTCTAAGCTTGAGAGCACTTGAATAGGAACCTTTTTTGCACGAGGGATCCAAACAAAAGGGGATTGCCAAGTTAAAATGGGGCATTTATTATCTTCCCAAGAAAGTGCAAATTGGGGATTTAAAATATGATTTTGTTGATGGACAAATTGTCAGCCAAATCCATCGTCAAAGCTTGATTGAACCAATGTGGTTCTTGGGCCCAATTGATTTTAAAGCAAATAATACTCTCTTCAACAATCTTCCATGTTCGGAGAACGAGGATCTTAATCCTTTGTTTTTTTCATAGTCACTAGGTGACGGTGATGTGTCTTGGGGACAGTGATGTGCCAAGGTCAAGAAAAGGACTTGGACCATCTCGAGATGCCAATCGGAGACGGCACTCAAAATATGCTGATTTTAAAGTCGATCTCAAATGAAAACCATTCATAATTATTTTCTTACCTTAAACAAGAAAATAGTAAAAATAAGTTTTTTTAAGTGAAATATGTGAAAACATGTGGTGTGTTGCTTACGCACTATAAATAAACATTGAGCACTGACTTATGTCATATGATCTGATCACTCATCAAGCTTAGTTATATGGGAAACAACATGGAACAAGTTACAAAACACATGTGACATCATACACTGTAGAAAATATTTAAGGGTCAAAACAACTAAGCACATCTATATTACAATGACCTTAACAAAAAAGATTACATTGATTTAAGATGATTAATAATCAATCATCATATCATCTTGATTGCTACTATATATCAAAAAGAGTACATAAGCGTGTGTTTCTAGGATATTCAAATGATCATAAAGATTACATGTGCTTCAACCCAAACACAATGGACTTGAGGATATCAAAAGATGTAGCATTTGATGAGCTATTCCCTTCGTATAAGAAGTGTGATTGTATGCAGGAAGAACAAATCGACCCTTGAGCTAAGTGGCCTAAGGTGTTCCATCAATGAAGACAGTTCAAGCATGACCCAACCATGGAGGGGGAGACCTTCATCAAGCTATGAAGCACAATCAATCAACGAAGGCAAAGCAACATTGGTGGAGTTGGATGAAGAAGGCAATGAAGTTGAAGACGATGAAGAACACATGATGGAGAAAGAAACCACATCAAAGAAAGAGATCAAGTACCCAAGGCAAAGGAGGTTTATTCCTCCAAAAGGTGAAGAAAGGAAGTCTTCTAGGGTTAAGCATCCAACTCAGAGATTTACTTATGATTCTTACATGGAAACTCATTATGCATATATGAACAAAGTAGTAGAAGATCATGAGCCTGATTGTTATGAAGATGCACGCCCGTACACCGAATGGAAATAGGCAATGCAAGAAGAGATTGACGCACTTGAGGAGAATCAAACATGGACTCTAATGCCCAAGAATGAGAACATGAAGGTAATAGGTAATAAGTGGGTGTATAAAGTAAAGAGGAATTCAGATGGATCTATTTCTTAGTTCAAAGCAAGATTGGTAGCCAAGGGTTTTGCACAAACCTATGGAGTGGACTTTGAAGAGACATTCAGCCCTGTGGCAAAGATAAGCACAATTGGGACACTCATAGCAATGGCTACACGCAAAGGATGGAAGCTCTTCCAATTGGATATCAAGAATGCCTTCCTCAATGGAAACTTGGAGGAAGAGGTATACATGGAGCAACCACTAGGTTTTGTTCATAAAAAATTTCCACATTATGTTTGTAGAGCAACCACTAGGTTTTGTTCATAAAAATTTTCCACATTATGTTTGTAGGTTGAAGAAGGCACTTTATGGCCCAAAGCAAGCTCCAAGGGCCTGGAACCAAAGATTGGTGGACTATTTGATCAAATGTGGTTACAATCAATGCAAAGCATATCCATCTCTCTTCATCAAACAAAGATGAGAACTTGTAGTCTACATGTGTGTGTATGTAGATGATCTTATCATTAGAGGTAATGATAAAAGGGGCATTGAGGAGATCAAGACAAAGCTTGGAAAGGAGTTTAGGATCTCCGATCTTGAAGAGCTTAGGTGTTTTCTTGGCATTGAAGTTGTATACAAAGAAGAAGGTATTATGCTCATACAAAGGAAGTATATTCTAGACCTACTTGAGAGGTTTGGGATGCTACATTGCAAGCCTATTTCAAATCCCATGGAAGTTAATGTAAAACTAAGCTCCATTGGAGAACCATTAGAGGATGTAACTTTGTATCGATCTATTGTAGGCTCTTTCAATTATGCCACAATAACTAAGCCCGACATAGCATATGGAGTTGGAGTGTTATCATAGTTTATCCATAGTCCAAGGACTCCACACTTGCAAGCCCCACGAAGAATGTTGCAATATCTCAAAGCTACTATAAATGAAAGATTGTTCTACTCATTTGATGATGATATGCACATCAAAGCTTACTCCGATGCGGATTGGGCCGGTTCGAAGGAAGATAGAAGAAGTACAAGTGGTTTACCCAATCATGCTAGGTAGCAAGATCATCTCATGGATTTCAAAGAAGCAGCCCACAGTGGTATTACCTTCCACCGAGGCTGAGTATAGAGCTTTGGCTCAAGTCACATTTAAGCTAATGTGGATAAAGAAGCTATTTATGGAGCTTAATTTGCAGGTTGATACATATCCAATCTTTTGTGACAATATGAGTAACATTCATCTAGCATCGAATCCTATCTATCATGCTAGAACCAAGCATATTGAAGTGCACTATCACTTCATAAGGGAAAAGGTGGTATCCAAGGAAGTTTCAGTCCGTCATATTGGTACCAAGGGCCAAGTTGCTAACATGTTTGCAAAGGCTTTGGATGGAATGAAGATTTCAAAGTTCAAGCAATGCGTCAACATGAAGGAGCTTGGATGAAGACGAAGAATTGAAGTTTGAAGGAGAGTGTTAAAAGTCAAGCTTCAAGCTAAAAATTCGTGGGAAATCAATAATGGACATGTGGAGCAATCAAACGAAGCCAAAAGCCACAAGATTCCATCAAGAAAAGTCACTCAACCACTCCTCAAGTCATCTCAACTAAGTCCTCTAAGTTACGAGGCTGATTTGGAAAGGTAGTTCCTAGATTTTAGGGGCATACTTCTCACTATAAAAGGAGCTAGAGTAAAGTGAGGTCTCTGTTTGACAAGGAGTTGTGAACATTCAACTAGCTCATCTTGTGGACATTGTTTCTCTTTGTGTAAGAATTCATTTTGAGTGAAATTTGTTTTGCGGGAAAGCTCTTAGTGTCTACTACAGGTCCATAAAAGCTCACTGGAGTTCTCTGCATATGATCTGAGAAAGAGCATTTTTGGTGTGCAGAGGTCAAAGAAGGGTACCTATGGAGGTCATTCGTGCTTTGTCATTGCATAGGGGTTGAGATACTTCCCCCGTCAAGATGGGCAGTCAACTTTGGTAACACTCCAGAAATACTCCATTGAGAGGGCCCCTATGCTTGTTAGCAAGAAAATCAAGACCATAAAGCGACCCCCATTTCATCACTCATTTTTTTTTTCAAGGAGAAAACATAAAAAGTAATGGATCCCTGATGAAGGGGATGATAAGTTTATCAACCTTCTTGGGAACCCCCTTTGACTTTCTTGTATTGTATCTCTTTTCTTCTTGAATAAATTTTCCCTTTTTTTTCTTTCTTTCTTTTTTATGGTTTTTTGTTGGGGGATTTGTGGGGGAGAGAGAGAAAGAGAGAGAGAGAGAGAGAGAGAGATTATGAAAACAAAGAGCAATCAAGGAATAAGATATAGGGATATGTTCAAGCTGATTCCAAGAAGCATATTTGTGGATTTATTGTCATGATATAAACAGTCCATCATCGTATTTCTTGTTTCCTATACTCTCCATAATATTTTTAGAATCTAAAGAGTTTGGCAAACAAGAAACAAGGACGAGACTATAGAAATCATATGGATACATAAGTAAACAGACACAAACACTTGATTCCACAAGTAGTTGGGAGCAAAGAAAAAAAGAAGTGAGGGGGATGGAGAGTGTTAATGGCAAGTAGTTGAGACATTTATGTTATTATTATGCTACAAATCTCATGTACAAGACTACCTTTTGAGACGTTTCAAATCTCCTGATGTTAAGGACTTCTGGCCCTTAATGAAAACCGCTGATCCAACACCAGCTACATGTTCAAAACCAATCGCATCCTGCCCATGAGATCCTATTCAGAAACATTGTAAGCAATGTCTACTGCATTAGAGAACTTTCGGCCAATTCAAAATGTTCATTTATGAACTAACAAACTAACTAGAAGCGGTCTGATGAGACAGTGCACTTACTGCATTGTAGACGTGGAGAAAAATATATATGCGGCCATAATTGTTCATTGTGTGGCTGCCATTGCAGCCATTGAAGTGCTTTTACCTCTTCTGAAAAAGAAACCTACAGCAACCATCACTTAAAAGTGACAAAAAGGAATATTTCCGAGGTTGTGTTTTATCATAATAAACCAGCAAAAAATATAGAACAGAGTAAGTTTGCATATGAACGCGATAGATATATACTAAGCACGGAAAAGATGAAAAGGTCATGTTGTTAACTCTAGCAATATCCAAAACAAAGATCCTCAAAGTTAATAGTAAGCATTACAAGCATCAAACTTGACAAAGGGTAAACGACGTCCATGGTGCCAGCATGAACAGGGAGCTTCCTAAGCATCAATTTGATGTCTCTCATTCCTCGTCCTTTTACTCATAGGTCAGAAGAAGCATGCTTTAATGAGGGGATTTTGAAATGTAAATTTTTGTCCTGATTCCTTCAATTGTGAGAACTGATGGTCAAAAATCACCTTTGAATAGCAGGAAGCTCTTCGAAAAATATTGTCTGTATTATCTCAATGAGTCTAGCAAGAGGAAGCTCTTTCGAAAAATATTGTCTGCTGTGTATAGACTGGGGGTATTGGATAACATACAGAAAGAAGCATGATCTCAAGTAAAGGTTATGCTCTACAGAAGAAATGCCACTTTTAGATGATAGATGGTGGCTGTTGTGAACCAGTAGGGAGGGGAAGACCA
The DNA here is from genome assembly GCA_020310875.1 of Ceratopteris richardii. NCBI lineage: Eukaryota > Viridiplantae > Streptophyta > Polypodiopsida > Polypodiales > Pteridaceae > Ceratopteris > Ceratopteris richardii. The sequence goes on along the minus strand of CM035426.1, from coordinate 133,544,034 downwards.
TTTTTAAGAAACTTGCCCGTATTTCTATCCAAAGACCTTGGGGTGCTCCTCGGCCAACCCAACCTGCCTACATTCCAAGTGACCTCCTAACGATCTTGAACCGCCTTGCGAACTTTGAGCCTCCTTTGCCAATGCATCTTCTGATCGCACACTTTCTCTAGGCAACTTGGCTTTGGCTTTGAATCATCCTCGACTTCTATCAGAGTGAGTCCTTTCCTTTCCAGCTTGGGCTCTTGGTAGTTGAATCTCTTGTACGTTGGCTTAGTCCCATTTTCACAATATAAGAAAGTTTTGGCGATCTTCTCTCGCATTCACCATTTGACATTTGCTCTAACATATCTTGGTAATCTAGCATGGTGGGGCACCTCGAAACCTTGAAGTATGGACTTGACTCAGCCCTCGACCTCTACATTGACAAGTCTCACCAAGCCATCATGGGGTTATACCTTTGGAGTCTCCATTTGTTGTCCATAGCAATTGGTATTTTAGCAAGACTCCACGTCTGTTGTCCAAGGTGTAATTGTGTGACCATCTTCATCCACGTTACTAGAGGGTTTCATCTCATAATGGATCATATGGAACGTGTCAGATAAACTCCATTTACAAGCCAAACGGATTCTCTATTCCTCAACAAGTGAACTTGCACAACGTGAGAGCTAATTTCGCGTGTCATGCCAGCTCATTTATTGGAAGAGAATGATTACACATGGCTCCTCTTGAGGAACAATGCAACCCCCATCTCACCTTCGATCAGCTCATCTCGCGTATGAAAAGCTACTTCCGTAGAGAAAACAGAGATTTTAAAGTTCTAAATCAATGGAGGAACAGTAATCTTGAGAAAATGAATCAACATGAATTCTTGTATGGATTGATACCTAGGCACAATGCGAAGTAGAACATGCTGGCCCCTCCACCTACATGGAGCCTTCAGAAATGACGGAGCACTTAGTGGACACACCTCGCACAAAGAAAGACAGTGAGGGTGGGATCATGGATTATTTCTAACATACAGGGAAGGGAAAGGCATATCGAAGAAGATGAAGATATGAATTGAAGTGCATTTGTCTTGAAGATGAAGCCACCTGATGAGCTCCCCTCGAAGTAACAGTGCCTTCCTACGGCCGACCTCGGCATTGTTCAATTGATGCCTTGATAAACAAATGGCCTGACGTGAGATTGAACTCAAGTGGAAGGGGAGGGTTGAAACAATCTGAGCTGACAAAGGAAATTGCACTTTGGCAAAAGGGTAGGGTCCACGATGTGGCACTCTAAATCCTTTGGGAGTTCGCTCTGTATGAATGTGAATCTCCACACGGCGATTCACACGGCAATGGATGATTTTACTACTAGCAATGTGATAGAGGGACTCTTCTCTGTCTGAAATGGAATGGGTTTAAGCTGACTTGAGAAGGGATATAGCAACTTGTTAGCATGATGTAAAGGTGTACAACCTAAGCTAAAACACCTGCTTACTGCAATCCTAATATATGTTGAATTGTCAAGATGCACAGAGAAATTACCAAGATTTACAGAGGAAGAGATAGAAGACGACGTGTAGAGAAAATAGAATAGTTACATGTTATTCTTTTATTGTTTCAAAAACATAATCGAATAATCCGTGCATGTTAGTGTGAGTGGTTGGGCCTTCCACCTCTTGAAGCAGGGGAAAGGGATCAAACCCCCCCTCTATAGTAGGACATGTGTGTGTCTAAGGCCAGCCTAATGCCTTCAGACCATATATAAACCAGATGCTTTCTGACAGTTCTTTTGGCGTCTGCCTTCGGACAATATAACCCCTGATTTGTGAGATGCAAGGGATCCCATGGGTCTTGGTGTTTGCCTTCGAGTAGTCTAACCTCTACTTTGTGAGATACGAGAGTCTCATGATTACTATGCCCATTCACTTGTGGAGTTGTTTTTCGAATCAATTTAAACAAAGAGAGATTAGTAAATAGAGAAATTATCAAAAAGAAGCTACTTACGGAACGGCAAGGGTCAAAGTTTCAGTACTCAGGCAACCTCATGGAAACCAAATGCTCTGTGTTTGTGTGTGTGTGTGAGAGAGAGATAGAAGCATAACGAACTGGACCTGAAGCCGCAAAATGCCAGTCGACGTTGGAGCAAGACTGGCGTGCGCTCTGTCGATAGCAGAAATAAGAGCTACTTGTTCTAGTGATTTTTGCCCTATCCAATGGATTCTTTCCAAAGATGTGTGGATGGATATAGGCTTTTCCGGAGATAGTAAGCTCCTTTCCATTGACCACACCCAGGAAGCTCTCCCATTCATCCCTTAGAAAGGTTTTTGTTTTCTCCAAAAGTACTTCAAAAACTATCTTGGGATTGAATATCCTCATTGCATCTGGAAAATAATCCATTGTTAAACCCTCTTGAACCATGAAATCAAGTACTTTCTCAGATGGAGAAACACTTAGGATCATATTCTTTTCCTCCATCTCAGCTCTAGTTACTCTAGTGTGTCCTAGTGGAGAACACGACCGATGCAAGCGAAATAAGCTAGTCAAAGGCCGGTCAAACGCGTGTAATCGCTTGTATCAGTCATATCGGGTATGAAGCACAAGTATGCAGAGTGATGAAGAGAGAAATTCTATGAAGGTTGAAAATGTGAAATGGTGAAGGGGACTGGTATATATAGTCGAGGAGAACTCGGTAACGGTCACATGACGTGGACCAATACGCGAGCACCATGTGGTAAACGGACGTTGGGAATTGCAACGGCTAGATGACGTGGTCTACTCAAATGATGCCACATGGCATTGTACGTTGGGATTCGTAATGGCTAGATGACGTGGACCAATCACAATCACAGGCTTCCACGTATCACCATCAGTCAACTCATTACAGAGACCTATTTAAGCTCCTCTATTCACTTTTTTTCATTTTTTTGTGAACTCTTTGCTATCACCGACTTTTCAATGCCTTCAAGTTTTTTACCTGCTTTTCAAAACTTTCCATACATCACATTTTGTGTGAGGTATGATGGAACATAGAAGCTTGTATATGATCGATTCAAGCGATTAGGAGCATCAGGAAGTTTCGGATGCCCTTAATCGCTTGCATCGATCGTCATGATCAATCATTTTACAACACGATCGATACAAGCGATTAGGGATATTCGGGAGTTTCCGGATGACCCTAATAGCTTGCATCACTCATGTTTCTTGAACGTAGAGTGCTTTGTGAAAGCTTTTTTACATTACTTTTTTTGTTTTTTAAATTTCTTCCAAGCTTTTTAAACTCTTTTTTTATGCATGTTATGGCTAGAATAAAGAAGATAGCAAGGAAGTTGCACCCTCAGGATCAAGAGCAAAATGGCCAGAATCAAGATGATAAGGGAACTTCTCCCCAAACAATTAATCAAGGAGTTAATGCATCAGAGAAGTTTTCAAAAAATAGGGTCCATTGTCATGTTAAGTCTTTGAGGGAGATAAGAAAGGCTCACAAGTTTGTGGCACTCGTGATCCCGAGATTTCCTTTCATGAGAGTTGTCAAGCAAATTTCAGCCAATCTCTGTTCCATGACGAAGACCACGTCCTTCGTAAATGTGAAGTGGCAAATTCAAGCTCTTCTATGCTTGCAAGAAGCTGCAAAAGACTTTGTAATCGACTTCACGAATGATGCTTACTTGTGTGGAGCTCATTGTCATAGGGTGACATTGATAGCAAAAGATTATGTGATTGTATCAAGACTCAGATATAAGTTTGATAAATCTATTGTGCCTATTGAGAACCATGATCAAAAGTTCTTTGATATTCTCAATATATCTCGAGCACGAGCATCTAAGTCATCAGTTGTAATTGAAGAGGTCCACCCTCAGGTCCCTCATGATCATGAAACAAGAAATGCAACAAATTGTGAGGAAAACAGAAAAAAGCAGGGTTTGTTATCAGAGGAAAATGTTATTCTGAACAAGATTCTGAAGCTGCAAAAGGAAAATAAAGAACTTCTTAAAAAAAGAGATGGGCGGGCAATAGTAAATGCTGCAATGCCATGGCATGAGTGTTGGGAAAGATGGATGGATACTCCAAGAGACTGAGTAGGTACTGCTAAACCTGCTTTGTACCAGCCCTCTTTTGCTTCAGAGTTGATAACTAGACCTCCTTAGCTTTCCAATGACACCATAAAATGTCCTATGTCCTTTGGAAATGATGTGTGCAATGATTGAATCAAAACAGATAACTTTGGAAGTCACAAACTCAAGAAAACCTTCTATTTATGTCTTGACACCTGCTGGATATTTTGCTCGGTATGATCAGCACAGTAGGAATTGGAAAAATTCCTTTTAGGGGTATCTAATTAGCTTAGTAAGCTACCTATTCAAAGTGGAATGATGTAAAATGATAAACTATGCTAAGAGAAATCAATTTAGCAAGTTAAGCTATACCCCTGACTTTTTAGGACTGTAGCAGAAAATGACCAAAGATCACCTCGACGCAGATTTCTCCAAAATGGCTGAATGGAATGTCTTCAAACTTTGACAGCATGTATATTACTTCAAGCTGAATCCAAGAAGCTTTGAATCACTGAATTTAGTGAAGAATTGACCGAGATATGCCCTTGACAAGTTGATAGACTTTTGAGTAGACTAGCAGAGAATACAGAGATGGACAATGTGAATGTATGTATTAATGAACATTTGTATACAACTCCATTGGCATGAATCTCATTGCCAAATGGTGTAGAGAGGTGTGAGCTAGAGTGTAGACCTCACACACACTCAAAAATCAGTAATGCTAGGCTCGGGAGTGCTCTCTCTCTTTCGCGACTTTTCATGTCCATTTTTTATAAGGAATGAGTGAAAGTTTGAATTCAAATTCAAACTTTTGGCTCCCTATGATCAAGCTCCTAAATGCTAGGAGATATTCTTTCAATCATACAACTAATTTTTCCACGAATCCTTTTGGTAGGTGATTACAAGAGAGTCAAAGTCAATTTGACTTTTACAATGAGATAAAGTGGTAATTAATCACTAGCATATGTTCCTATGCTTCTTCATGTATGTATAGACTTCAATGCATCCTTTGAGCCAAACGTGTAGGCTTGTAATTTACACCAACAGCTCCCCCTCAAGCCAAACATTTTGGCTTAAGTCTTCATCTTCAATCTTCAAGTATATCCTGCAATCCAATCATGGATTTGAACCTGCAAAGTTTGGTTTCATCCAAAGCTTTAGTCAACAAATCTGCACATAATGCCTATTCATGAAATTTGGGAATTATTCAAGTCCCATTTATATTACTTACTTTGTTAACTTCTTAAATTTGAGCCCAACCTTGATACTCCATTTATAATAAAATTATGCTTAATATAAAAGTGTTAGTTTTTAGTACTCCAATCAAGAGATAAAAACATGTTGTAGTGTGTGAATAACTCAAAGGACACAAAACATTGTCTCAAAATCCTGTGTAATTCCCATTTTTCTTGAAAAGGCCTTACATTGCATGTTGGTTGATACATAGGTAAGTTGAATGTCCTTGCTTATCAATTTCTCTCTCACATAATGGTAATGGACCTCTATGTGTTTGGTCCTAGCATGGTAAATAGGAATAGCTGCAAGATGAAGAGAACTTGTATTATCTCCAAAGATTATTGGAGACCTAGTAAATAAACCCAATTCTGTATACAAAAGCTTAATCCAAATTGCTTCTTGTGTGGCATTAGCCAGTCCTCTATACTCTGCCTCTGTGGAAGACAAAGCAACAGTAGGTTGCTTCTTTGAAGACCATGAAATTGGTTTGTCACCTGCAAAAGAGATATATCCAAAAGTGCTCCTCCTATCATCCTTGCATCCTGCCCAATCTGCATCTGAATAAATTTTGATATCAATATCTGAAGTGTAAGGGAAATACAAACCATGGTTCTGTGTACCCTTGAGATACTTCAAAATTCTCTTGGCAACCTCTAAGTGAGGCATCCTTGGCTTGTGCATAAACTGACTTAGCACACTAACTCCATATGCAATATCTATCCTTGTTAAGGTAGCATAGTTCAAGCTACCCACCATGCTTTGATAACCTGTAATGTCCTTGACTTCATCACCTTCATGGGCACTTAGCTTTAGGTTTACCTCCATTGGAGTGCTTGCTACTTTAGCATCCTGCAAGTGAAACTTCTTCAACATATCTTGTACATATTTTTTCTGAGTGATATATATCCCTGAATTAGTGTAGACTAATTCAAGTCCCAAAAAATATTTCAATAGACCAAGATCATTGATCTTGAACTCCTTCATCATTTGACTTTTGATATATCTGATTCCATTGACATCATTACCTGTAATGATGATGTCATCAACATAAACACAAAGGTATATTACCTCTGAATTACTTCTCTTAATGAACAGAGAAGTATCTACCTTGCTCATGACAAAACCTTGGTCTTGGAGGTATGTAGTTAACCTGTAATTCCATGCCCTAGGTGCCTGCTTCAATCCATATAAAGCCTTTTTTAATTTGCAAACATATGTTACCTTCTTAGGGTCCTCATAGCCAGGAGGTTGTGACATATATACCTCCTCTGAAATCCATCCATTCAAGAAAGCATTCTTGACATCCAATTGGTACATATTCCAATTTTTTGATGCAGCCACACTTACCAACACTCTAATGGTTGACATCTTGGCCACAGGTGAGAATGTCTCCTCATAGTCAATGCCTTGGGTTTGTGCAAAACCTTTGGCTACCAATCTGGCTTTGTACCTATTAATTGTGCCATCAGATTTCCTTTTAAGCTTGTAGATCCATCTGGATCCTATTACCTTCATTGAGTCCTTAGGTACTAACTCCCATGTGTCACTTTCTTTAAGTGCATCAATCTCCTCATCGATAGCTTCTTTCCATTCTGATTTGGTTATTGCTTCTTCATATGATCCTGGTTCTTCATTTGACAAATCTTTGGCAAGATAAACAGAATGTTTAGTAACAAGAGATGTATCATACCCATATCTGATAGGTTTCTTGCTTTCTCTTTGTGATCTTCTAAATGGTTGAGTTGAGGATTCAGGTATGTCTTCAAGCTTCTTCATCTTCATTTTGCCTTTGGACTTCCATGCTTTGAATTCTTCAAGATTGATAGTGTCTTCATCATCTGAACTTGAGGCTTCATTCTAAGTAGGTTCCTCCTTTGTAAGACTTGGAAATTCCTCTTCCAAATCATAGGGTAATTTGACCTTCCTGCATTCATTCTCATACCAAGAATCATTTTCATCAAAGACAACATCTCTGCTTACCATAAATCCCTTATTGGTAGGATTATAAAACCTGTAACCATTTTTATTTAAATCATACCCAATAAAGATGCATTTTTTAGCCTTTGGGTCTAGCTTACCTCTTATCTGAGAAGGAATGTGTACATATGCTACACATCCAAATATTTTGCAATTGTCAAGTGAAGGTCTCTTACCATGCCATGCTTCATAGGGTGTCATGCCATCAAGAGACTTAGATGGTAACCTGTTTATGAGGTAAGTGGCAGTAGAAACACTCTCTTCCCATAGATAGTTAGGTATTTTTTTCTCATTAAGCATAGATCTAGCTATCTCAACAATTAATCTATTTCTTCTCTCAGCTATCCCATTCTGTTCAGGAGAATACCTTGTGGTTATCTCTCTTTTGATGCCTCTGTCCTGCAAGAAGTCTTCAAATTCATTGGAGAAGTACTCACCTCCTCCATATGACCTTAGCCTCTTCAAATTCCTTCCTGTCTGATTTTCAACTAATGCAAGATATTTTTTAAAGCAATTAAATACCTCATCCTTGTGCTTCATGAAGTATAATACAGTCCATATGCTATAATCATCAATGAAAGACACATAGTACCTTGATCCTGAGACTGAGGGGTCTTTGCTTGGTCCCCATACATCTGTGTGTACAAGCTCTAGTAGTCTTCATGCATGTATCCTTTCTTTGAGAAGGGTAACCTGTGAGACTTCCCAAATTGACAAGCACCACACTTATAAATCATATGTTGCTTGGATACATTAGGTATCCCAAGCACACATTGGTCCCTGCACATTTGTTTCAAGGTTCTTTCTCCTCTGTGCCCTAACCTTTTGTGCCAAATCTCAAGCTTTGAAAGTGTTTGATCTTTATAACTGTATAGTGCAATATTCTTTGTATCTTCCAACTCAAAAGTGAAAAGTCTACCTGATTTTTCTCCTTTAGCAATCCTCTTGAACCCATGTCTTGGATCCTCCACATATGCTCCATATTGGTTGAATCTAACCTGCAAACCTTTCTCCACAATCTGACCAACACCCATCAAATTTTTGGTAATGGTTGGTACATAGAGTACCCTGCTCAACAAATTCTGATTTCCATCACAAGTCTTAACATTCCCAACTTTAACTACAGAATGCTTTGTGTCATCACCTGTTTGGACTTGATGCTTACCTTTTGGTTCCTCAAGATCAGAGAGTAATGCTACATTGCAAGCCACATGATTTGAACATCCTGAGTCAATGTAGAATAGGTGGTCATCATTTGTACCTGACTTTGAGGTCATGTTCATGATCTGAAGAGAGTCATCTTGCTCCTCTGTGTAGTTGTTGTAATCCTTCCTGGATTTGAATCCTCCTTGGTAGTTGCCATTGTAATTATTGTTGTAGTTGTTGTTGTAATTATTGTTGTAGCCTTGGTGATGGTTGAATCTACCTCTTGAATGTGAGTAGCCACCTTTTTGGTATCCTCTTCCTCTCTGATTCTTGTAATTCCTGAAACATTCATCTCTAGTATGATTTGATAAACCACAAATGTTGCATGGTGAGGAGTTATAAGATCTCCCCCTACCAGGCTTACCTCCTCTGCCCCTTCCTCTTGATGATCTACCTCTCCCTGCATAGTTTGCTTGAGAGGTTGAACCTTCATCTTCCACCTTCTTGCTTTTGCCTTTATCTTTAGACTTCTTATCAGTGTATAGGGCAGAAGAGTTATTACCTTTGGATGTGTCTCCATTTTTGTTGAGCTTTGCTTCATGAGTAAACAATTGTCCCATGAGAGTTGTAAGATCTGGAGTGTGCATGTCCATGTAGAGATCCATGGCAGTGGTGAAGCTTTCCCATTTGTCATCAGCCTTGATCCCATTGATCACTTGCCTTACAATCTGTTCTTCTTCAATCTCTTCTCCTATGCTTGCTAACTGATCTGCTACATCTTTAATCTTGGTCACAAATTTTGAAACAACTTGCTTAGGTTGCTTCCTTAGTGTTGTGAATTCAATCCACAACTGATTTTTCCTAGCCCTTGTGTTGGAGGAAAAATATGATGACAAGGTTTCCCAAGTCTCTTGGGATGTCTTACAATTTCTAATATGTGGCAAAAGAAAATCAGATATAGAGTTGAGTAAATAAGACCTTGCCAATGCATCCTTAGCACACCATGTGTTGAGCTTTTCATGTTCTTCCTTGGTTGGTAATCCTCTTGCTTTGAATGAGGGCGATTCCTCATCTCCTGAGATGTAACCATAGAGACTCCTTCCTTGTAAGTAGGTCTTCATCCTTAGAGACCATGCTTGATAGTTGTTCTTGTCCAATTTATCAATAAATGAAGGAAAACCATCTCCCATTTTACCTTAACTTGCTTTGATTCCACTGTTGGGAAAGATGGATGGATACTCCAAGAGACTGAGTAGGTACTGGTAAACCTGCTTTGTACCAGCCCTCTTTTGCTTCAGAGTTGATAACTAGACCTCCTTAGCTTTCCAATGATACCATAAAATGTCCTATGTCCTTTGGAAATGATGTGTGCAATGATTGAATCAAAACAGATAACTTTGGAAGTCACAAACTCAAGAAAACCTTCTATTTATGTCTTGACACTTGTTGGATATTTTGCTGAGTATGACCAGCACAGTAGGAATTGGAAAAATTCCTTTTAGGGGTATCTAATTAGCTTAGTAAGCTACCTATTCCAAGTGGAATGATGTAAAATGATAAACTATGCTAAGAGAAATCAATTTAGCAAGTTAAGCTATACCCCAGACTTTTTAGGACTGTAGCAGAAAATGACCAGAGATCCCCTCGACGCAGATTGCTCCAAAATGGCTGAATGGAATGTCTTCAAACTTTGATAGCACGTAGATTACTTAAAGCTGAATCCAACAAGCTTTGAATCACTGAATTTGGTGAAGAATTGACCGAGATATGCCCTTGAAAAGTTGACAGACTTTTGAGTAGACTAGCAGAGAATACAGAGATGGACAATGTGAATGTATGTATTAATGAACATTTGTATATAACTCCATTGGCATGAATCTCATTGCCAAATGGTGTAGAGAGGTGTGAGCTAGAGTGTAGACCTCACACACACTCAAAAATCAGTAATGCTAGGCTCGGGAGTGCTCTCTCTCTTTTGCGACTTTTCATGTCCATTTTTTATAAGGAATGAGTGAAAGTTTGAATTCAAATTCAAACTTTTGGCTCCCTATGATCAAGCTCCTAAATGCTAGGAGATATTCTTTCAATCATACAACTAATTTTTCCACGAATCCTTTTGGTAGGTGATTACAAGAGATTCCAAGTCAATTTGACTTTTACAATGAGGTAAAGTGGTAATTAATCACTAGCATATGTTCCTATGCTTCTTCATGTATGTATAGACTTCAATGCATCCTTTGAGCCAAATGTGTAGGCTTGTAATTTACACCAACAATGAGGAATTCTTGCTTGATATAAGATCAGAAGACAACAAAATGCTGAGAGAGTTCAATGTTGAAATATCTGATAGTGTAGTCAATATTGCACTCAGGTATTATCTACAAGCCATAAAATGCTCATGTTTTCCTTAATTTTGGTATTTCTTATACTGAATTTATATTTCTTGAATTCTAGGGTCCTTTTGCAACAATGTGAGAAAGCAGTTTCAAGAAAAGTTTTCATCATAGATCCTCTTGTGACTCAATGCTTTTTGTACAAGCATGAAGATGTGAAATTCTTTCTAAAGAATTTTACAGAAGGGGTAGAATATATTATCTACTCCTATATTGAAAAGTAAGTATTCATCTTCATTTTGAAATAAGTAACATTTTTTTCAATAGAGAAGTTATTTTTACATGCCATTCATTGATACAGGCCACTGGAGTCTTACTATCATTGACTTCAATGAATATCAAGCACTTTTCATGAATTCTCTCCAATCATAACATGTAAACTCCAAATTGTAAGCTTTGCCATACATTTTGTTGTCTTCTATTTTAAAGCCTTGCTATCCATTTTGAATTTAAGTTTCAGAAGGCCAAAATGACCTATGAGACCAAAAGTTACAAAACTGGTGAATCTGATACAAAATCTGAGTACCCAAGGAAGTGGTACTGAAAATGAAAGATGTAAAATAGCTGGGAAAAGGCTAACAGCAAGACTAATACAACAAAGGGCTGATACATAGGAGGGATGTGCTGATATACAAGGTTGGAGATCTATCCTCATCTTCACTGTGGGCGTCTGAAAAGTACAGCTCGAATCCTCCGCTGTAGTCTCCGTCGATACTGTGTAGCACCTCTCACTCTCGGTCGTCTAGATCTCCCTAGCTCCAGTGCTCGGTCTATTAGAGTGCCAGTAGTGGCTGTATGAGTGTGGACAGAGCTCTGTACTAGATGCTCTACTGACTTCTCCCCTAGCTTCCCACTGTCTGGTGTAAAGAAATCCGTAATCTGTCTTTGGGACTGTCTCCCTCAAGCTCTCCTCAGTAGAGTGTCTCTATGTCTGTGTACCTCTAGTAGATATAGTCCAAGACATCTCTGATCCTCAAAACTCATGACTCTAGATAGAGGCCCAAAACCCTCTCTGAATAGACAATGAAAATGGCCCCGTATCTCATAGTATAGCGTGCAATGACATATGTAATGTAGCTCTATCTCTGGCTCTAGGTGACATAGACGGCATATCCTGCTATCTGCTGGTACCCCTCTGAATCCGCAAGTCTCAATCTCAAGCTGATGTGAGGATGTGCGCAGCTGGCCAATGGCACAACGCAAGGCATGGGAAAGGTGTGTATCCATATAGCTAGGTCGAGTCACAAACCCATCCGTTGTGAGGTGTAGAAGATGCTCTCTATAGAAAGCCATCTTCGTACCCAACTCGTGCGTAGGCTCAATCCATGTCCTCCTGATGCCCAACTGGATGAGATCCTGACGAATGAGTCTAGTAATCTCCACCCATGTTAGGTACATCAAGGGTGTCTGTAAAGATTACTGGAAAGGAGGCAACCTCTCCATGGTAAAACCATGTGTCAGAAACCATGATGTCATCTGTGCAAACCAGCATGATGTATCCCCCTGCAGGGCTAGCTGTCTGGATGACTCGAGGGCCAGCCTCGTATATCTATCTCTGGTAGTGTCCCACAAGCTGTGTACAAGGACTGCTCTAGTGACTGCCTCAATCTCAGTAGGGGGAGCAGCTAGCTCTGCTCGAATGATATCATGTGGTACGGAGGCCTCGGCTCTAATCAGCCTAGAGATCATAGATACCAACGGCCTCTCCATGACTTTCCACCCATCCTGACCTATAGAAGGTCTCCAAACCTGTACCCCATATAGCATAGTAGAGGCAACCAAAGTATCAAAGAGCCATAACTTTGTCCTGGGTTCCTGAAACTGAACTTGCGAGCACATCCTCTCCAATCCTCCCAAAGCTGCACATGCTCTAGTCAGTCTAGTCTCTGCTTCTCTCCTCAAGGGAAATCTCAGTCCAGTGAATACTACCCCCAGATATGTGTATGCATCTGTATACTCCACAACCTCATGCCCATATGTGAAAATAGGTGTTGATCTCCTAATCCACTGCGGTGTGGTGTTAAACACCATAACCTTGGTTTTACCAAGGTTTACAGATAGACCACTATCCTCAGCAAAGCTGTGTAGAGCATCCAAGTGTCGTTGGATACCCTCCGGTGAGTCAGATATCAAAACAATATCATCAGCATATAACAACAATGGGATCCACGTCCCTGCCAACTCGGCCCCTCTATCACCCTCTCTGTCAATGTAATCAGACACCTCATCAACATACATACCAAATAGAGTAGGAGACAGTTGGAAGCCCTGTTTCACTCCAATAGTAGAGTGAATTAAATCAGATACCCCTTCTGTGGTGCAAACTCGTCCCACCACTGATCTATACAAAGCCATGATCCCCCACATCAACTCTATGGGTACCCCCATCTCTTGTAGTCTGCGCATCAATCGAGCTCTCTGCACCATGTCAAATGCTTCGCGGAAGTCCACAAAGCTACAATAAATCCGCTTCCCGTGTGACCTTCCCTCTTCTCTAAGTGTCAGAATATGATCAAGAGTGGAGAGACCCCTCCTGAAACCTGCTTGACCCTTTGCTCGCATACCCTCACCCTCTACCCAATCACTCAAGTGCTTCTCAAGAATGGATGCATACAACCGTGCCAATGTGTGTCCAACCATAATAGTGCGGTAGTTTCCCGGCTCTATAGGATCCCCTGCCTTGAAGATAGGCACAATAATAGACAATCTCCAAGTCTTAGGTAACCCTTCACACTTGGCACGATTGAACAACACTGCAAGAACCTCCATCAACATATCCCTAGCATGAATAAAATGCTCCGCCACTAGACCGTCATGGTCATATGCCCTCCCGATCCTCATCCTATCAATGGCCCTCTGTACCATTCGAGCAGTAAAGAAAGTGCTCGTGGCTGGCTCTGCAGGGCCCGGAAGGGAATCTTGTCCAAGAACCATATATAGTGATGTCGCATACTGACCCATACATCAGGTGAAGTAATCGCTGGGGGAGTGGAGTGCTCATGAAAAAGTCGCCATGCCTCTCTTGAGTCCCTGCTCAAGAACATCTAATATAAATCTCGCTCGAACTGAGCCAGGTAAGCCTGCTTCTTCCATCTCACAAGGCGACGGAAAGCAATCTGAGACTGTCTGTAAGTGATAACTCCTAGCAGAAGATCCCTCTGAAGCTTGGCTCTCATCTCTCTACATTCCTCGTCATACCAACTATTCTGGGGCATGCTCCGAGACTGTCGCCTCCGAACCGGCCGGGTGTGTGGATATTCCATTGATGCGGCACTATGCAATGTCTCCGTCAGTAGAGTGGTGCACTCCTCCAGTGAGAGACCTGGACCAACTGTGCGTAGACGGTCCCAGATCTCCTTTGTATAAACAGAATCGGTCTCTAGTGTAAATGTGTAACGGTTATGTGACCTGCCTACTGATGTCTCTGGGCTGACTGTACTGGAAAGAGACTGATAGTGTCAAAAGAGCATGATCCACTGCTACACCCACTGGTCTAGCTCCCACTGTGAAATCCTGAATGCAGGGGATGAAGCTCAGCTGTGTCATGATATAGTCCACTGTAGGCCATTAAGTATGGCTAACCCATGCGTAGTCGTCATCTTAATGAGATATCTCTCATACTCAGTCTTCTCTCTATCATGCGAGCATCTGTCGAGCCCCAACTCACTCACATCCATCTCTCTAAGCATATCATCTGAAGTGTCGTAGAAGACTGTTTGTGAGTTGCCCATTCGGGCATTGAAGTCCCCTAGGAGAATGATATCACCATCCCTAGAGAACTCCTAGATATCATCATCTAGAAGAGAGAAAGGTGATTGCCCACTGGGTGCAGCATATACAGACGTACTGGGAGGGAAGTAACATATGGCAATGTATAAAAATCGACCTGTGTAAGCTCTCAGCCTCACCCACATATATCGAGCATCCTCATCTCTCCGTAGGATGTGTAGTAGTGGCTTCAACTCCTCTCTGAATAGCACTGCTACTCCTCCTGACCCTCTAGTCCCATGTCCCGATCTCGCGTTTAGCCTGTGGGTTGTCTCCCATCTATATCCCACCACATGCGGCATCAACTGTCCTGGGGCCTGGTGGATCTCTGAGAAGAAAACAATGTCTCTATCTCTGAAACTGTCCTCAAATGCACCAATGTCCAACCTCATAGATCCATTACAGTTCCAAGTAGCCATCTTCAATGTGGTCCCATAGGTCTCGCACCGTCATGTAGTGCGTCTCTCGAGAATCACCACCCGACCATCTCTGTAGAAGGCTAGCTTTCCCTTCTCTCGTGCCGCTCTAATCTCTGGCATTACCTCTCTCGTATGCGCAAGTTGTGAGAGAGTGAGGTCATCGCCAAGGAAAACACCTGTCTTCTTGAGAACTGGTCTCTTCCTCAAGAATTCCTTCTTCTCTTCCAATGAAGGAAAGCGCAATATAAGAGCTCTCTCCTTTGAAGATTCTCCAAGGCCCTCGCTTTTCTTGCCTACTCTCCATGCCTTTGTATGCAAAGGCTTCTCCATCCCCATCATGGATGTGAGGGTTTTGACCTCCTTTTCCACATCATTTATGTCCTTGAGGCCAGTTACTCTCACATGTAGTGCCCTTGTCCGCCTTCTTTGTTCCTCTTCGAGGGTCATGTTGATAAGAGTAGGTGTACAAGGAGCTTCCTTACTTTTCCCTTTCTTAGCCACTTCAATCCATTTTTCGGCCTCTTGTACTTTCTTTTGCGTTTCGGATATGACTGCAGCCCATGACTTCTTCTCCTCATCTTCCTTGATGGTCCATACCTGTTCTTTTATATCTTTGAGCTGCTTGATCACCGAAGGCTGAATTTCACCTTCTTCGAGAACACGAGATGCCGCCACTTCCATCAACTGTTGTTCGAGGGTTGAGACTTTCCCTTTGAGTCTATCAATTTCACCTCGCATCTCTTCTCGTTCTTCATTCCATGACTTGAGCAGGGCTTCTTTTTCTTTCACCGCTTCCGCTCTCCATTCCTTCATCTCTCTCTCAATATGCTTCAGCCGCTTATTAGTTCTAGTAAATGTAACTTTCGACGAAGGGGAAGCCATGAGAGAGAGAGAGAGAGAGAGAGAGAGAGAGAGAGAGAGAGAGAGAGAGAGAGAGAGAGAGAGAGAGAGAGAGAGAGAGAGAGAGAGAGAGAGAGAGAGAGAGAGAGAGAGAGAGAAGGGGGGGGGGGAGGGAGGGAGGGAGGGTTTTAAGGTTAGGGTTAGGGTTCGAATTAGGGTTGAGATTTTGGGAGAGGGACACTCTAGCAAACGAGAGAGAGAGAGAGAGAGAGAGAGAGAGAGAGAGAGAGAGAGAGAGAGAGAGAGAGAGAGAGAGAGAGAGAGAGAGAGAGAGAGAGAGAGAGAGAGAGAGAGAGGGCGAGGACTTCTATCATGATGGTAAGGTCTTTGTGGATGATGCTTTATTAAATAGAGGAACACAGCCTTTAAGGTACTGGAATAGTAGATATATTACTTTAAAGAACAAACTGGAATTGTAATGGTTCACTATGGATACGATCAGACTAGTTTGAAGAGATCTTAAATGCACATGACTTCATCTGTATCACAAAGATACACGAGAATCTAGAAAGGAGCATTCCTCGTGTCTTAGGATCTAGTGGGAGTCTACCTCTAGGGCCACTATGGCTGCTGAGTAAAAGCCAAGCCCTTATGATTTATCACACCATACCTTACACATCACTGATTTTAGTTTCAGTTTTCATGCTTTTTGGCTTTTGCATATTTGGAGGACTATCAGATGTGTATGATGATTGATCATGTCTCGTAGGCCAACTTTGGCCTTTAGTAGGCACATATCGCTCTCTCTTTTTTTGACTCATGCACCCTCTCTTTCTATCCCTACCATCTCTCTCTCTCTCTCTCTCTCTCTCTCTCTCTCTCTCTCTCTCTCTCTCTCTCCCCCCCCCCCCCCTGCCTGGCCTCTTCCCTCCTCTCTCTTGTGCCCTCTTCCTTTCTCTCCCTATCGTCTCTCTCTCTCTCTCTCTCTCTCTCTCTCTCTCTCTCTCTCTCTCTCTCTCGTGCCCTCTCATTCTCTCCCTTCTTCTTGGATATAGGGGACGTAGACTCTATCGGCATGAGATCTTGAGGATTCATCAACCCCTCTCCCATATTGTACCACTCGGTTTATGATTTTCCTTTCTTTCTTGAACATTGTCATATTTAACCCTTGTATGACATGGTCCTTTTCTAGGGTGCAAGAGCCATGAAACCTTTGTTCACCTTATATTTTATTTTGATTTTCTAGTCATCTGGATTATTGTCCGTGTACATGGTTTGGTCTCATAGGCCAAGCCTGACCAACTTTGGCCCTTAACAAATGTTAATGTAACTTTCTTTCTTTCTTATTATCTCTCTACTTGAGTAATATCAGCCCTCTCCATCCATTGGTCACGCAATTTTCCAAATCACTTCCTTCTTGTTGCAGTCATTGAACCATTCATAATTTTGTACCATTGGCACTTACCACTATGGCTAGGAAATGATGTGAATGTGGGAGGATGACTCACAAAGGAAATTGTGAAGCACGTTGCCAGATATGCATAGAACTACTTCGAATTGTCAAAGACAAAGTGAAGAATTTGGAAACATTCAACAAAATTAGAACAATGGCAGTGGAAGGTTATGGGAAGGAAAGTAATGAAACAGGAAGATGCTCAATATCAGCCTTAGGAAGCTTGAAGAAAACCATATGAAATTCTTCGACTGAACCGGACATAGTAGCTCATAATGCTGTGCTTACACATGCGGCAGTTGTGCAAGTTTATCCCAAGTTTTATGGAGTCCCTCACACTTTTGGATTACGAAGGAGTGGCTACTGATGCAACAAATAAAGAAGTCCGATCTTTCATTGACTAATCAATATATTGATCAGGTTTACTATCCTGAGTACCTTGGAAAGATGTTTATTGTAAATGCTCCCACACCTTAAAGCAACATGGGTAGTGATAAAATCTGAGGGCATAACAAAAACTAGAGGATCAAAGTGCTTGTTGATCCTGAGAATCTTCATGAGTTTTTGGGGGGTACATGCAGGGCCATTGGAAGAGATCCCATTTGTCTAATATTTTGATGCACCTTTGTTAGAGCAAGAAGGTCACAAATATCAAGAGGATTATCTTCACCACTTGTCACTGAGGCTTTATTAGTACTTGCACATTCTGTGGCAATACTTATGAACTAATTCCAGTTCCATCTTTTTGGGATACGAAGTTCAGGTTATATCACCTCAATACAATGCCTTGTGCTGAACAATCTTCTGTGCTGAACAATCTCTTTATACAAGTGTTAATCTCATAGGTGCAGAGTGTTTGCCTCTTGTCCCACTAACTTCTCTCCAAGGGCAGATGGGTCCTTAGTGACAGGCATATGTGGTTAACCTTTTTTTTTTGGGGTATTTTCCTTGTGTATCTCCCCCTTTCTCACTTCTTCTGCACATTGCAACCAAGTAGCACTAGATCTCTTTGCTTTTCCTCTCTTGTCAGGTGGCATTTTCTGTCTCTCCTTTTCTCTTCACATGGAATCACTTTTTGCACCCTTTTCCTCTCTTTGCACTCTCTGGTACTCTCTACAATTGGACTTTTTAATGCATTCTTTATGTACTTTATGCACACACTAATTCTATCTTCTTCATTGGACATGTGGGACTGAGCATACTTTCTCTCTCCCCCTCTCTCTTTTTTCTCTCTTTCTGTGAAGCCTGGAATCTCAAGGAGAGATCTTCCTAATGCACCATGGTGGAAGGGCAAGGCGGTGCCCATGAGTAATTGGAGGAGGCTCAAGAAAGCAAGACTGAAAAGACCTTCCTTCTCTTCCTGAGCGAGAGGAAGTTCACAGAAGGAGCTCCCCGCCCTCTCTCTCTCTCTCTCATTCATTCCTCCACTCTCTTCATAAGCTTCAGTCACGTTTACTTGCATCCACTCTCATCCACCCAGCTAGGGATGATGCTACAGAGGTACGAGGAAGGGCTAGCATGAAGGAAGGGACCAGCAATTGTGGTGGTGATCTGGCTGCTAAAGGGTTGGTGTCCAAGAGAGAGTAGCAGACACTTAGCATGGAGGGATCCTCCCTGTTTTGGCTCTCCAAAGTATATCCACATGACTCTAGCCTCGACAGGTTGTGGGGCTAGTCTTCAGTCAGTTTTGTGGTCAGCAGTCCTCCATCCCTTGTTGTACATTTCTATTACTAGGCTTCCTTTTGCCCATTTTTCCTTCTTCATTTCTATTATTGTATCATTGTACTGCAAAGAAGAGCTAAGCTCCCCCACTTTGTACTTGTGCCTGCATATATTGCACTTAAAATTTATTGTATTTTTGTGTCTGCACACATTCGGTTGTCCTCTTTTGAATGCATTATCACCTCTTACTCACGCTCCCTACATTGTCAATCCCCGAGCAGCCCACACAATAGCTACAAATCATTGAAAAACTATATATTTGCAAAATCTCTTTATCACAAATCTTCTTAGTATATAAAGCTCAATATTTTAGGCGAATATACATTTTTATAGCTATAGTGTCTTGATGGACTTCTTGAAAGCAAGAAGACTAACTTGGCTGTTAAAACTGGATTTTACATGAGATTAGTGCGAAAATAACAATTTTATAGCCCTTGTCTCGCCATTGTGTTATGTGAACTAAAAATGAATTCATTATGAGCTATGCTTGACACTAGTGGGATGTAAGACTTTTGATAGGGTTGTGTTACAATGGATAGTAAGTTTGGTGCTTCTTGTAACCTGTTTTACGCAGTCATTGCCCATCAATGATTGAAACTCACTTGAAATTTCCTGATTAGGAGACTGATTTTCAAAGCTGATGCCTCCTACTTATGGCTAATTATTAATGGTGATGATCGTCCTCTTGTTCGTGCTCTAGGAATTCTTCCCTCAGAAAATGTGCCGGTTAAAAGTAGAAGCTAAAATATTACAAACTCAAACAAAGAATGTTGGCTTCATTTTCTCATTTTTGTAAGAAGACAGCTTCAAAGCTTTTACAGTTTTCTGTTACTCTTTTGCAGTGACATCAGGGTCTCCGATGTTCTGTCACCATATTGATATTATTGTGCTCTTTTTAAGTACTCGCATGACTGGTACTTGATTTTTTGAGCTGTTACAGGTGGTCTTAGCTCGGAGAACAAAGATTGTCCTAGATACAACTGTTGAGTCTCTGACCTTGCTATCAATTCTGCAGGTAATCGACAAGAAAATCATATATGTACAATCTGATAGATGCTGTTCCACTATACTTGTTGGGTTGCTGAATTCTACCCTGCAAAGTTCTCTATTTGCAGGCAAAAAATCCAAGTTCTTGTCAGTTTTGCATTCAACTTTCAAACAGTTCATTTATTGGGAGCACTGTAAGTTACACAGATGTGTGCTTATAGATTCTTTATATATGCACTGTATCCAAATGAATTTAAAACTGTTGCTTTACATAGACGTATGTACTGCTTGTATTGATTATATCACATCATATTTTATGGAAATGAATGCATAATTATAAATTCTAAATTTCCTTGTGAGCACAGGCAGGCTTCTGTTGCAGGTTTTTCCCCCTTTAAAGCGCATTGTGATTTTATTAAGGGTTCTGAATCACTGAAAGGTGCACGTAACTTTTTCTTTTTCTTTTCCTTTTTTCTTTTGGGGAGATGGGTGGTGGGGGTGAAAAATCCCTCTTATTTCTATTTTGTACACGAGAACAAAATTCCCAAGAGAACACGAAGGCCTTCATAAAAGAAGCGCAAAAAAATTATATCAGTGAGCTGTACACATGAGCCCTAAAATCAATGAAATATGGAAAATAGAATCTGTAGTAGAAATTTGAAGTGTTCGCAGAAGTGTGTCAAAGGCACTAGAAAAATGAAAGTGTTTAGATTAACTGATGTACTCGTGTCTATACAATTCCTAGTTCTGCTTCATCATCTTGAATAGACAACCTGAAGGTCATCTTGTGGGCATCAGTTCATAGTGTGCAGGTCAGCAAAGAGAGACTTCTTGCCACCAATTTCTTCTGTATTTGCATTTCCAAAAAGTGAGATGATTCCTTCCTCTCACTTTTTAAAAAGAAAATAAACTATTTTCATGAGTTCAAGTGTAATTCTTCACTAAAAGAACCTAATTTTTGAAGGAAATCTAAGTGATTTTATTTATACCAGCAATTTACCAACGGTTTAGACTCTACAATTCCCATCCCTTTTTTTATTTAAAATTTTTAGTTCAGTCAATCACCTAACAAAGTGCATCACAAAAATGACAAGTTTTAATATTTAACCGATTCTCAAATGTTTCAAGCAACCAACCTGTATGCCTTTGCTGAGTGCAAATCTTCAGAGGAAGGCTATTATGTTGAAAGCAATCTTACAACATTACCAATTTACCAAGACTTATCGCAAACATTATTCAAGGATATGTATCTCCTAACATTCACAAATGAATACTAATAGCCTTGAATATCATAATTCTTAGCAAGAAAAGTTATCTGATTTCTATGGAACTATTCAGAACCGGATCCAAGTATATTAGTCTGAGATTCAGGCTATATCATCCAATTAGGGGCTTCCCATTGCATCTAAGATATATAAATTTCAAGGTGAGTTTGACAACATCTTTTTATGAGACTCATGTTTGTTTTCATTAGTCTGAAAGCCACTCTACAAAAAATATATATATATATATATATATATATTAAAAAAAAAACACTACTTTATTGAGCTAAATCTAAGCGATCAAAATTCTTTGACACAATCAATCTATCGATATGTCAGCCATAAAATCTCCATCCTTTATTGCATACTTCACTTGAATCAATTGCTTTACATAATGCATCACGAAAAAAGAATAGTTTTATGCCTTAAAGTGCATAAAGGAAGGCTGATTTGTTAAAAGCAACCTTTTTCTTGTAATCCAATAATAGTCGGTAATGCTTCTGAATCAATGCAAATGGAGTGCTAATGGCCTTGGACAATCATATTTATTGGCAAGAAAAGCTATCCCCTTTCTATACAAGTATTCAGCATATCATCCAAGTGCATGATAAGGAAGATTATTCAACAAGGGATTTTAGCAAGCATTGAGCTCCAATCATTATATTTTCATTTTCTAAACATGTGCTCTAGACGTTCTTTCCTCCCACCACATCTACAGCATCTGAATTTTGAAGTGATCTGAAATATACTATTTCAGAAATGTGCTTGTTTTAGAATGAAAGACTCCAATCATCACTTTCTGTAAAAGGCCCCTATTTCTGAAACGAAATTTAAGTAACAAAATTCCACCAAGACGCCAGCATCAAATATCTTCTTGCTTTATTGCATATTTCATTCTCATGAGTTCTCATTATTGATATTTAATAGGATAACAAAATCCCCAAGATGCCACCAAGATGAGTTCAAAATTCCACCAAGATGCAAGCATCAAATATCTTCTTGCTTTATTGCACATTTCATTCTCATGAGTTCTCGTTATTGATATTTAATAGGTATTAATAAAAAGTTCTTGAGAGGCTCAAAGGATGTGATTAGTGTTGATATATTTAGGTAGTGATGTGTGTGAACACTCTAGGACCGCCGGGGCACTTTTTTCCCTCTTTAGGAGGTGTTTTTCCCCGACTTGTATATACGCCTATTGCCCTAATGGGCTACTTATCTTTGTACATTCTCTAGTAATACATTCAGTATTGTGTGTTGTGCTCCAAGCTTCTTCTTCTTCCTTGTGCTTTTCGCGTGCTTCCGCAGACGTCTAACTCCAACAATTGGTATCAGAGAAGGTTGTCGCTTCATCTAGGGCATCGTCGACACTCCTCCTGTTGCAGTCTCAGAATCGCACGAATTTTGGTGAGCTCGTTTCGGCCTCCGAACGCACTATCGCAGCGCTTGTGTAGGCTATTTTGTCTTTTTCTTCCAAAGGTATATACCAGTTTCTGTTCGCCAGTATAAGAGTCTCGAAGTCTTCTACAGGTCTAGCGGAATTCGTATGGGCAGTTTTGTTCAACTTTTTGAGATAGAGTCAATTTTCTGTATCAAGGTATTTTAGTCACCGGCCATGGCTGAAAGCAGTGATGTATTCCATATGTTGGCTGTTGAGGATAAGTTGGATGGTACCAACTACCTGTTATGGGCTTATATGATGCGACATGTGTTGGTTGCAAAAGGACTGTGGAATATTGTGCAGGGTGTCGAAAAACGTCCTATCACACCCGCAACTGTTACAACTGCAGGTACTGAAGCATGCAGAAGGTGTCGAAGATGATGATATTCTGCATATTCCTGTTTGTGCTTCGGTTTTTGCTGCACCCATAGTTGTTTCCTGACGCGTGAGCTACCTTTGGCTGACGTCAGGAAAAACGTTATTGACCCTCGCGTTATTGACAGGTAGCTGACTTGTCTTTTGTAGGAATTTTTTTTTGGCAAAATTTTAGACTATTGAACATTCCAGTCTCTAGATGAGCATTTCTATTCTTTATTGCTGCATGCAATTTTCTAGTGAGCATCTCCATGCTCCACACTCTACAAAACATATGCTTCCCTGCTGTGGTCTTGTAGCTGTAGCTTGCTGCCTGAGCATGCCACCTTCTTCTCGAAGGTCAACAGATATGTTTCAAGAGTCTCACACAGTCCAGACTGAGTTAATACTCATGGGTCGTATCTCTTGGCTGTGCCTCCCTCCTTTGGTCAAGTCCTAATGCATATGTTGTGCCAGTGCACTCATTTTATGTGTGCTCTGTGCATCTGCAGTACCATGTTCTTGGACATCACAGTGGCATAACAGTAAGGGTATCCAAATCATAGTAAGGGTATCCAAATCATAATTGTGGCATTAAATTTCATAGATCTTCTTGGACAAAGTCAAAGCTGTAGCATGTGTTCAACAACATGACATATCACAATTAAATGAATGTCTTCATAATGCTTTACATTTTCAGCATTATAAAAAGATATTTTAATGTGTTTGAGGCTGAAATCTGCTGACTAAAATGTATATAGTATATATAAATTATAGATATATGTCCCACCAACATTATAAAACTGCATGCATGATGACAATATCTCATGCAACACACATTTTCCAATCGGGTATGCATACATATATGGTGTAGATGTATGATGCGTTGCAAGAGGAGCATTATGGTGAGATGATTATTTCATTGGACCACACTTTTTTGGAAAGTCATTGGGATACTATTGAGGAGGAGGCTTGTGCTGCTCATTATGATGATGGTGATGCTCCACATGAGGATACGTGACACTCTCATTTTATCATGATTTATGATACATCCATGTGAATATTTCTGTGTATGATGTGCTACATACTAGATCTTTTATTCTCTACAAACCATGGTCTATCATCTATGTATTGGCTACTTAAGTTTTTTCTTTATTTTTCTATAGTCATCATCTTTAGTGTGGACCCCTCACATTTTTGATGTATTGGAATTTGGCAATGTGTATGGACCATTGTATTATGGTCAGTGTATCATTGTGATTTGTGAACAATGATTTCATTGATTTAATGTTATGAATCTCATGCCATTTTACCATAATGACTTTATGGAGTAGCTTTTCTTTTACTTTTTTGCAAAATCTTTTGGCGACGTCAGATAACGTCACAAACGTTTTTTCTTACCCGTAAGACGTCGGTTAAACATTAGAAGTCAGAAGTCAGAAACCCGTCAGAAACAACTATGGTTGCACCTACTAGAGAGCAGATTCGCAGGGATGGCATATATGCCCAGGCACATGCATTGATAGCTTTGTCTGTCAAACGTGCCATTATTCTTCACATTCGCTCTTGCAGAACAGCTAAGGATGCTTGGGATACACTTACCACATTGTACCAAGCTAGGAATGAAGCGTGTGTTTCTTACCTCCGAAAGCAATTGGAGAGTGAGCACATGAATGAAGGTGATTCTATGGACAGTTTCCTAACGAAGATCAAAGACTTGAAGGAACAATTGATTTAGTTGATTTCTGCTGATGAGGTTATACCAGATAGCTCACTTGTGAAGACCTTTCTGAATGGTCTTCGTGATTCATATCAAAGTTTTGCTTCTACTCTTCGGTTGATGATGAAAGGCAATCCAAATGCCTATCATTTGAGGAGTTAGTATCTGTTTTGTTGCACGAAGATGAGTCCAGGCAGAACAGGTCCATTATGCGAGTTGCAGATCAAGCTTTCCTGGCTAGTCAGAAGGGCAAAGGAAAATAGAGCTCTTCAACTAGTAAGCAGAAATCTGCTAATTCAGCATATTTGAAGAAGGAAGATAAAGATGAAAAGAAATCAAAAAAGGAGAAATTGTTTTGTAAGTATTGTAAAGGGAATGATCATATCATAAAGAACTGTCCAAAACTGGCTGCTAAAGAGGCAAAGAAGAAAGAGGCTTGAATGGTTGTTGCAGAGGCCTCTACACCAAAAACAGAGTCTACTAATGGGGCGATCAAACATATTACCTCGCGCTGATGGTAGTTCTTTCACTTTGTCAGATGCTTTATTTGTGCAAGGGATCAAGAAGAACCTGTTATCAGTTTCTCCATTAGCCAAGATTGGCTTGGTTGTGAAATTTGTTGATGACAGGTGTACAGTTCATGATCTCTCAAATGGCGATGTGATTATTGCTTTTGGCATTTTATGTCGTGGACTGTATAAGTTCATAGACTATGAAAGATCTGTAAATGATTTGGCATGTGCAGTAAATGATTCTCAGGCTATGTCAGATGCAAAGATTTGGCATGCACGCTTTGGTCATCTTAATTTTGCTAGCTTGCTACGCCTGCAAAAATCTGAAATGGTGTCCTCTTTGCCCAAACTTGAGGCACCTGGAAAACATGTTTGTGAAGGCTATATTTTGGGCAAAATGCAGCGTTCGTCCTTTCCAAAAGATGGTTCAGTTCAGGCTACTCAGAAATTGAAGCTTGTACATAGTGATGTCTGTGGTCCTATGCAGACACCTTCTTTAGGGAATTATCTTTACTTCGTGACTTTCATCGATGATTTTTCCAGGCATGCATGGGTATATCCATTGAAGGCAAAGTCTGAAGTGTTCATGTGCTTCAAACAGTTTTTGGTTTTGATTGAAAATCTGTCCGCATGTAAAATGGGCACCCTCCGTTTTGATCGAGAGGGGGAATATATGTCTTCTGATTCTAATGCATTTCTGGCTGAACGTGGGATAAAACACCAGTGTACAGTGCCATATACACCTCAATAGAATGGAGTTGTTGAACGAAAGAAAAGGTCACTCATGGAGATGGCGAGGTGTATGGTTAAGAGTAAGGCTTTACCACATACTTTCTGGCTTGAGGCTTTCATGTGTGCGGCATATGTACTGAACAGGTGTCCCACTAAAGCGCTACAGTCTATCACTCCATATGAGGCTTGGCACGACCGCAAGCCATCCGTTGCTCATCTGCATGTTTTGGGTTTTTTGCATATGCATTAGTGCGTGAACAACATCGCAGAAAATTGGATGATAAAGCAGTAAAATGTATTTTTGTTGGGTACAGTTCTGAAAGTAAAGGCTATCGTCTGTATCATCCACAGACTAAGCGCATTCTGGTTAGCCGTTATGTTGTTTTTGTGGGGGATGCAATTCAGCCATTGCTTTCATGTACTAAGGAGACATCTGTTAGCTCCAAAGACATGTATGATACTTTGCTGCCTCTTTTTACAGGTGGACAGTCTAGTGCTTGCTGGTCCTAATGAGGCAACTTCTCAGCCTTTGCAGGTTTCATGTTATGATGCAGATAATTCCATTTCTGATGCAGATGTAGATGATGCACTTATTGATGAGAGAGCTGATATTGAGCAGGCAAGAACTATGCCAAAATGGCTCCTGCAGACCTTGCGTGACAGCAAATTAGATGCACCTGTGGCATATCGTATTCGATCAGGCTCTCATAGTGCGTCTTTTGCATCATATTGCTATGCTATGGCTGCATCTAGTCTCTGTGATGAGAATGAGCCTGTTTCGTTTGATGAAGCATAAAATTCAGAAAATTAGATGATTGCTATGCAATCTGAATATGATGCAATAATGAAGAATGGTACTTGGTCTTTATGTGACTTGCCACTTGGCAAGAAGGCCATTGGCACTAAGTGGGTATACGAGCCGAAGCGTAAACTTGACGGTACAGTTGACAAGTATAAGGCTAGGCTTGTTGCAAAGGGTTATGCGAAGGAAAGAGGCATTGATTTTGATGAGACCTTTGCACCTACATATGCCACATGACTACTGTTCGGAGCATCTGTGCACTTGCAGCCCATCATGGTTGGAATGTACATCAGTTGGATATTAAAATAGCATTTTTGAATGGTGACTTGCATGAAGAAGTGTATGTTTTTCAGCCTGATAGCTTTGTGCAGAAAGGGCATGAAAACTAGGTGTGCAGGTTAAAGAAGGCATTATATGGTTTAAAGAAAGAACCACGTGCTTGGTATGAGAAGATACATGCCTATCTGATTGCACATGGTTTTGAGAACAGTCAAACTGAAAGCACCTTATATGTTAAGCATGCTAATGATGTGCTCCTGATCATTGTTGTCTATGTTGACGACATGCTGCTCACTAGTCCTATTGAGAAGCATATTGCTGATTTTAAGGCTGATTTACATGCCTCATTTGAGATGTCTGATTTGGGGCATTTGCATCATTATTTGGGCATTCAGTTTATGCACGTTGATGGTGGAATGGATTTGTGTCAAACGAAATATATTGACACATTATTGCAGCGTTTTGGCCTTGAAGACTGTAAGCCTATTGCCACTCCTATGGAGACAGGTTTACGATTGAGTCTTCATGATGCTGGAGATGCATTTGATGTTGTTCTCTATCAAAAGGCCTTGAAGACTGTAAACCTATTGCTACTCCTATGGAGACAGGTTTACGATTGAGTCTTCATGATGCTGGAGATGCATTTGATGTTGTTCTCTATCAACAGGCTGTTGGATGCTTGATTTACTTATGCATTACTCGGCGAGAGTTTGCTGTCTCACAGATGAGCATTGCCCAAGAGTCAAGCATTGCCTGATTTACTTATGCATTACTCGGCGAGATATTCAGTTTGCTATCTCACAGATGAGCATTGCCAAGCAGGCTATTGGATGCTTGATTTACTTATGCATTGCCCAGAAGTCAAGCATTGGCAGGCGGTTAAGCGTATCTTTCGCTACTTGAGTGGTACTCGGCTACTTGGGTTGTTTTATCCGAAGGGGGGATCACTACCGCCAGATTTACATGCTTTTTCTGACTCTGATTGGGCAGGTTGTTATGACACTCGTATGTCCACTAGTGGCTTTTGCTTCATGCTTGGTAGCTCATTATATCTTGGTTGAGCAAGAAGCAGCCTACTGTGGCTTCTTCCAGTTGTGAGGTTGAGTATAGCGCAGCTTTCAGAGCGACTGTTGAGTGTATGTGGCTCAGACGCCTTATGGCTGATTTGTTGGTCAGTCTTCTTCCACCACCATCTTCACTGACAGTCAGAGGGCATTGGTAGTTTCGAGGAACCCTGTGTTCCATGCTCACACTAAGCACATTGAGGTGCATTATCATTATGTGAGGGAGAGGTTCTTTGCAGGGGAGATCAGCACAAGCTCTTTAAAACATATCAAGTAGAGCTTGCAAATAGAGAATCTTGCCCTCAGTATTACATTCATGGGTTTCCACATGTACCAAAGCATCTAATATCTCCATTCACCCGAAATCCACATCAGTTCATCATCTCTATGTGAGTAGGTCCGAAAGATAACAACAGAAGGGGACATTCTGGCCTAGATGTTTGGGAAGCCCTCTGTCCATGGGTTGTCTTGGCCAGGACTGAAGACATGGGTGGTAGCCTGGATTGGGGCAATTAAATTGGGAGTTTCAGTGGTGGTTTTGGCAGTTGCCACTGCTCAGAGAGGTGCCCAGGTAGCTACTCCATCTTTCTGTGGGTGGTGGTCCAACCTGCCTACCCAGAGTTAGTGAGTGGGCTGCCCGAGGTAAATGTTCCATGATTGGAGGTGGTCCAAGGTTGGTGGCTCAAGTCTGGTCCACCTCCTTGCAATAGTCACCCAAGTTGGTGGTCCGTCAGCATTCATCTGGCAGATCTGTGTTCTTCTCTTCTTTGACAGCTGACCATACGCTTCTGGTTGGGTACCCATTAACTCTTGCTATGTTACTTAAACAAAAAAATTCTACCCGTGGATAAAGTCTCCGTCCTGGATAGAAAAGTACTGTAGTTCCTTTTTTTTCTTTAAAAGACTTCTTTTGTTGTTTGCAATAAAAAATTGCTGAAATTACAGAAAATCTAAAAAGAGATGTAAAGATAGGAAAAAACAAAATCCATGTATATACAAGACCTATTTAGAAATGAAGTGTTTATGGAAATATTCAGCTTAAAATACTAAACGATGCTTGAAATAAAACTACTCGTTGGCCAGCTCGTTGTCAGGATGCCTATGAGGTGGTGGAGGGGGTGTGTCCCTGTTCGAATCTGTTGCTAAGAGAAATTTGAACATAAAGAACTAGACTTGTACATGTCTCTGTATCTTTGCACCTCCTTGTTCTCCTTCCATACTTCTTCCAGCTCTGTCTCCATGTCTGCAAGGCTCTGGTCCAAAGATTTTATCTTCTCTTCTGCAATATGAGATGTGGGTTCTCTGATTCTGAGGAACCCAGAGTGGAAGAAGTGGATGTGGACCTTGTGGGGATGCTCGGAAGCCTCCACAAGTGGATCAAGAAGGTTGTTATATAGAGATGGAGTCACATAATGATTGAAAGCAGGAGGCAACATGGAAGTGTAGTGGGTGTGGTGGAGGTAATGGGTAACTGAATTCGGGTAGAAGAGATGGGCATGGATGGAGTAGAGCAAGTCTTGAAGCTGATGAGGTTTTGGAAGAGTGGAAGATGGGGTATGGGTAGGTGTAGGAATGTGCATACGTGTAGGAGTATGGGTAGATAGAGTTGGACGTTGAGGATGAGAAGTTGGAGGCGAGGATGGCACAAAAGACAAAGGAGAAGAAATATGTGAAGGTGGAGGTGAAGAAAACCGAGATGCGTGTATGCAGAGGTGCATGTGGATTGAGAGGTATGGAAGAAGAGGGTGGAGATAAATTACCATGATGACTTGATGAAAATCCCTTCATTCAAATCTCTTTTCCTTTTGTTCCTTATGCAGCTGCATTATAAATTCTACGACCCCATGGATGTTCCTTGTATCCATCACACCTGAGATTAAGAAAAAAAATGTGCATATCGACCATAGGTTGACCAAGGTGGAACATCATCTATTGATGAAGAGCTTGGTCGACCAAGCTCTACCCATGATGGCATGCTATACTCAAATATACTTTTCAACGATGGTCAACCAAGATGGTCTGCCTTAGGTCGGCCATCCAGTGCATTCTTAATTTCCTCTTTTTGTTATGATGCAGGGTTTGCTAGGGGGAGTAAGAAATGCCTAAGGATGTTTCAAGGTGATGAAATTTTAATTGGAAAGAGAGGTAGAGTGTAGCACGAGAGAAGAGAGGAGCAAAGGACTTCAAAAGACAAAGGGAGGATTGATGAGAGAAAGGGATATTGAGGGGATGGTTAGTGCAAGGTTAAAGTGGTGTATGAAGGGAATGAATGCATACCCAATAAGCGATCTAAAAGATCATGGTATAGTCAATCTTTTTGCAAGCATGAACATAAAAGCATCCATAGTGGGCTTAATCTTTTGTTACTGGATAAACCTCTTAAAATGATGTTTGTGTATGCACAAGCTTATTCTGTCCTTTGGTTAGAACTAAGTTCCCCTCCCTTATGAAATGTGTTGCTGGGGGTTGAAGCTCCCTTTGTGCAAATCAATGTTGCATTCTTGGGAGGAATCCCAGTTCTACCAGTTTCTTGATGTTTAATCCATTGGAAAGTCATTTTTGGTGTCGTGTCTTGGCTTGCCTTGGTTATCTTGTCTCATGTTCCTTGATTAATTTTGTGTACTTTATTGCGTCACTCACTCACCATCATGGTCATTGCCACCAAGAATGAAACCTCTCTTCCCTTGTGGTCCAACCACCGAGGTAGCGAATTCGGAATGCCTCATGGGAGGGAAAAAGAATATAGTGATGCCAATTGATTTGTCGAATGACGGAGATCAGATTCTTATGCAACTTGCTGAGCCCAATATACACATCTCTAAAGCACTACAAAAGGTATATCCACTACTCTCCACCATGGGAGTAAAAAATGGCTCATCTGCATGAGGACCTTTCCACTCTCTTGTCTTCTGTCAACATCCACTTCTCAAGTTTCATGAAGCTTCTTCAGAAGAGTAGGATGACCATATCTAACCGTTCATGGCTCTGTGCAAGAACTGAGGTCTCAACGGGAGAGAGGATGTCTTCATGGTCCTCTTCCCCATGACTTTGGAAGGATAGGGAGCTTCCACAATCTAGCTCCACTTTAGGGGAGTTCATATCAGTAGCTCCAAGAATTGAGCAAGCTAGGATGATTCAATTACAAAGAAAAGATCCACGAAAAGGATCCCATGGCTCAACTAATGGAGTTTGAGGAGCTTCGAGCTCGAGAGGTAAGGACAACCCTATGGTGCACTTCTTTGTTACAAAGTGGGACACACTGCCAACGAGTGCTCCTCCAAGGTCGTGTGCAAGCTCTGCAGGAAGAACGGGCTTAAGGCCAAGTAGTGCTTTTACTTGAGGGGGCATAAACAGCAACCTACCTCCTTTCAAGGAGCCTTGGCACCAAACCAAGAGTCCATCCTTGGACGTCTCCTAGCCATGGCAACTACTTACTAAAGTGTCAATGACAATAATGGAAGCAATGCAACAACGATTATCGATATAGGTTTTTCATGTGATTCAGGTGCAAGGAGTATGGGCACTTCCAAAGCATTATCGCTTTTATAGGTCTTTTGAAGAGAAGCTACCATGAATAGAACTTAAGCAAAGCCTTATTGCATGGTAGCACACATATGGTTGTTCTTTGGAGACTAACCTTAAATAAACTTCAAGTGTCCATATTTGTTATGGAAGCATCTTTCAAATCACCAATATGAGGTGTGACAACATGTCTATATCTATCAGCCTAATCCCAACTAGTAAATAATCATAGTGGATTCTTGGTGGACCACGCTAGCCTTTGAGAGTTCTCGTATTACCTCTCCCATCGAGACCATACCAACTAGTAAATAATCATAGTTGATCATTGGTGGACCACTCTAACCTTTGAGAGTTCTTGTCTTTAATATGTGATAGGACTTCAAAGCTTTTGAGTTTATCTTGTAATCTCATATACTCATCATGCATGTTTCATGATTCCAAAATCTGAAATTTTATATGTTTTCAAGCACCATCCTGACCTCTACACCTAGGATGCCCAAGGACCACCTCTTGTTTCCAAGGTTAGTCCCTTGCCTTCATGTTCCTTTGCTCATTGTCTCACTATTGTACTTCTATACTTGGTGCTTAATGTTCTACTACCTGTGAGATGGCTGTGTGTGTGCTTGAGTTTTTATCTCTTTAGTCTTTTGATTTTCTGCTTTCACTCATATTATAAACTTGTTCCTGTTAAGAACAAAGATGCAAATGTGCTAGGTTATATAACCTTCCTTTCATAACATCTACCATGAGATAATAGTTGTCTGACAAAAAAGTGATTGAATATACTCCATTTTATCCAAATATCACACTTCTTCATTTTATATAGAACATTGTGATGTATGTTATGGACTGTCCTATTACAATTACTCAAGATATTAGAAACACAAATATATCTTTCGTGCTTCATGTTTTGTTCTCACCTTTTCATGAAAACACTTCAGTATGAGATACCATTTAAAACTTTGTCTGTATGTGCAATCTGAACCTCCTTACTCAAATTATCCACAGCCAGAACGCCTTTTCTATAAAGAGGGGGCCAAGGTCGTTGCTGGTACCCGTGCCCGTGGAGTTACTGAAATCGAAGACTATGAATTGGGCATAGAGCTACTTTCAAGGTGTATTCCATTTGTTTTTCTTTCTTGAGTGCTGGAGTGATACAAAGAATGATATTCATTACTTATACCTCAAAGAGTTTGATTTAACCATAATTACAGCATCAAGGATCATGTGGAGTTCGATATTGTTGTAGAGAGCATCAAACAGAGACTTACGGTATGTTTGAATTTGTGTTCTATGGCTTTGTTCTGAATCCTGAAGCCCATTTCCAATTCTGAAGCTCTTGTTTTCTTTATATTGATGTAGTCTAAGATCACATGAAAAAGGATAGAATAGGTATTAAACGTTGAGCTCTTTGAATCCGTAACTCTCAACAAGTTGCTTCTATTGGAATTTTTGTCTTCATGTACTTACTATATGAAAGTTTTTAGAGAATATGAATGTTGTTGTGGTATTCTACTTCATGGAAAAGTTATATTATTATTATTATTATTATTATTATTATTATTATTATTATTATTATTACTATTATTATTATTATTATTATTATTATTATTATTATTATTATTATTATTATTATTATTATTATTATTATTAATCAATGGAAACCCAACACACGGAAGTTCTGCTACAGGGGATTTGTAAAAGCATGAAGATTGAATCTTATAAAGATCTCATAAAGCAGGCAAATGTTCAGCATCTATATGGATGCCTGGCTGGAGAGCTGTGTGATGGAATCTCTGAAGTATGGATATTAACCTTTCTCCAGAGAAAACTTTTGAGGCATGTCTATCATAAATGTGCCACTTCGCTCATCTAGCGCAATGTTAATGTGTGGCAGTTTGAAATTCTCTCAGAATTGCATCCTACACCAGCTGTTTGTGGACAACCGCAGAATTTGGCAAAAAGCTTTTTGAGTAAAATTGGTAATGATTTTGTGTCTCAAACATGCCCTTTTTATTGACAAAGCTTTCTAAATCATTGTATACTTAGTTTGTTTGTAAACGCATAATCTACTGATGGAGTAACTGTTGATATATTTAGGTAGTGATGTGTGTGGACACTCTAGGACCGCCGGGGCACTTTTTTCCCTCTTTAGGAGTTTTTTTTTTCCCCCGGCTTGTATATACGCCTATTGCCCTAATGGGCTAATTATCTTTGTACATTCTCTAGTAATACATTCAGTATTATGTGTTGTGCTCCAAGCTTCTTCTTCTTCCGCTGTTCGCGTGCTTCCGCAGACGTCTAACTCCAACAATCGGTATCAGAGCAGGTCATCACTTCATCTAGGGTGCCGTCGACACTCCTCCGGTTTCAGTCTCAGAATCGCACGAATTTTGGTGAGCATACTTAGCGTGTTTTCGAGATCAAAACAGCTTTGCTACGTGGTGCCGAAATCGAGATCTGAGCTCGTTTCTGCCTCCGAACTCACTATCGCAGCGCTTGTGCAGGCTATTTCGTCTTTTTGTGCCAAAGGTATATACCAGTTTTTGTTCGCCGGTATAAGAGTCTCGAAATCAGCTACAGGTCTAGCGGAATTCGTATGGGCAGTTCTGTTCAACTTTTTGAGTTACTGTCAATTTTCTGCATCAAGGTATTTTAGTCACCGGCCATGGCTGAGAGCAGTGATGTATTTCGTATGTTTGCTGTTGAGGATAAGTTGGATGGTACCAACTTCCCGTTATGGGCTTATACGATGCGACGTGTGTTGGTTGCAAAAGGACTGTGGAACATTATGCAAGGTGTCGAAAAACGTCCTATCACATCTTCAACTGTTACAACTGCAGGTACTGAAGATGATGCAGAAGGTGTCGAAGACGATGTTATTCTGCATATTCCTGTTCGTGCTGTGGTTTCTGTTGCACCTACTGCAGAGCAGTTCGCTGGGATGGCAGAGATGCCCAGGCACATGCATTGATAGCTTTGTCTGTCAAATATGCCATTGTTCCTCATATTCGCTCTTGCAGTACAGTTAAGGATGCTTGGGATACACTTACCACATTGTACCAAGCTAGGAATGAGGCTTGTGTTGCTTACCTCCGAAAACAGTTGGAGAGTGAGCACATGAATGAAGGTGATTCTATGGACAGTTTCCTAATGAAGATCAAAGACTTGAAGGAACAATTGATTTCTGCTGATGAGGTTATACCAGATAGCTCACTTGAGCAGACCGTTCTGAATGGTCTTCTTGATTCATATCAGAGTTTTGCTTCTACTCTTCGGTTGATGATGAAAGGCAATCCAAATGCTTTATCATTTGAGGAGTTAGTCTCTGTTCTGTTTCAGGAAGATCAGTCCAGGCAGAAAAGGTCCATTCGATCAAGCTTTCTTGGCTAGTAAGAAAGGGAAAGGAAAATAGAGCTCTTCAACTAGTAAGCAAAAATCTGCTACTTCTGCATATTCGAAGAAGGAAGATAAAGATGAGAAGATATCAGAAAAGCAGAAATTGTTTTGTACGTACTGTAAAGGGAATGATCATATCATAAAGAACTGTCCAAAACTGATTGCAAAAGAGGCAAAGAAAAAGGAGGCTGGAATGGTTGTTGCAAAGGCCTCTACACCGAAAACAGAGTATGCTAATCTTATGCAGGAAGAAGAATGGGTGTTTACTGTTTGTAGTTTGGAGCCATCTTCTCATGAGCGGTGCATGTCTGTAGTAGACTCAGATGTTTGGTACTTTGACAGTGGGGCGACCAAACACATTGGCTCGGAGTGCAGTTTCTTCTCTTCACTCGAGGCTTCCCCTACAGGGAATACTGTTACATGAGGCTGAGTATAGGGTAGCTTTCACAACTACTGTTGAGTGTGTGTGGCTCTGACGCCTTATGGCTGATTTGGGTGTTGGTCAGTCTTCTGCAACCACCATCTTCACTGACAGTCAGAGGGCATTGGAAGTTGTGAGGAACCATGTGTTCCATGCTCGCACTAAGCACATTGAGGTGCATTATCATTATGTTAGGGAGAGGTTCTCGGCTCGGGAGATCAGCTTGGCATATGTGCCCACGGAGGAGAACATTGCAGACCTTTTCACGAAGGCTCTGCCCAGGGAGAAGTTTGAAGCTTTCCGCAAAGCTTTGGGGTTACTTCCTTTTGTGGAGTGATTTCCCCATAGCTTGGCACTTCCTTATACATGAGTGCCAGCTACTTGTTCACCGCATCACTCCCAGGGGGGATTTGTTGATATATTTAGGTAGTGATGTGTGTGAACACTCTAGGACCGCCGGGGCACTTTTTTCCCTCTTTAGGAGGTTTTTTTCCCCGGCTTGTATATACGCCTATTGCCCTAATGGGCTACTTATCTTTGTACATTCTCTAGTAATACATTCAGTATTGTGTGTTGTGCTCCAAGCTTCTTCTTCTTCCTTGTGCTTTTCGCGTGCTTCCGAAGACGTCTAACTCCAACAGTAACTGGGCAGACATTTTGCCGAGAAGCTACAATTGGTTTTGAGCTAAAACAGTCATAAATTAAAGCCACTCGAAGTAGGATGAAGCAATGTTCGTGATTTATGGGCTTTTCCGATTTTCGTTCCCTTCACATCTACATGAAATGGGACCTTTTACAAACAACCCTCTTTTATACAAATATCAGGTCCATGCTATGTCCAGACATCTTGTTAATTGACGAAGGGTAGAAACATATAATATTTGAAATAATGAAGACATTCCATTACTGAGGCTATGTGATCACTTCCAAGGTTCCGCCATCTTGAACTTAAGAGGAATAAGATGCTGTTGAAATTCAGTTGCCATGGATTCACAGAAATATCAACCCGCTAAGACTGCGATCATGTTTTTACTGTCAAAATGAGCAAGGGAAGATACATGATCAAGTAAGCTCTGGCATGAACTTGAACTAGAGGACAGGCATCACATGCCGAGACCATCACCGCACCTTTCATAGATTACGTGGACAATCCAAGGGAGAGGATTAACAATGAGATAGTACAACACAGGAATGTACAGAGACTCATAGAACAATTGACTTCTCAGTAGAGTGTTAATGAAACGAAATGATATTTAAACACATGGGGAAAGGCCAAAATGACGTATGATGTTAACGAGTTACATCATTGTGGATATGATAGAATACTTTAATAAGTTAGAACAACGAAGAAAAGGATAATGCTACCAAGTGATAGATCCAAGTCAATAGTAAACACTATTGTGGCCATAAGCTTAGAGAGAGAGAGAGAGAGAGTCATATTGACGTCTACCAAAAAGGCCAAGCTTGGCATATGAGACAAAACCATGTACAATTGTGGTCATCTCTGTGCATCTATGAAAAGAAAAGTACTCACTACGAAAAAGAACTATGTAGGTTGAAAACAGCAAGATGATGGTGTACCTAGCAATGATGTTGTAGTGGAGATAAAGTAGTGGTGCGTAGGGGATCGTGGCTCTGACTTTGCAGATGATGGCCACCTACTACATGGGGACATATGTGGGAGTGAATATCTATACCCTAACTGGTACAGATGGGTGGAGGAGGGTGGAATATATGGTACATCGGTGGTGGACTCAACACCTTCTGCAAGAGGGCGACCCAAGTGGTAGTGGTGCGCCGATGCTCCATCATGTGGTCGTTGGCTATCCTGATGTGAGAGGTGTCCTCATGATGGACTCGTGGTCTACGTCATATTCTTTGTGCCGCTTCCAGCTCGAGAGTGAGCCCTATGCCTCTGGAAGGCTGGTCTGTCCGATATGGCTCAAGTCGCCGAAAGAATTAAGTAATACTCTATTGGGTACCGGTCTATGTCGGAGACGTGCTATGTAGTATCTGCTCTCGTCTCTCATATGCTGCCGTGATGTAGCGACCCACCTGCCACTGGTCCCCTATGGTCATGCACAACTGCAGTGACTCTTGAATCTGGAACTATGCTCGTAGGTCTAAGTATGCGGGGCATCTCGTAATCAAGTGCTCCTCACTCTCTATCTCTGTATGACAAACTAGGCACCACCTCTCATCTCGAGGGACTCCTCTGGCCCGACCTCTTTCGATCTCGAGCGGATGTGGTGAAACTCGAAGCTTCTCAATGAAGACACGGAGGTGGTGTGGTAGGTATGTCTCCATGTAGCGTGGGGTCTCAATGAAGCCTTGATCTGAGATCTCTAGGAAATGCTCACAATAGTAGAGCATTTTCGGTGGCAATGGATCTCTCTTGCTGACCCATGTCCTTTGTATGTACGTATGCCATATCTCCTCACGGATGATCCTATTCCTCTCCTAGTGGGAGAACGAGTAGGTGGGGGCATGCGAGTCATAATGTACTAGTGATAGTTTGTCTATGTCAAATCCATGTTGGGCCAGCCAATCTCGTGTCTGTGCATACCATGAGGAGGTGTCGTCCGCTGATGCCATGTCCTATGATGCGTGGAAAGCTCTATAAGTGATGCTCACTCTATCCATGCCCTCCATCCTCTATAATATACATACTATCTAGAAGAGTGCCTCTACTAGCATCAGTGGTGAAGCAAGCTCTACCCTTACGATATCATGGGGTACCGAGGGTTTGCTACAGATGAGTTTGGCAATCATGAGAACCTGTCGTTTCTCCACCACTGTCCATGCTGATGCTGATAACCCTGGACCCCATATGGCTGCTCCATACATAAGTGTTGGGATGACCAAAGTGTTGAAGAGCCACCCCTTTGTGCGGGGCTCCTGAAAGTAGGCCCGGTGGTAGTGTCTCTCCATCAAAGCTAAGGCTTCATATCCTCGTGTGATGCGATCTCGAGCTGCCTGAGACATGGAGAAAGCCTCGGAGGCTTCTCTGAACGCCACGCCCAGATATACATAATGAGCTCACTACCTCGATGGATCGATGGATCCACCTGCTGTTCTGAAAGAACTCTACTCCCTCACCTGCGCTGATGTATGAAAGATTAGAACCTTGGTTTTACCAAGATTATAGGTGAGTGATCGCAAGGCTCACCATCTTGGGTGTAAAGAAGTGAGAGGTGGTAGGGAGTGAGCTATGTGGCATGGGGATGGGTGGCTGGTTTGAAATCTAGTATAGACTCGACACATATCTGTACCATGTGTCTGGCTCTTGAATGGGTGTCTTTTGTCTCCTTCTGAAGTGTTGCCATGCCATTGAAGTGTCTCGACTCATGAGCAAGTGATAAATGTCCTAATACTGTCTCTCCTCCCATTCCTGCCTGTTTCGACGTGTGAGGCGTTGCATGCGA
Source organism: Ceratopteris richardii (assembly GCA_020310875.1). Taxonomy (NCBI): domain Eukaryota; kingdom Viridiplantae; phylum Streptophyta; class Polypodiopsida; order Polypodiales; family Pteridaceae; genus Ceratopteris; species Ceratopteris richardii. The sequence goes on along the minus strand of CM035426.1, from coordinate 133,505,130 downwards.
CACTGTGCCTGTGTGTGTGTAATCTCCCTAGTATGCTCTGCTGCTTGTAGCTGTTTCCGTAGCACTCGACACTCATCATCATACCATCGGTTTTGGGGCATGGACCCTCTATGTGGTGGGTGTGCTTGTGTGTGGTGGGGGAAACTGTGTAGAGATGAGTCGTGTAGGATGGTGGTGATTTGTGAGGTGAGTGCGTCCAAAGGTAAGAGTGGATCTAGTGAGAGTAGGTAGGTGTGTAAAGGGTGTATGTAGACATGTGAGAGCTCGCACGTGAAGTGTATCATGGTATGTGGCACAGTAGGTGGGAGAGGGTATAGTGGAAGGGGAGATGAGAGTGTGAGCATGATAAAAGTGTGATCAGCTTTGAGTGGACGTCTACCAATACCAAGTGAAGTGATGATCGATGCCCTAGAGAGGGTATCTAATATGTAGTCGATTGTGCTCTCGCCGCCTCCATGTGGAAAGCATGTCAATCAGCCTGATCCCGGCCATCTGTGCATCCTGTTGTAAATAACGAGATGGTGATAACGAGATGGTGTAGACTGTCGAGCTTGAGTAGGTTTCTACCGTAGCCTGTGGTGTCCTGGCCCATGTCTGCTGATATTGGGCTGGTCCCTGTCGCCTCTAGTCCTCTGCTGATATTGGGCTGGTCCTCTGCTCCTCATGATCAGTGCCTGCTCCATATCATATGACTCACGCTGGCGTGACCATGTGTGTCCATTGAAGTCCCCCATAAAGAAGACCTCACCCGGACTGCTATAGTGTAGTATCTCCTCCGAGAGTGCAGTATAGGGTGAGTCACTGTCTCTGGGAGGCTCCTCCTGGTCATGTCGAGAGTATCGGGATCCTCGCGGTGGGAAGTAGCAAATGGCTATGTAGATCCACCTCTCTGCTGTTATCTCCAAGCATACCCACATGTATCGTGCCTCCTCGTCTCGGCTGGTGATGTGGATCCGATGCTGTAGCTCATGTCTGAATAGAGAGAGAGAGAGAGAGAGAGAGAGAGAGAGAGAGAGAGAGAGAGAAAGTGTTTTTACGTCTATTAGGAGGCCGAACTCGGCCTATGAGACAAATCGATGTACATGGGTGTATCTTCTGTCAATCAGAAAAGATAAAAGTGCTGAAAAGAAACTGGTTAAGCTGGTATAGATCTCCGTAGTATGCATGTGGGGATACCCATGAAAGTGGTGGGGGGTGTATGGAGTGCGATATCTATGATAGTCTATATGCAAAAGGGTAGTACAACAACCATGAGAATGCATCTAAAACGACTAACTAGCTCCATCCTGTGCTAGTGGGTGGGATGTAATATGTGATACATAGGTGGAGGTGGAGTCAGGGCCACCCTGATGGCTGCAACGGGATCGGCCATCATCTGGGATCGTCTCTCCTCCATGGCGCGATGGTCACAAGCCTGGATCTCCGCAATCTGGTGTCGGTGAAGTCTCGGGGCCCGATATCCTATAGCACGGGGTCGTCTCCTAGCTCGAGATATCTGAGCCTGCTGAAGAGTCACCCCGCTCGGTATGTGGGCTGAGGGGGGGAGGGCTGCAGCACGTCGTGGAATAAAGAAGTCAGTGAGCTGACTCTGTCTCCCTCCTGTATGGAGTGCTACAGTAGGCTGGAGTAGGGAATCTCTGTGACTCTGTATCTCTAGTAAGAATCGCCCGAACTGTCGCTGGTCTCTAGAGTCCATGATCTCTCGGAGGGTGGGCTGCCCTGCAAACAGAGTCTCGTATCTGCCTCTGATGCCATCATATGCGCTACATCTGCATACAAAGTGCTCCTCATCCTCCATCTCTACTCTGCATACTCTGCATATCCGCTCCTCTCTGGGAATGTCTGCGGCTCTGCCCGTCTCAATCTCGAGTCTGTGTGATGAGACTCTCAGCTGGCCAATCGCTACCCTCAAGCTATGAGGCATGTGAGTATCCATGTAGCGTGGTCGCTGGATGAAACCGTCAGCTAGTATGTCTATGAACTGGTCTCGATAGTGCGATAGTCTCGATCCCATGTGTGGTGTGTGCCATGTCTGACTAATGTAGAGCTGCCAGAGATCCTGTCTGAGCACAACATTCCTCTCACGACGAGAGAGGTGGATGTGAGGTGAGTCTCGGTCATACTGAAAAGGCGGCAATCTGTCCATATCAAGTCCATGACTATCAAACCAGACTCTAACCTGAGTGTACCAAGCTCTCTCATATCCTAACTCTGATATCTGTATAGATGCCTCAAGAGCTCTGTGTGTGAGTCTATCTGTAGGGAGGTCCCTAATCCTCTGAATAAAGCAGATAGTCTGGAATAGTGCCTCTACTTCCATGGGTGGTGCAGCTAGCTCTGCCCTGATGATGTCATGTGGCACCGACTGTTTCCCACGAAATAATCGCGAGATCATACGTACCTGTGGCCTCTCGATCGCACTCCACTGGGTGACTGTGAGACCTGGGGCCCAAACCGTCGCAGCATACATCATAGCTGGTCTGACCAGTGTGTCAAATAGCCAGCCCTTCGTGCGGGGCTCCTGGAAGTGTGCTTGGTGACATCTCCGTTCTAACATGGCTAAAGCTGCATATCCACGTGTGAGTCTATCGGTGGCTGCCTGTCTCATGCTGAAGGGGCCAGGCAAGCTCGTGAATGTGACTCCGAGATAGACATAGGAAGTGACCACCTCAATCTGTCCACCACCAGCTCTGAATCCTGCTCCATTCCTCACCATGGGGGAGGTGTGGAAGATCATGACCTTGGTCTTGCCAAGGTTTACTGTCAAGCCCCTCTGTGTGCAAAACTCATCCAGGGCCTCAAGGTGGCGCTGTAATCCCTCGGGTGACTCTGAAATCAAGACAATGTCATCGGCATATAATAAAATGTGGACATGTGTACCTGCGAGGTCTACACCCTCTCCTCCAGCTCGGAGAATGTAGTCCTCAATCTCGTCAATGTAGAGACCAAATAGAGTGGGAGAGAGTGGGCAGCCTTGCTTAACACCGATGGTGCTAGCAATGGCCTCAGACATACCTCCTGGACACCGTACCCTCCCAGTCACCTGCTCATAGAGTGCATAGATGGCCCAAATCATCCCTGATGGTACTCCCAAGCTCTGGAGGCGTTGGAAGAGCCTCTCTCGCGGCACTGTATCAAAAGCTTTGCGGAAGTCCACAAAGCAGCAATATAGCCTCTTCTTCCGCACCCTTGCCCCATCAATGAGGCAGCGCAGAATGAAGATGTGATCAATAGTAGAGAAAGCTCGTCGAAAACCTGCCTGGCCTCGTGCTCGTAGCCCCTCAGTCTCTGCATATGAACTGAGCTCTGCCTCAAGTATGGCACCGTATAGTTTGGCCATGGTGTGGCCAATCATGATGGTCCTGTAGTTCCCTGGATCCAGGGTGTCGCCAGATTTGTGGATAGGCACAATGGTGTGCCTAGTCCACTCCTCTGGGAAGCCCTCTCCTATAGCCCGGTTGAAGACATGTGCAATCAACGGGGCTATAGTGGAGGCTGCATATATGAGATGCTCGCTCTTCAATCCTGCGTGGTCTGTCGAACGTCCATGTCGAAGTCGTCGTATGGCCCTCTCAACCATCTTTGCTGTGAAGAGAGAAGAACTAGTAGGGCGAGGCTCAAGTGGCTGGGGAATGGGAGGCTGCCTAGGTACCTCATATAACCTCTGAGCATAATCATGCCATGTGTGTGGGTCTCCAATAGGTGTGGTCGGGCGTGGCTCTCGTAGGCTGCGCCATGCTGCAGCACTGTCCATACTCATAAAGAGATGGTATAGCTCAAGCTCCTGTGCCTCCTCAAAGGCTCGCCTCTTTCGACGTGTGAGAGTCTTCATCTGTCCCTTGGCCTCTCTCTCTGTGATCTCTCCCAATGCTCGCTGAGCTCGTAGTCGGCGGTAAAGATCTCTGCAATCCTCATCATACCAACGATGTTGTGGCATAGTCCCGGGAGGAGGTGTGTGACGAGAATGGATGGTGTGTGGGAAGGAGCTGATGGCTGATGTCTGAAGAACTGATGCTATCTGAGAGGTGAGTAGGGATAGTGGAGTGTCAGGATGAAGTAAGAGAAGACCCTGCTCGACTCGAGCCGCATATATGTGAGCTAGCTCGTGTGTGAAGTGGATGGTGGTGTGTGGGATGCGTGCTGCGGGTATGCGTGTAGGGGTGTCTCCCTTCAGGGAGAGTGCGAGGTATGTGTGATCGGCCCCAATGGGTATGGGTGGGATGGTGAATGAGGTAAGTAGGTGGATGGCCTCTCTGGACCCCATGACGTAATCTACTGTACTTCCCCCGCCATCTGTGACTGAGTGTGGTATGCATGTCAATCCTCCTGAGGTAGGCCACTGAGTCATCCCGTTGTAGATAACGAGATTATGTCGAGAGCCTAGTCTGAGTAGGTGAGTGCCATAGTGAGTGTGTGTAGGGTCAGCTGAAGCTCGAGCTGTAGACTCATCCTCTATGGTATGTAGTATATCCGGGTCTTCTGGGTCAAATATCTCACACTGATCATTGCCTGTCCTGGCATTGAAGTCTCCCATAAGGAAGACTTCCCCTAATGCAGAGTACTCTGTAATCTCTTCTGACAAGCAAGTGTATGGTGAGTCCTCCTCTCGATCTATGATAGCGAAACGCGAGCTAGAAGGAGCAAAGTAGCATAATGCTATGAAGATGATCCGCTCCTGCGAGAGCTTGAGTCGAATCCAAAGATATCTGGCCTGTGAATCACGTGTGACTATCTGTATCCTGCTCTGAAGTCCATCTCTAAAGAGTATGGCTACTCCTCCTGATCCTCGGGTGGTGTGCTGACGTGTACACTCTCTGTATGTGGACTCCCACTGAAAACCGTGGACACGAGGTAGGCCCCGGTTCGGGCTCTCATGTGTCTCTGTGAGCATAATGATGTCTTTGTCTTTGCGCACCTCTTCCAATCTCTCTGGGTGTGTCCATAGATCTCCATTGCAGTTCCAAACTGCAAGGTGTATCTCCTCGAGTGTCTCACAGGCCGCGAATCCCTATGGGATGGCCTTGCCATCAATGATGACACGACCATCTCTGTATGAAGCCTTCTTTCCTTCTTTGCGAGCTTGATGTACTCTCGGCATGCATGCACGACGGTGTGCTACCTGCATGGGTGTGAGATCATCGTCAAGGTAGATGGGGGGGCCATCAAGTGCTCTCAAAATCACCCTCCTGCGTAGGAAAGTAGATCTTATATCTTCGGAAGGGAAGTGTAGAATGAGAGCTCTCTTCTTCGTGGGGTCTCGTCCCGTTCTCCAAGACTTGATGAATGGGGGGGACTCCTCTTTGTAGCCGAGTATCTTGCATAGTGTTTTCCCATCGGACTCGGGGGTAGAGCCTTCTTTTTCTTCAATGCCCGTGATGCGTACATTGAGACGGCGGGCATGTCTCATCTTTTCTTCCTCAATAGTGGTGTGCACGATGAGGGCTTCTTCCTTTTGTGCTTTCTCTTTGGCTTCTTTTTTGATGTTCTTCTTCACTATGTCGATCCACCCTTCTTTGGTAGCTTCTAATTTGTTTTCCATGCTCTCGGTCAAGGATTTGGTGAGTTCTTCTTTGAGAGCTTCTGTCTTGTTCATATTAATCTCTCCCTCTTCGGGTGTAAGAGAGACCATTGAAGCTTTGAGGAGCTCCAATTCCTCTTTCATGTTTGCCCTCTCCTTAGTCCATTCTTCTTTCTCTTTTTGCCATGCTTCCCTCTCCTTATGATATGTTTCTACTTCCTTCTCGAGCTTTGAGAGGCGGCTGATGATGGCCGTGATAGTGGAGTCCACCATCTTCTTGTTTTCTTTGATAGCTATGGTCAGTTTGTCCTCCATTTTTGTCAAATCGTCCTTCTTAGCCGTAGCGCTCATTGCATTCGAAGATGAAAGAATGCTCAGAGTACTGAGCCTAAAGACTTGCGATGAAGACGGGAGCGCGCCCGATGCGCGATGGAGCAAGGGTGGGAGTGGCTAATAACTGTAGGAAACAGTTATTGGTCCGGGGCAGGGACACACTTCAGAGAGCAAGGTCAATACTTTACTTCAATACTTCCATGATTTCTGAGATTTCCAAAATATGAACTTCAATACTTCAATAGAGTCTCGAAACCCTAAAAAGGGGGATGTCAGAGGAGACGGCGCACGAAATGAGCGGCGGCACGGTTCAGATATGACGATGAGTGGATCTAGGTCTACGGGGCAAAAGGAGGGGTTCGACGGGGCGACTGCGGAAGAGCTTCGAAGACGAGGCCAAGGGCTTTGCGGCTGCTGACGGCTAAGGGTTCCGACGAGCAAGGTGGCAGAGGGCTTCGACGAGCAAGGCGACAAATGGCTTCGATGGGCGGCAGAGGGCTTCGACGGGCAAGGCGCAGGGGGTGGGCAGAGCAGAGGGCAGGTGATGGGCTTCGATGGGCGGCAGAGAGAGAGAGAGAGAGAGAGAGAGAGAGAGAGAGAGAGAGAGAGAGAGAGAGAGAGAGAGAGAGAGAGAGAGAGAGAGAGAGAGAGAGAGAGCACATGTTGTGGATAGAGATTCTAAGAGGGTAGTATCAGTGCATGCGATGAAGTGTTACTACTTCTCCAACACCTTGGGTGGAGGCTCGAGTGCAAGGCCGCACAGAGTCACGCCAAGAGACCAAGGAAGGAAGTTGCTTGTGTGCACCAGTTGTACTTGCCTATGTTCAAGTATTGTACTTGGCATTGTCGTAACTTGTTGTACCTCTCTGTCTGTCCCTCTACATTTTGTTGTTGATGGTCCCCTTTTATTTAGCATAGTGGAAGAGATATACAATTTCTCTGTTGCACTTTTTCTTTTGTACTTTCTTAGTACTTTCAAAGTTATGGAGGTCCATTTGTGGGTCTCTAGCAACCTACGTAAAATGAGGGAGCTTTATCCCTGTGGTGAGAGAGCTCTGTACATGTCCACAGAGAAAAAGTGTCTGCATAGAGAGAGTATCTTGTATGGGTGCAATCTGTGTAGGGTGTACTTCTCCATCCTTCCAGCAACACTCCGACACCTGTAACTAAAAGGTTCCGGCAACAAACATTGATATGCTGATAGTATCAATGCGCATTTTGTTTTAATCGCATGGATCGTATCATCGAAGTGTTTTAGACATCTGTTCAAACGCTGAAAAAATGCCAAAGAGAAAAGTGGGAGGGGAACTTTTTGCCGATAATATCAATGCACTTCTTGTTCTGTTTATTTAATGGTATCTACAAAGTTTTGTGGATATTTTGTCTTACTTAAACTATACCGAAAATAGAAATGTAAGAGGAAAACTTTTTTTTCAATACGTAGTATCTATGCCTATTGTTTTTTTTGGGGAGGATGTTAATTATTTTTTGGCTTTAAAAAAAATTGGCACAAAGGAGATAGCTCTACATGTTGTAGTGGAATTTGTGATCATATTTGTTTATGCTCTCACGGATAATGTTCATGCAATAAGAGAAATAATATTCACTTATTAGGTTAGTCAACTATCTAACAGTCACCTAATTTTCCAGTCTTAACCAACTCATTTTGTTCGAATTGGGAAGGGAATCCTTAGAGAGTTTGTATATATGACCACATTATCATAAATGTCTTCCTTAGCTGACCTTGTGCCTAAAATTTTAGGGTTTTCTACTATGTTTAAAAAAAAAAAACCAGCAAATTTGAGTTAAGCAAAATAATTTTGCCAGTTTTATCTATAATTTTATTGATTATAATTAATTGTGATTCATTTCATGTAAAAGGATATTTCAGTTTAGATCTCACCAATTTAAATGGTAATTGTGAGACTTAGATTCTTACACTTTAAAAAGATGCATGACTTAGATATCTATTTTCTGAACCTTCCTCAACTTTGGATAAGGTCATTTGATTTTGGCAGAATTTTTTTCAGTTACATTTAGCTTTCAACATTTGTTTCAAAGAGAAATTCATTTAAGCTTCAGTGATATTTTCAGTCAGTTTAAGCTCATTTCAACTTTTGTACATTTCATTTTCAGCTTATGCTCCTCTAATCTCAAATTTTGTATATGAGCTCAATTTAATTCATTAAAAGTTTTCCTTTATACATTAACTTGTGCGGTCTGATGTCTTGTCCTCTCAAAGATGTTGAATTAAAAAAAGTCTGACAAAAGTAACCAAGTCATAAATGACATTGTAATGCTATAGAGTGTTTCTTGGGCGATAGAACTCAAGGGTGAAAGAAGGTCAAGATAATTCTCTTTTATATGATTATTTTTATTTGTATTGCTGTTTCCTAGTCATATCTTTGTTGATGCAAGTGTTAGGTCAGTGAGGACCCTAGAAAACATGGTATCAGGTTCCTTGTTTTTTCTTGATTTTTCTTATGATTTGACACTGACAACAGAAAATGATGGCATCTGAAGCAGTATGTAATTGTATTATGAAGCTTAGTTGATAAATATAATTCTTACTGTTTCCTTCATTTATGCAATTTCATGAATCAAGCTATGATAACAAAGCATGAAGTGAGTGGTTCTGTTTTGATTTGGCACATGTTGAACATTGTGGATTCATATGCAGAGAAATTTGACCGTGGAATGTATTCTGGACCTATCGGTTGGATGAGTGGGGAAAGAGCTGAATTCCTTGTTGCAATTCGATCCGCATTAGTAGCAGACTTGCCTAACTTGTCAATCCACAAAGCTGATAAGATCGAATAGCTTTTTTCTTTATTATGGACCTTTTTCCTCCCTTTTCTATGTATAAAAAGACTTTGTGGGTGTCTACTTCCTTATATTCATTTGGTTACTTTTATCCTATTTGTGAATTAAGGTGACACAATTATTACTTTTCGCTGGAGTTGGCACTCTAAAGAGTTCGAAATCTTTTTCAGAATGGAAAGAATTGGACCTTAAAATTCAACAAGTATGTCAATTCATGATTCTGCGTATCTATATTGAGATATGTTAACCTTCATTTGGACATCTCTGTTCACAAATGGGAATTCTCAATCCTAAGCATCTGTGTTTAACCAGCAGCCCGACTTACTAATAATGTGACTGTCAGTTCACATTGTCATGAGTTCTTGTGATCATTGCGTACAGTTTGAAAGCATATGTCAACCTTTCTCTTCACTTCATGAAGCTGTAAATATCAAGACATTATGGTCAAGACTTATCATTGAAGAATGTTGCAAATTGGGCATCATTGTAAGTCCCTTCAAACACCATGCTTACCATACTGCATGTTTACCAATGATTTGCTCAACACCATATCCTAAATACTTTTGACTTCTGAAATCAGTACTTTTGCATTGCACCTGGATCGGTCTCGTCACCTTTAGCAATTGCTGCAGCAGAAAATGATAATGCCAAGTGTGTTTCTTGCGTCGACGAACATTCGCTTGCATTTCATGCTTTGGGTTATGCTCGTCAAGCTTCAACTCCTGCAGCTATCATTACAACATCACGATTAGAGATTTCTAACATTTTACATATGGTTTGTTGTATTATCAGCCCTATATTAATTGGTATTGAGATGAGATTCTAACATTTTACATATGGTATGTATCTATGTGTGTATGTATGTATGTATGTATGTATGTATGTATTCGTGCATGCGTGCGTGCGTGCATGTATGCATGTCTGTCTGTCTGTCTCTATGTGTGTGTGTGTGTGTGTGTGTGTGTGTGTGTGTGTATGTATGTAAGGTACATACGTATGTATGTATGTATGTACGTATCTATATATATAAGTCTCACACGCACACGGATATATATGTGTGTATGTAGGTACGTATGTACGTATGTATGTATGTATGTATGTATGCATAATGCTTGAATGTATGTTTGTTTGTATGTATGTGTGTATGTATGTATAGATATATAATTAGAGTGCATTATAAATCATAATGTGACAGGAGTCTAATGACTGATGCAGGTGGCTGAAACTAGGGAGGACTGTATACCATTGGTATTTTTCACTTCTGATAGCCCACCAGAGTTACTACATGCAGGTTCTGATGGATGTATTGATCAGGTAAATTTAGTCAAATATTCAATGTATGATGCCAGAGGAGATTTTGATGTACTAAATATTGTATGGCTAGATTGATACGAATGTACATGTACAGCCTGCTAACTCTGACGTACATGAAAAGGGACTCCACACCATAGGTGAATTCTTTGATAATCAAAGAAAGTGACTCTCTTTTGTCTCAAGTTTGACCATGGGGGAGAGAGAGAGAGAGAGAGAGAGAGAGAGAGAGAGAGAGAGAGAGAGAGAGAGAGAGAGAGAGAGAGAGAGAGAGAGAGAGAGAGAGAGAGGGGGGGGGGGAGGGGGACGTGGAGGGGAAGGGGGAGAGAAAGAAAGAAAGACTTTTTAACGTCTATTAGAGGCCAAAATCGGCCTATGAGACAAAACATATACATCAGTATGATCCAATCCACTGTGATCCCAAAAGGAAAATAAAGTGTGAGTACAAAAAAGGGGTATAAAAGGAGTGGATAATAACTGGCATCAAGGGTGTGGGGTGCTATGGGTATGCACTCTATATGCTCAATGGGTGATACAAATATGATATGCATAGGGAGGGGAGGCTTGATGGTATCACAACCCTCTAAATGCCTGGAGTGGGTGTAGGATATAATGCATCGGTGGGTAAGGCATCATGGAGATCCTCAAAATGCTTTGAACGTCCAGATCGACAGGGGTGCGCTGCTGACGTCTCCGTATCTCCATGTCATGGCGTGCGTGAATCGCCTGAATCTCTCTTTGGTGTGGACGGGCTCTCCGGACTGGGGGTCTCGGTCGTCGACGATGTCGTCTAAGCTCCTCTGCTCTTTGTAATGTGACACCCCGCATCGAGCTGGGTCCTCGAGTGGCTGTGGGTCTGAAAAATCTGTAATATAAGTCTTAGGGGGGGGGGGGGCAGGTGTATCTCCATCTGCTGCTGGAGGAGTGATGTACGACGGTGCTGGAGCTCTACTAGGAAACGACCTAGAGGGTGCTGGTCCTCTGTCCCCAATAAAGCCCTGATCTCTCTGCCCCCTGAAGAGCTGTGGGTAGCGGTCTCTGATGTCCTCATATGCCTGGCATCTACATGTGTAGTGCTCCTCGTCCTCCACCTCCTCTCTACATATCCTCCATAATCTCTCCCTCCCTCGGGGTATGTGTCGCTCGCCCAACCTCAATCTCGAGCTGGTGTGACGATACTCTGAGCTGCCCAATGGCCACTCTCTCAGCTCGTGCCATGTATGTATCCATGTATCGTGGTCTCTGAATGAAACCATCCGCTGTCACAGTCAGGAAGTGCTCTCTGTAGTATTGCCTCTTTGTGGGAAGAGGCTCCCGTGGTGCTATCCATGTCTCCCTCACGTGTATCTGTAGTAGGTCCTAACGGATGATCCTATTCCTCTCCGAACGAGAGAGGGTAATGTGGGGGGAAGAGAGGTCATACTGAAAAGGGGGAAGATCGGTAATGCTCATGCCATGGTCTGCTAACCATCGGTAAGTCTGTGCATACCATACTCTCTCATGCCCTGTCTCTGCCAAATGTCTAGAGCTCTCAAATGCAAGCTTGGTGAGTCGACTCGTGGGGAGCTCTCTGACCCTCAGAATAAAGGTCACCAACTGGAAGAGGGCCTCCACTAGCATCGGTGGTGTGCCAAGCTCAGCTCGTATAATGTCATGTGGAACAGAGGGCTTGCTGCGCAGAAAGAGTGAGATCATGGTGACCCGGGGCCTCTCAATCCGCGTCCACATCGCCTCCGTGATCCTAGGTGCCCAAACTGCTGCTGCGTACATCAATGCGGGTGTCATTAGAGTGTCAAAGAGCCACCCCTTAGTCCGGGGCTCCTGAAAATGTGTCTGAAAGCAATGTCTCTCCAATCCTGCAAGTGCCGCATAGCCTCGCGTCAATCTATCTCTCGCTGCCTGTGCCATGGAGAATACCCCTGTGCTGCCTGAGAAGGTGACACCTAGGTAGACGTAGGAGTCCACTACCTCTTTCTGTCCTCCAGCTGCAAGAGGCACGATGGAGTACTGTCCTGGAGGTATGGAAGATCATGACCTTGGTCTTGCCAAGATTCACTGTGAGTCCTCTCTCCATGTAGAAGGTATCGAGCGCTTGTAAATGTGACTGCAACCCCTCATGTGACTCTGAAAGCAAGACAATGTCATCAGCATATAATAGGATGTGTACTGGCGTACCTCCGAGGTCTCCTCCTAGCCCTCCTTCTCGCTGTATATACTCCGTGATCTCGTCGATGTAGAGATCGAAGAGAGTGGGTGAGAGAGGGCAACCTTGTTTCACCCCAATGGTGCTAACAAGGCTGTCTCATAGGCCGCCGGGGCAGCGTACCCTACCTGTGACTCGTACATACAAAGCATGGATGGCCCATAGCATGTCTGATGGTAGTTGTAACTCCTGTAGCCTCCGTAGTATTCTCTCTCGAGGAACCATGTCGAAGGCTTTGCGGAAATCCACAAAGCAACAGTATAGTCTCTGCTTCCTCGCCTTCGTGCTCTCAATCAAGCAACGAAGCACGAAGATGTGGTCGATGGTGGAGAAAGTGCGGCGGAAGCCTGCCTGGCCGGGTGCTCTGATCCCAGCTTCCTCAGCATGTGTACTGAGCTCTGCCTCTAGTACTACCCCATAGATCTTTGCCTCGATATGGCCTATCATAATAGTCCTGTAGTTCCCTGGATCCATCATATCGCCGGACTTATGGATAGGCGTAATGGTATGCATAGTCCACGAGTCAGGTAATCCCTCAACCAAAGCACGGTTGAAGAGATGGGCAATCAGGTGGGAAACTACATCTGCTGCGTATATAAAGTGCTCGCCCTGTAGCCCCGCGTGGTCTGCTGAACGGCCATGCTGTAGCCTATGGATGGCATGCCGTACCATGCCTGCCGTGAAGAGGGTGGATATCATAGGACGCGGTGTAGGAGGGATCGGCAATGGTGGCTGTCCTGGGATGTCATATAACCTCTAGGCGTAGGTGTGCCAAGTCTGAGGATCTGCTATGGGTGTAGGTGGGAGTGGCTCACGTAATGCCCTCCACGCGGTGGCACAATCCCTACTCATGAGAAGGTCGAACAACTCTGCCTCCTGTCTCTCCTCGAAAGCTCGTCGCTTCCGGCGTGTGAGGGCTCGCATCTGTCGTCGTGCCTCCCTCTCTCTGATGGATCCCAAGATACTCTGTGCTCTGAGATGTCGGTATAGTCGCCTACACTCCTCATCGTACCATCTATTCTGGGGTGTATGCCCCAGCCGTGTTGAATGTGCGGTGCTGTGGGTGGTGTATGGGAAGCTGAGAGTAGCGGATGTGTGGAGGATCGAGGAGAAGTGGGCAGTGAGGGTGTCCAATGAGGCAGAGGGATCAAGGGAGTAGATGTGCTCTCGAACATGGGAGCTATAGATATGTGCTAACTCATGTCTAAAGTGAATGGTGGTATGGGCATGTGGCTGTATGGTGACGGGGTGTGATATGCATGGTGAGCCGCGTATGGATAGGGCAAGATATGCGTGGTCAGCTCCAATCGGTATGGGTGGGATAGTGAATGAGGTGATGAGATGTGTCGCCTCCAGGGGTCCGATAACATAGTCTACCACACTACCCCCCTGTGGTGTCGTGGATGGGTAGGTGAGACCACCCGAGGTGGACCAACTCGCCATCCCATTATATATAATGAGACGATGTGTTGCTCCCATCTGGAGTAGGTGTCTTCCGTATGAGGTGGGTGTGGCGGTATCGGCTGAGGCTCTGAGTGTAGACATATCCTCTATGATACGAAGCATCTCATGGTCGTCAAAGTCGTAGATATCACACTGGTGGCTCTGAGTCCGGGCATCGAAGTCTCCTACAAGAAAGACTTCGCCCATCCTGGTATACTCCATAATGGTGTCACTGAGGCAGTCATATGGCGATGTGGTGTCCGTTCCCTCCCCCCCTAAGGGCTGCTCGGGGGAATGTGTCGAGCCGATGGGTGCAATATAGCATACGGCGAAATACGTTGCTCTCTCCTCTGATAGCTGGAGGCGTATCCACATGAAAGAGAGGGGGAGAGAGAGAGAGAGAGAGAGAGAGAGAGAGAGAGAGAGAGAGAGAGAGAGAGAAGAAAGGGTATTTACGTCTATTGGGAGGCCGAACTCGGCCTATGAGAGAGAGAGAAAGAAAGAAAGAAAGAAAGTCATATTAACGTCTTCTGGAGGCCAAACTTGGCCTATGAGACAAAAACCATGTACAAGTGTAGTAACCCTATGTAGAGAATGAAATGAAATAAAAGGTATATCGCGACACAAAGATATATATAAAGCTGGAAAAGGATGGGGAGATGTGGCTCTGACTCCGAAGATAATGGCCACCAACTACATGGGGGACATGTGAGTAAAAGTGTGAGTAAACCACCCTAGCTACCGGTGAATGGGTGGAGGTGGGTGTAGCATGTGGTACATCGGGGGTGGTCTGAGTGCCTCCTGAACGAAGACAACCCATGGAGTGGTGGTGCGTCTATGCTCCATCGGACCTCTCTGATGTAGCTCAGCTCGCTGAAAAAACTGGGTAATGGTCTGCTGCGTACTCACCCGTGGCTGATGTGTGGACTGGAGTGACCGATCTCGCCTCTCGTATGCTGCTGCGAGGAAGCGTCCCAAGCATCGCTGGTCTCCCATAGTCATGCATAACTGGAGTGACTCCTCTATATGGAACTGTGCTCGTAGGTCTACATATGCTGGGCATCTGATAACAAAATGCTCCTCACTCTCTACCTCTGTCTCGCATACTGGGCACCACCTCTCCTCACGGGGGACTCCCTTGGATCGACCCCTCTCAATCTCGAGCTGATGTGATGAAACCCGGAGCTGCCCAATGACGACTCGAAGCTGGTGGGGTAGATATGTCTGCATGTATCTTGGAATCTCGATGAAGCCCTCGTCTGATATATGTAGAAAATGCTCACGGTAATAGAGCATTTTCGGTGGCAATGTTCTCCTAGGGCTCACCCATGCCCTCTTTATGTATGTATGCCATATCTCCTGACGAATGATCCTATTCCTCTCCTGATGAGAGAGCGAGTAGGTGGGTGCATGTGAGTCGTACTGTAGTGGTGGTAGCCTGTCTATGTCAAAGCCGTGGTGGGCCAGCCAGTCTCGTGTCTGTGCATACCATGAGGAGGTGTCGCCTTCTAATGCCATGTCCCGTGATGCCTGGAAAGCCCGATAAGCAATGCGCTCTGTATCCATGCTGCGGGGTCTGTGTAATAGGCATGCTGTCTGGAATAGTGCCTCAACTAGCATCGGTGGTGCAACGAGCTCTGCTCTAATGATATCATGTGGTACTGAAGGCTTGCTCCGGATAAGTCTAAAAATCATGAGTATCTGTGGCCTCTCTAATGTTGTTCATACTGATGTGGCTAATCCTGGTCCCCATATGGCTGCCCCATACATGAGCGCTGGTGTAACCAAAGTGTCGAAGAGCCACCCGTTTGTGCGGGGCTCCTGTAAATATGTCTGGTGGCACTGTCTCTCCATCAAGGCAAGTGCTTCATACCCACGTGTGATGCGGTCACGTGCTCCCTGAGACATAGAGAAGACCCCTGATGCTGTTGTAAATGTCACTCCCAAGTAAACATATGATCCGACCACCTCAATCGGTCCATCCGCTGCCGTGAACAAGCTATGTCTACGTACCTGTGCTGATGTATGAAAGATCATGACCTTGGTTTTACCAAGGTTCACAGATAACCCTCTGTGTGTGCAAAAGTCATCTAGGCCATGTAGATGATGTTGTAGACCTTCTGCAGACTCTAAAACCAGTACAATATCATTAGCATATAAAAGAATATGGACAATGGACCCGCGTACCTCAATGCCATCACCCCCCTGCTTCTGTATGTAGTCTACTATCTCATCAATGTAAAGACCAAAGAGGGTGGGTGAAAGAGGGCATCCTTGCTTCACCCCGATAGTGCTAGCAAGTGGATGAGATAAGCGCCCCGGACATCTGACTCTGCCAGATACTCTCTCGTATAAGGCATAGATCCCCCATATCATCTCCTCTGGGGCTCCGATATCAAGTAGTCGTCTGAAGAGTTGTCCCCTGGGAACGGTGTCAAATGCTTTGCGGAAGTCCACAAAGCAGCAATATAATCTCCTCTTCTCACCCTTGCCTAGTCGATCAGGCATCTCAGAGTGAAGATGTGGTCAATGGTAGAGTAATCTCGTCTGAAGCCTGCCTGTCCTAGAGCCCTGATACCCTTCCTCTCAGCGAGAGTACTCAACTCTGTCTCTAGTACCGCCCCATATAACTTGGCCAATATAGGGCCAATCATGATGGTCCGGTATGCAGCTGGATCCATAGTATCTCCTGACTTATAAATGGGCACTATGGTGTGCTCAGTCCATGAGTCAGGGAACCCTTCAACCAGTGCACGGTTGAAGAGGTGGGCAATGAGCGGTGCAAGGGTCGTGCCTCCATAGATGAGGTGCTCAGCCTGTAAACCGAAAAGGTCATGGGCCCTGCCATGCTGTAGACGGGCAATAGCGCGTCCCACCATAGTGGGTGTGAAGAAGTCAGATGTAGTAGGACGTGAGCTCTATGGTCTAGGAATGGGGGGCTGGTCTGGGATCTCGTATAGGCTCTGTGCATAGCTATGCCAAGTGCTCGGGTCTCGGATGGGTGTCTGCTATCTCCTCTCTCTCAAATGTCGCCATGCCACTGCAGTGTCTCGACTCATACTGTCTCTCTTCCCAGTCACGCCGTTTGCGGCGAGTAAGGCTCTACATGCGACGCTGTGCCTGTGTGTGTAATATCCCCTCTATGCTCTAAAATGCATAGGTGCTTCCACAGCTCGTGGCAATCTGCATCATACCAGCGGTTCTGAGGCATGCAACCTCTGCGTGGACGGTGTATATGTGTGCGGTGTGGGAAACTGCAGAGAGCTGAGTCGTGTAGGATGGTGGTGAACTGTGATGTAAGTGTGTCCAAGGGTGAGAGTGGATCGAGGGAGAGTAGGCGGGTGTGTAAATGGTGTGCATAAACGTGTGAGAGCTCGTGTGTGAAGTGTATCGTGATGTGTGTCTCAGTGGGTGAGGGAGGGTCTAATGGAATAGGAGATGAGAGTGTGAATGTGATAAATGTATGGTCAGCTCCAAGTGGGCGTCGTCCAATAGTAAGTGAGGTGATGAGTGAAGCTCCATAGGTGGTACCCAAAATGTAGTCGGCTGTGCTCTCACCTCCCCCGTGAGGGAAGCAAGTAAGTCCGCTCGATCCTGGCCAGCGATGCATCCAGTTATATATAACGAGCTGATGTCGGTTGCCTAGCTCAAGCATATGTCTGCCATACCCTGTGGTGTCCTGACCCATATCTGCCGATACTCTACTGGTACTCATCTCCTCTGGGTCTCTGGCCCTCATGAGATGTGGGTGATCCATATCGTATGCATCGCACTGATGTGACTGAGTGTGTCCATTGAAGTCCCCCATAAGGAAGACTTCACCTAGTGTGCTATAATGTAGTATGTCATCTCAAAGTGCTGTGTATGGTGAGTCTCTGTCTCGGATCGGTCCCCCAAGATCCTGTCCTGCGTATCGAGATCTGCCTGGAGGGAAGTAGCATATAGCAATATAAATCCAGCTCCCCTGTGCTATCTCCATGCGAACCCACATGAATCATGCCTCCTCATCTCTTCCTATAATATGGATCCGGCTCTGTATCTCCTGTCTAAATACGATGGCCACCCCTCCCGACCCTCGCGCTGTACTCTGTCTCGTCATGGTCCTAAATGCAGATTCCCAATGAAAACCTGCAATGCGAGGTAGACCTCTCTCTGGGCTCTCGTGGGTCTCTGTGATGCAAGCAAAGTCATCAGTGTCTAGGATCTCTTTCAATCGGTCTGGCCGTGTCCAAAGTGCTCCATTGCAGTTCCAGACTGCTCCTCTGAATGGTGACTCCTGATATGGTGTTGCCTCATAGGCCACGTATCCCTATTTGATAGGGAGTCTCTCGATGAAGACTTTACCGTCTCGGTAGAAGGCCTTCTTTCCCTCTCGTCGGGCTTGAAGAATATGTGGCATACATGTCCGACGGTGCTCTATCTGCATCCTCATGAGATCCTCGTCCATATATAAAGCTCCTCCAAGTAGTCTGCGTAGTACTGGTCGTCGTCGGAAGAAGGCGATACGTATATCCTCATAGCTCATACGAAGGATGAGTGCTCGTGGTCGGGACGTGTCTTTACCAACCCTCCATGCCTCTGTGAAAGGCATGCTCTCGTACCCCAAGCGTCGACAGATGTCAGTGGCATCTGCATCCGGTGATGTGCCTTCTGAGAGCCCTGTAATCCGTACATGCAATCGGCGTGTGTGTCGAAGTTTTTCTTCCTCGAGTGTGTCTTGGACTCTAGAGAGCTCTCCCTTCCGTGCCTCTTCATTTACTTCTTTCTTTACCCTCTTGTGAACTACTACTACCCATGTCTCTCGAGTGGACTCCACGTCTGATCTGATTTCCTTTTTGAGAGAGAGAGAGAGAGAGGGGGGAGGAGGGGATGGTCCGCTCCAAGGGGAGGCCTTCTTTTGCCTAACCCGCAAGGAGACGAACAACCACGAGGTCAAAGGGGCAATCCCCTTAAGTAACCCGAGAGCGAGCGAGACTAAGTGTAAGTGGCCCGGAGGCTAGTTGTGGCTCGGGAGCGGAAGCGAAAGCGGGGGGAGAGAGAGAGAGAGAGGGGGGGGGAGAGAGAAATGAAATGAAATGAAATGATATATTTACGTCTTCAGAAGGCCAAAATGATCTATGAGACCAAAAGTTACAAAACTGGTGAATCTGATACAAAATCGGAGTACCAAAAGAAGTGGTATTGAAAATGAAAGATGTAAAATAGCTGGGAAAAGGCTAACACCAAGACTAATACAACAAAGGGATGATACATAAGAGGGATGTGTTGATATACAAGGCTGGAGATCTATCCTCATCTGCACTGTGGGCGTCTGAAAAGTACAGCTCGAATCCTCCGCTGTAGTCTCCGTCGATACTGTGTAGCACCTCTCACTCGGTCGTCTAGATCTCCCTAGCTCCACTGCTCGGTCTATGAGAGTGCCAGTAGTGGCTGTATGAGTGTGGACAGAGCTCTGTACTAGATGCTCTAGTGACTTCTCCTCTAGCTGCCCATTGTCTGGTGTAAACAAATCCGTAATCTGTCTCTGGGACTGTCTCCCTTCAGCTCTCCTCAGTAGAGTGTTTCTATGTCTGTGTACCTCTAGTAGATATAGTCCAAGACATCTCTGATCCTCAAAACTCATGACTCTAGATAGAGGCCCAAAACCCTCCCTGAATAGACAATGAAAACGGCCCCGTATCTCATAGTATACCGTGCAATGACATATGTAATGTAGCTCTGTCTCTGGCTCTAGGTGACAAAGACTGCATATCCTGCTATCTGCTGGTACCCCTCTGAATCTTCCAGTCTCAATCTCATGTGAGGATGTGAGCAACAGGCCAATGGCACAACGCAAGGCATGGGAAAGGTGTGTATCCATATAGCTAGGTCGACTCACAAACCCATCCGTTGTGAGGTGTAGAAGATGCTCTCTATAGAAAGCCATCTTCGTACCCAACTCCTGTGTAGGCTCAATCCATGTCCTCCTCGTGTCCAGCTGGATGAGATCCTGACGAATGAGTCTAGTAATCTCCACCCGTGTCAGATACATGAGGGGTGTCTGTAAAGAGTACTAGAAAGGAGGCAACCTGTCCATGGTAAAACCATGTGTCTGAAACCATGATGTCATCTGTGCAAACCAGCATGATGTATCCCCTTGCAGGGTTAGCTGTCTGGATGACTCGAGGGCCAGCCTCGTATATCTATCTCTGGTAGTGTCCAGCAAGCTGTGTACAAAGGAGACTGCTCTAGTGAGTGGCTCAATCTCAATAGGGGGGGCAGCTAGCTCCGCTCGAATGATATCATGTGGTACGGAGGCCTTGGCTCTAATCAGCCTAGAGATCATAGATATCAAGGGCCTCTCCATGACTTTCCACCCATCCTGGCCTATAGAAGGTCCCCAAACCTGTACCCCATATAGCATAGTAGAGGCAACCAAAGTATCAAAGAGCCATAACTTTGTCCTAGGTTCCTGAAACTGAACTTGCGAGCACATCCTCTCCAATCCTCCCAAAGCTGCAGATGCTCTAGTCAGTCTAGTAGTCTCTGCTTCACTCCTCAAGGAAAATCTCGGTCCAGTGAATACTACCCCCAGATATGTGTATGCATCTGTATACTCCACAACCTCATGCCCATATGTGAAAATAGGTGTTGATCTCCTGATCCACTGTGGTGTGGTGTTAAACACCATAACCTTGGTTTTACCAAGGTTTACAGACAGACCACTATCCTGTGCACAGCTGTGCAGAGCTGTGTAGAGCATCCAAGTGTCGTTGCATACCCTCCGGCATACTTGTTTAGCTGACGTTTCTGACTTCTGACTTCTGACGTTTAGCCGACGTATGACGGGTACGGTAAAACATTTCTGACGTTAGCTGACGTTGCCTAATTTTTTAATTAAAAATTAAGAGAATTATATATATATATATATATATATATATATATATAAAAACATCATGATTCATACATGATAATATGATAGAATGATACATGTAAACAATAAAGATATGTTACAAGTTACATCCACATAAAGCAATGTAATGTCAAGTGATTCATTGATGCATAAACAATAAACTTTGTAATGAATACCAAAACATCATGAAAAGAAAGCTGAATTTTGAAACTACCAAAATATGAAACCTAAAGTCTCAAATCATATGACATGAAGTGATAAATCAGCCTTCAATATCATCATCAACCTCCTCCTCCTCATCATCATCATCATCATCAACATCATCATCATCATCAACCTCAATATCAGCATTAACATCCTCATTTGCATGACTTGCTGCAATATCGTAAGTGGATGAAGAGGGTAGATCACCATCATTTTCCTCTTGCAATGTAAGAAGTCTTTTATCATCCTCTTCTTTTTCTATCATATCAAGAGTGACCTCCATTTTTTCAAACCCTCTTTCTTTGATCTTGTTTATGAGGCGCAAATTTGTATGAATATACACCAATTTTTCAAGGTTTTTTGGTTTCAATTTGCCTCTTCTTTTTGTTTGAATCATTGAGAAAGTGCTCCAATTTCTCTCACAAGGAGAAGCACAAGATCCTTGTGAAAGAATACGAAGTGCCAATTTTTGCAAATTAGGAACACATGGTCCAAATTGCTCCCACCATCTAACAGCATAGTGCATTCTACTTTCATCACATACAAGTGGCCGTGAAAATGCACCTGACATAGATTTAAAAGCATCTAACTCATCACATAATTTGCCTTGTTTGGAAACATCTCCATGTGTAAATCTTTCCAAGACATCCATCCATCCATTGTGAACTTCTGCATCCATTTGTGGAGCCTTTTCCCTCCAAATGGGATGAAGAACAAATCCTGCAGCATGAAGAGGAGAATGCAACATGTCCCATCTAGCAATGCATAGATCTTTCACTTGTTCAAGCCTTTGGGAATCAATGCTTTCCAAAGCTGAAATTCTTTCAATCATCCTATCCGTCAACTCATAAATAAGGCCCATTGTGGCCCCCTCTCTATCTGCTAAGCGTAACAATCTCAATATAGGACTGCAAATGCTCACAATTTCTCTTGCATTCCTCCAAAAGAATGCACTCAAAACAATGGCAGCCACATCTTCAGCCTTTTGTGTACGTGCAACCCTCTTTCGTACATATTCAGCAGACACCATCATGGAACGTAATCCATTATAAACACGCTCATCCAGTAGGTTTGCAAGCATAATAAACATATAAGCAAACCTTGTTTGTGCAGGTTTAACCAAATCTTTAGTGCTGAATTTTCTAAATAAAGCCAACACAGTAGGCTTCATGGTCACAAACGTAACAACTTTTACAGCATTATCCAAAACTGGCTTTACCCATGCAAGTTTTCCAATGTCTTCAAATAGAAGATCTAAACAATGGCATGTGCACCTCGTATAAAAAATATGGGGCCATTGCTGCTCCACCAAGTATCCTTCTCTAACACAATTGGCAGCATTGTCCATACATATTTGCACTACATTTTCTGGACCTACATCCAAAATAGCATCTTTTAGTATCTCAAAAATAAACTCTCCAGATTTTACCTCACATGAGGTATCCACAGATTTTAGAAAGACACTTCCATATATGCATGATACCATCACATTGATGATTGGTCTATTTCTGGTGTCAGACCAACCATCACAGACAATACTGCATCCAAATAATTTCCACTTTTCTCTTATCTTTAGGAGGTCCTCCTCAATACATCTAACCTCCTTATGGAGCTCAACTCCTCTCAATCTCTGGTATGAGGGAGCTTTGAAAGAAGTCCCTACTCTCCCAACTGCATGAAGCATCTCCAAAAAGTAAGGGCTCCTTACCTTCCAAAATGGAATATCCTCGGCAAAGAAAAAACGACGTACAGCTTTATATGCATCATCCCTAATTTGGCTATCAAAAGCCTTGTCCAATGGTCCTACATGTCCTCTTGACCTTTTTGATGCATGACCACTGGAAGAATCTCCAAGCCCAATATCCAAGTCATCACAAGGAGATGGTTCTCCAACACTTTCGCTTTCCACACTTCTTAATACATGGGATTCTCCAAAAGAATGCTCTGGTATCCTTGCATGTATTTTCCTGCATGAATCTTTAACATGCTGAGGTACATGATCACATTTCCCCACACCATAACCCTTCAGGGCAAGAATATGAGCCCTTATGCGATTTGCACCTCCATCCCAAGTGTGGGCACAAAACTTACACTTCACAGTCCAATTGCCTTTTGGTAAGGCCTTCACCTTCTCAACATAATCCCATTCAATTCCTGCCTTTCGAGGCATCTACACAACATCCAAAAACATCTCAATTAGTACTTAAAATCGTAAGTCAAGGCTCTAATGATCTAGACATGCTTACAAACAACATGTAGCCTTGATGGGTGATGGGCCCATGGCTACATTATACATGAATGATAAATTATAATAGGCTATAGATATATCATATATGATATATCATATATTGATAATTGTCTGCAACATTCTTCAAGCCTTGAAGTTCGAACTATACCTTGAGGCTTGAACCAATGTGCAGAATTCGGGTAGAAGTCTGGACGTCAGCAGGCACCGGGCGGGCTGAGCTGGGACCTTCGCGAGCTTTAGGAGAGAAGTGGGCAGGTTGTGGCTCTTTCAAAGGGAGCTTGGAGAAGCCAAGAGCAAGAGAACAGTGTGTCTGGAGAAGGACTGAACGGGGGAAACTCAGAAATGAGGGCCGAAATCGGCGTCACGAAGTTTTACAGCCAAAAAAAAAAACCTCTGCAAACATCGCGTCAGCTACGCGTCAGTAACGTTAGCGTTACTTACGTTTTACCCGACGTCAGAAAAAGCGTTCCCGACGCGTCAGGTTATAAGTATGCCCTCCGGTGAGTCAGATATCAAAACAATATCATCAGCATATAACAACAATGGGATCCACGTCCCTGCAAACTCGACCCCTCTATCACCCTCTCTGTCAATGTAATCAGACACCTCATCAACATACATACCAAATAGAGTAGGAGACAGTGGGCAGCCCTGTTTCACTCCAACAGTAGAGTGAACTAAATCAGATACCCCTTCTGGGGTGCAAACTCGTCCCACCACTGATCTGTACAAAGCCATAATCCCCCACGTCAACTCTATGGGTACCCCCATCTCCTGTAGTCTGCGCATCAATCGAGCTCTCGGCACCATGTCAAATGCTTTGCGGAAGTCCACAAAGCTACAATAAATCCGCTTCCCGTGTGACCTTCCCTCTTCAATGATGGCTCTAAGTGTCAGAATATGATCAAGAGTGGAGAGACCTCTCCTGAAACCTGTCTGGCCCTTTGCCCGCATACCCTCACCCTCTGCCCAATCACTCAAGTGCTGCTCAAGAATGGATGCATACAACCGTGCCAATGTGTGTCCAACCATAATAGTGGGGTAGTTTCCCGGCTCTATAGGATCCCCTGCCTTGAAGATAGGCACAATAGTAGACAATCTCCAAGTCTCAGGTAACCCTTCACACATGGCACGATTGAACAACACTGCAAGAACCTCCATCAACATATCCCTAGCATGAATAAAATGCTCCGCCACTAGACCGTAATGGTCATATGCCCTCCCGGTCCTCATCCTGTCAATGGCCCTCAATACCATTCGAGCAGTAAAGAAAGTGCTCGTGGCTGGGCACGGCTCTGCAGGACCCGGAAGGGGTTCCTGTCCAGGAACCATATATAGCGATGTCGCATACTGACCCCATACATCAGGTGAAGTAATCGCTGGGGGAGTGGAGTGCTCATGAAAAAGTCGCCATGCCTCTCTTGAGTCCCTGCTCAAGAACATCTTATATAAATCTCGCTCTAACTGAGCCAGGTAAGTCCGCTTCTTCCGTCTCACAAGGCGACGGAAAGCAACCTGAGACTGTCTGTAAGTGATAACTCCTAGCAGAAGATCCCTCTGAAGCTGGGCTCTCATCTCTCTGCATTCCTCGTCATACCAACTATTCTGGGGCAACAAAACCGACCGGGTGTGTGGATATGCCACTGATGCGGCACTATGCAATGTCTCCGTCAGTAGAGTGGTGCACTCCTCCAGTGAGAGACCTTGACCAACTGTGCGTAGACGGTCCCAGATCTCCTTTGTATAAACGGAATCGGTCTCTGGTGTAAATGTGTAACGGGTATGTGAACTGCCTACTGATGTCTTGGCTGTACTGTACTGAAAAGAGACTGATAGTGTCAAAAGAGCATGATCCACTGCTACACCCACTGGTTTAGCTCCCACTGTGAAATCCTGAATGAAGGGGATGAAGCTCGGCTGTGTCATGATATAGTCCACTGTACTGGCTCCATGTCTATGTGGAAAGCAAGTGAAACCAGCTGCCCCAGGAAATCGATGTAGGCCATTAAGTAAGGCTAACCCATGTGCAGTCGTCATCTCAATGAGATATCTCCCATACTCTGTCTGCTCTCTATCATGCGAGCATCTATCGAGCCCCAACTCACCCACATCCATCTCTCTAAGCATCTCATATGAAGTGTCATAGAAGACTGTCTCTGTGAGTTGCCCGTTCGGGCATTGAAGTCCCCTAGGAGAATGATATCACCATCCCTAGAGAACTCCCAAATATCATCATCTAGAAGAGAGAAAGGTGATTGCCCACTGGGTGCAGCATATACAGACGTACTTGGAGGGAAGTAACATATGGCAATGTATAAAAATCGACCTGTGTAAGCTCTCAGCCTCACACACATATATCGAGCATCCTCATCTCTCTGTACGATATGTAGTAGTGGCTGCAACTCCTCTCTGAATAGCAGTGCTACTCCTCCTGACCCTCTAATCCCATGTCCCGATCTCGCGTTTAGCCTGTGGGCTGTGTGGGCTGTCTCCCATCTATATCCCACCACATGCGGCATCAACTGTCCAGGGGCCTGGTGGGTCTCTGAGAATAAAACAATGTCTCTATCTCTGAAACTGTCCTCAAATGCACCAATGTCCAACCTCATAGATCCATTACAGTTCCAAGTAGCCATCTTCAATGTGGTCCCATAAGTCTCGCACTGTCTTGTAGTGCGTCGCTCGAGAATCACCACCCGACCATCTCTGTAGAAGGCTAGCTTTCCCTTCTCTCGTGCCCCTCTAATCTCTGGCATTACCTCTCTCATATGCGCAAGCTGTGAGAGAGTGAGGTCATCGCCAAGGAAAATACCTGTTTTCTTGAGAATTGGTCTCTTCCTCAAGAATTTCTTCTTCTCTTCCAATGAAGGAAAGCGCAATATAAGAGCTCTCTCCTTTGAAGATTCTCCAAGGCCCTCGCTTTTCTTGCCTACTCTCCATGCCTTTGTATGCAAAGGCTTCTCCATCCCCATCATGGATGTGAGAGTTTTGACCTCCTTTTCCACATCATTTATGTCCTTGAGACCGGTTACTCTCAGATGTAGTGCCCTTAGTCCGCCTTCTTTGTTCCTCTTCTAGGGTCATGTTGATAAGAGTAGGTGTACAAGGAGCTTCCTTACTTTTCCTTTTCTTAGCCACTTCAATCCATTTTTTGGCCTCTTGTACTTTCTTTTGCGTTTCGGATATGACTGCAGCCCACGACTTCTTCTCCTCATCTTCCTTGATGGTCCGTACCTGTTCTTTTCTCCTCGATCACCGAAGGCTTAATCTCACCTTCTTCGAGAACACGAGATGCCGCCACTTCCATCAACTGTTGTTCGAGGGTTGAGACTTTCCCTTTGAGTCTATCAATTTCACCTCGCATCTCTTCTCGTTCTTCATTCCATGACTTGAGCAGGGCTTCTTTTTCTTTCACCGCTTCCGCTCTCCATTCCTTCATCTCTCTCTCAATATGCTTCAGCCGCTTATTAGTTCTCGTAAATGTAACTTTCGACGAAGGGGAAGCCATGAGAGAGAAAGGAAGAAAGAAAGAAAGTCATATTAACGTCTTTTGGAGGCCAAACTTGGCCTGTGAGACAAAAACCATGTACAAGTGTAGTAACCCTGTGTAGAAGATAAAATGAAATAAAAAGTATATCGCTACACAAAGCTATATAGGGCTGGAAAAGGCTGGGGAGACGTGGCTCTGACTCTGCAGATAGTGGCCACCTAATACATGGGGGGATCCAAAATGTGAGTAAAACGCCCTAGCTACTGGTGATGGGTGGAGGTGGGTGTAGTATGTGGTACATCGGTGGTGGTCTGAGTGCCTCTTGAAGGAAGACAACCCAGGGGGTGGTGGTACGCCTATGTTCCATCATGAGGGGGGAGAGAGAGAGAGAAAGGGAGAGGGGGGGAGAGAGAGAGAGTTGCTTTTAGTTGCTTCGGGCAGAGCTTCACGCAGAGCTCGGGCAGAGCTTCACGTAGAGAGGAGCTCGGGCAGAGCTTCACATAGAGAGGAGCTCGGGCAGAACTTCACGTAGAGAGGAGCTCGGGCAGAGCTTCACGTAGAGAGGAGCTCGGGCAGAGCTCGGGCAGACGGGCGCTAGGGTTTCGCAGAGGTTTCGGGCAGAGCAGACGAGCGCTAGGGTTTGCAGAGGGTGCAGAGGGGCTGACGCTAAGGTTTGCAGAGTTCGGGCAGACGGGTGCTAGGGTTTCGCAGAGAGGAGCTCGGGCAGAGCTCGAGCAGATGGGTGCTAGAGAGAGAGAGAGAGAGAGAGAGAGTGTGTTTTTACGTCTATTAGGAGGCCGAACTTGGCCTATGAGACAAAATGATGTACATGGGTGTATCTTCTGTCTATCAGAGAAGATAAAAGTGCTGAAAAAAAAGAACTGGTAAAGCTGATACATATCTTTGTGATATGCATGTGGAGATACCCATGAAAGTGGGGGGGGGGGGGGGGGGGGGGGGGGGGGTGTATGGAGTGCGATATCTATGATAGTCTATATGCAAAGGGGTAGTACAACAAGCATGAGAATGCATCTGAAAAAGACTAACTAGCTCCATCCTGTGCTAGTGGGCGGGTGTAAGATGTGATACATAGGTGGAGGTGGAGTCAAGGCCATCGTGATAGCTGCAGCAGGATCAACCATCATCTGGAATCGTCTCTCCTCCATGGGTCGGTGGTGACGAGCCTGGATCTCTGCAATTTGATGTCGGTGAAGTCTGGGGGCCCGATATCCTCTAGCACGGGGTCGTCTCCTAGCTCGAGAAGTCTGAGCCTGCTGAAGAGTCAACCCTCTCGGTGTGTGGGCTGAGGGGGGGAGGGCTGCAGCACGTCGTGGCATAAAGAACTCAGTGAGCTGACTCTATCTCCCTCCTGTATGGGCTTCGACAGTAGGCTGGAGTAGGGAATCTCTGTGACTCTGTATCTCTAGTAGGAATCGCCCGAGCTGTTGCTGGTCTCTAGAGTCCATG
Source organism: Ceratopteris richardii (assembly GCA_020310875.1). Taxonomy (NCBI): domain Eukaryota; kingdom Viridiplantae; phylum Streptophyta; class Polypodiopsida; order Polypodiales; family Pteridaceae; genus Ceratopteris; species Ceratopteris richardii. Next base: position 133,477,198 of record CM035426.1, on the reverse strand, counting down.
ATCTCTCGGAGGGTGGGCTTCCCTGTAAATAGAGTTCTGTATCTGCCTCTGATGCCATCATATGCACTACATCTGCATACAAAGTGCTCCTCATCCTCCATCTCTACTCTGCAAACCCTGCATATCCGCTCCTCTCTGGGAATGTCTGCAGCTATGCCCGTCTCAATCTCTAGTCTATATGATGAGACTCTCAACTGGCCAATCGCTACCCTCGAGCTATGAGGCATGTAAGTATCCATGTAACGTGGCCGCCGGATGAAACCGTCAGCTAGTATGTCTAAGAATTGGTCTCGATAGTGGGATAGTCTCGATCCCATGTGTGGTGTGTGCCATGTCCAAGCTCTCTCATATCCTGACTCTGATATCTGTATAGATGCCTCAAAAGCTCTGCGTGTGAGTCTTGTCTGTAGGGAGCTCCCTCATCCTCTGAATAAAGCAGATAGTCTGGAATAGTGCATCTACTACCATGGGTGGTGTAGCTAGCTGTGCCCTGATGATATCATGTGGTACCGATTGTTTCCCGCGAAATAGTCGCGAGATCATACGTACCTGGGGCCTCTCGATCGCACTCCACTGGGCGACTGTGAGGCCTGGGGCCCAAACTATCGCATACATCATAGCTGGTCTGACTAGTGTGTCAAATAGCCACCCCTTCGTGCGAGGCTCCTGGAAGTGTGCCTGGTGACATCTTCGCTCTAACATGGCTAAACCTGCATATCCTCGTGTGAGTCTATCGGTAGCTGCTTGTCGCATGCTGAAGGGGCCAGGCAAGCTCGTGAATGTGACTCCGAGGTAGACATAGGAAGTGACCACCTCAATCTGTCCACCGCCAACTGTGAATCCTGCTCCATTCCTCACCATGGGGGAGGTGTGGAAGATCATGACCTTGGTCTTGCCAAGGTTTACTGCCAAGCCCCTCTGTGTACCAAACTCATCCAGGGCATCCAAGTGGCGCTATAATCCCTCGGGTGACTCTAAAATCAATACAATGTCATCGGCATATAATAAAATGTGGACATGTGTACCTGCGAGGTCTCCACCCTCTCCTCCAGCTCGGAGAATGTGGTCCTCAATCTCGTCGATGTAGAGACCAAATAGAGTGGGGGAGAGGGGGCAGCCTTGCTTAATACCGATGGTGCTAGCAATGGCCTCAGACATACCTCTTGGACACTGTACCCCCCCCAGTCACCCGCTCATAGAGTGCATAGATGGCCCAAATCATCCCTGATGGTACTCCCAAGCTCTGGAGGCATCGGAAGAGTCTCTCTCGTGGCACAGTATCAAAAGCTTTGCGGAAGTCCACAAAGCAACAATATAATCTCTTCTTCCGCACCCTTGCCCCATCAATGAGGCGGCGCAAAATGAAGATGTGATCAATAGTAGAGAAAGCTCAACGACCTGCCTGGCCTCGTGCTCGTAGCCCCTCAGTCTCTGCATATGAGCTTAGCTCTACCTCAAGTATGGCACCATATAGTTTGGCCATGGTGTGGCCAATCATGATGGTCCTGTAGTTCCCTGGGTCCAGGGTGTCGCCGGATTTGTGGATAGGCACAATGGTATGCATACTCCACTCCTCTGGGAAGCCCTCCCCTATAGCCAGGCTGAAGACATGTGCAATCAACGGGGCTATAGTGGAGGTTGCGTATATGAGATGCTCACTCTGCAATCCCGTGTGGTCTGTCGAACGTCCATGTCGTAGTCGTCCTATGGCCCTCTCAACCATCTTTGCTGAGAAGAGAGAAGAACTAGTAGGGCAAGGCTCAAGTGGCTGGGCAATGGGAGGCTGCCCAGGTACCTCATATAATCTCTCAACATAATCATGCCATGTGTGTAGGTCCCCAACAGGTGTGGTCTGGCGTGGCTGTCGTAGGGTACGCCATGCTGCAGCACTGTCCATAGTCATAAAGAGATGATATAGCTCAAGCTCCTGTGCCTCTTCAAAGGCTCGCCTCTTCTGACGTGTGAGGGTCTTCGTCCATCCCCTTGCCTCTCTCTGTAATCTCTCCCAATGCTCGTTGAGCTCGTAGTCGGCGGTAAAGGTCTTTGCATTCCTCATCATACCAACGATGTTGTGGCATAGTCCTAGGAGGAGGTGTGTGACGAGAATGGATGTTGTGTGGGAAAGAGCTGATGGCTGATGTATGAAGGACTGAGGCTATCTGTGAGGTGAGTAGGGATAGTGGAGTGTCAGGATGAAGCAAGAGAAGATCCTTCTCGACTCTAGCCGCATATATGTGAGCTCTCTCCTGTGTGAAATGGATGATGGTGTGTGGGATGTGTGCTGTAGGTGTGGGTGTAGGGATGTCTCCCTTGAGGGAGAGTGCGAGGTACGTGTGATCGGCCCCAATGGGTATGGGTGGGATGGTGAATGAGGTAAGAAGGTGGATGGCCTCTCTGGATCCCATGACGTAATCTACTATACTCCCCCCGCCATCTGCGACTGAGTGTGGTATGCATGTCAATCCTCCTGATATAGGCCACTGAGCCATCCCGTTATAGATAACGAGGTTATGTCGAGAGCCTAGTATGAGTAGGTGAGTGCCATAGTGAGTGTGTGTAGAGTCAGCTGAAGCTCGAGCTCTAGACTCATCCTCTATGGTATGCGGTATCTATGGGTCTTCTGGGTCAAATATCTCACACTGATCATTGCCTATCCTGGCATTGAAGTCTCCCATAAGGAAGACTTCCCCTAATGCAGAGTACTCTGTAATCTCTTCTGACAAAGAAGTGTATGGTGAGTCCTCCTCTCGATCTATGATAGCGAACTGCGAGCTAGAAGGAGCAAAGTAGGATAACGCTATGAAGATAATCCGCTCCTGTGAGAGCTTGAGCCGAATCCAAAGATATCTGGCATGTGAGTCATGTGCGATTATCTTTATCCTGCTCTGAAGTCCATCTCTGAAGAGTATGGATACTCCTCCTGACCCTCTGGTGGTGTGCTGACGTGTACACTCTGTATGTGGACTCCCACTCGAAACCGTGGACTCGAGGTAGGCTCCAGTATGGGATCTCATGTGTCTCTGTCAGCATAATGATGTCTCTGCCTTTGCGCACCTCTTCTAACCTCTCTTGGTGTGTCCATAGATCTCCATTGCAGTTCCAAACTGCAAGGTGTATCTCCTCGAGTGTCTCACAGGGCGCGAATCCCTATGGGATGACCTTGCCATCAATGATGACACGACCATCTCTGTATGAAGCCTTTTTTCCTTCTTTGCGAGCTTGGTGTACTCTCGGTGTGCATGCACAACGATGTGCTATTTGCATGGGTGTGAGATCATCATCAAGGTAGATGGGGGAGCCATCAAGTGCTCTCAAAATCACCCTCTTGTGAAGGAAAGTAGATCTTCTCGGAGGGGAAGTGTAGAATAAGAGCTCTCTTTTTTGTGGGGTCTCACCCTGTTCTCCAAGACTTGATGAACGGGGGGGACTCCTCTTTGTAGCCGAGCATCTTGCATAGTGTCTTCCCATCGGACTCGGGGTAGAGCCCTCTTTTTCTACAATGCCCGTGATGCGTACATTGAGACGACTGGCTTGTCTCATCTTTTCTTGCACAATGAGGGCTTCTTCCTTTTGTGCTTCCTCTTTGGCTTCTTTTTTTATGTTCTTCTTCACTATGTCGATCCACCCTTCTTTGCTAGCTTCTAGCTTGTTTTCCATGCTCGCGGTCAAGGCTTTGGTGAGTTCTTCTTTGAGAGCTTCTGTCTTGTTCATATTAATCTCTCCCTCTTCGGATGTGAGAGAGACCATGGAAGCTTTGAGGAGCTCCAATTCCTCTTTCATGGTTTCTCTCTCCTTAGCCCATTCTTCTTTTTCTTTCTTGCTCTCCCTGTCCCACTCTTCTCTCTCTTTTTTCCATGTTTCCCTCTCCTTATGATATGTTTCTACTTCTTTCTCGAGCTTTGAGAGGCGGTTGATGATGGTTGTGATAGTGGAGTCAACCATCTTCTTATTTTCTTGGATAGTTATGGTCAATTTGTCTTCCATTTTTGTCAAATCCTCCTTTTTAGCCGTAGCGGTCATGGCGTTAGGAGATGGAAAAATGCTCAGTGTGCTGAGCCCAAAGACTTGCGATGAAGATGGGAGCGCGCCTGATGCCCAATGGAGCAAGGGTGGGAGTGGCTAATAACTGTAGGCAGCAGTTATTAGTCCGGGCGAGGGACACTCTACTTCCATGAATTAAGAAGTACACTCTGCTTCCATGAGTTGAGAAGTTTAGGTTTTTTTCGAAATTTTAATCCTAAAGAAAATGCGAGCAAGCAGAACCCTAGTTCATATTTGTCTGATTTTTTGAATTTCGAACCCTAAGAGACCCGAGCAGGCGGAACCTTGAAGCTGGCGGAACCCTGAAGCTGGCGGAACCCTAGCAGTAGTAGTTCGAGAGTAGACTGTTTGATTAGGGGTGGGGCTGACGCGGCAACACAAAGCAGCGACAAAGTTCTCAGATAGAGGACGGAGTAGCGGTAGTTCTGGGGGCGACGGGGTAGATCTATGCTCGTGAAGCTGGGCGACGTGTTGGCAGAGCTGAGCGGAACCCTAACAGAGTGAGCTGGGCGACGTGTTGGCAGAGCTGAGCAGAACCCTAACAGAGTGAGTTGGGCGACGTGTTGGTAGAGCTGAGCAAAACCCTAACACAGAGAGAGAGAGAGAGAGAGAGAGAGAGAGAGAGAGAGAGAGAGAGAGAGAGAGAGAGAGAGAGAAGGGGGAGGGAAGGGAGAGAGGGGGGGAGGGGACGGTCTGCTCCAAGGGAGGCCGCCTTTGCTTAACCTGCAAGGAGACAAATGGCCACGAAGTCAAAGGGGCAATCTCTTAAGTAACCCGAGAGCGAGCGGGACTAAGTGTAAGTGGCTCGAAGGCCGGTTGTGTAGCGGAAGCGGGACCTAACTCAAAAGCAGGGCACTTCGATGTTGTAGGGCAAACCACCCAAGCAACATGGTGAACTGGATAGAAAACCAAGGAGAGGCAAAGGGGCATGACATCTACCTATCTCGGATAGACTTCTTGTCCTTGAGAAGTTTACCTATGGGCCTTAGAATGATTCTCGTTTGCAGTAAAGCCGGAAGGGTGAAAATTGTGATAGAAGTGAGACTTTGCATGGTATTTTTACCCTCTAATTTTGGGGCAGTGTCTTTAGTACCATGGGTTGTCGTGTGAATGCATATCTAAGGGAAACTTTACTTATGCAAGTGAGGTGCAAACCTATCACCGTTGGTTTGGCTCAGAGCAAAGAGACCTAGGAGTTACAGGAACGATATGCTCCACTCTGACTGCATTGGGACATGGCAAGCTCCACATGAGCCTGATTTTGCATAAGTGCGAACCTTGCAATTTGGGCCATGGCACTTTGCCTCTGATTAGGCTAAGTGATAGAAACTCAGTTCGTAACTTCGTTGACTTTGTTAGAGATCTTTATTTAGAAAGACTCTTTATTAAAGTCTACACCTACGCTAGGGCACTGATGATGTGAGTAGGCACGAATGAGATGGCGTTTCTTGACTTACAACTCATGAAGATGTTGCATGATGGCTTACATACTCTCCGGCCACCCAAAAACGGGCCTATCGGCGGCCCAAGTTGCCTTTAAATCAAGGCACGGACGTGCGGTGCATGGTGCGGCTTACGTTCACACAAGGCGATTTACTTAAAATTTTGCCCCGACCACACGGGCCACCGTTTTTTGCGAAGTGCATACTCTGGCCCCATACGACCTGATGGATAGCACATCACTTCACTTTGAAGAACTCTCAGCACGCCGGCACAAGCGTAAAAGATGGGACTTCATTCTGTCCAAAAAAGTTTTGGGCTTCACTTTATTCACTATCGCGGCCGATGCGATACCCTCGTAGAAGAACACGATTAATTGACCTTTATGCTTCCATATTTGCGCTTACCTTGGGGACGACTCAAACAAATAATATAAATTTATTTTCATAGGGATAGGATTGACAATCCATAAGCGGGTTGAGCACACATTGTGTTTTGGCCCATAATAGCTTCACCATTTTCTAGCACTCTACCCTACCAGCCCACCTGCGGTGGACCACGGAGGGACAGCCCTGTGTTGCTCCCCGATTTAAATCTCGTGGACGGAGGCCCCCATCCCAAAGGGATGCGACTTATAGCATGTACAACGCTACCCCGGCCTGGAGGAGAAGGCTGCCTTGCTTGCATAACGGTACATCGGGGGTGGTCTTAGTGCCTCCTGAAGGAAGACAACCCATGGGGTGGTGGTGCGCCTATGCTCCATCATGTGGTCGTAGGCAGGCTGTCTTGATGCGTGAGATATCCTCCTGAAATAGTCGTGGTCGATGATATCTGCCCATGCGTGATCGGCGCCGTGCTCTCTGTGTTGCTGCCTGGTAGAGCGTGAGCCCTATAGATGGACCTCTCTGATGTAGCTCAGCTCGCTGAAAAAACTGGGTAATGGTCTACGGCGTACTCACCCGTGGCTAATGTGTGGGCTGGAGTGACCGATCTCGCCTCTCGTATGCTGCTGCGAGGAAGCGTCCCAAGGGTCGCTGGTCTCCCATAGTCATGCATAACTGGAGTGACTCCTCTATCTGGAACTGTGCTCGTAGGTCTACATATGCTGGGCATCTGATAACAAAATGCTCCTCACTCTCTACCTCTGTCTCGCATACTGGGCACCACCTCTCCTCACGGGGGACTCCCCTGGATAGACCCCTCTCAATCTCGAGCTGATGTGATGAAACCCGGAGCTGCCCAATGACGACTCAAAGCTGGTGGGGTAGATATGTCTGCATGTATCTCGGAATCTCGATGAAGCCCTCGTCCGATATATGTAGAAAATGCTCACGGTAATAGAGCATTTTCGGTGGCAATGTACCCCTAGCGCTCACCCATGTCCTCTGTATGTATGTATGCCATATCTCCTGATGAATGATCCTATTCCTCTCCTGATGAGAGAGCGAGTAGGTGGGTGCATGTGAGTCGTAATGTAGTGGTGGTAGCCTGTCTATGTCAAAGCCGTGGTGGGCCAGCCAGTCTCGTGTCTGTGCATACCATGAGGAGGTGTTGCCTCCTAATGCCATGTCCCGTGATGCCTGGAAAGCCCGATAAGCAATGGGCTCTGTATCCATGATGCGGAGTCTGTGTAATAGGCATACTGTCTTGAATAGTGACTCAACTAGCATCGGTGGTGCAGCGAGCTCTTCTCTAATGATATCATGTGGTACCGAAGGCTTGCTCCGGATAAGTCTGGAAATCATGAGGATCTGTGGCCTCTCTAATGCTGTCTGATGTGGCTAATCATGGTCCCCATATGGCTGCCCCATACATGAGCGCTGGTGTAACCAAAGTGTCGAAGAGCCACCCTTTTGTGCGGGGCTCCTGAAAATATGCCTGGTGGCACTGTCCAAGTGCTGCATACCCACGTGTGATGCGGTCATGTGCTGCCTGAGACATAGAGAAGACCCCTGATGCTGCTGTAAATGTCACTCCCAAGTAAATATATGATCCGACCACCTCAATCGGTCCACCCGCTGCCGTGAACAAACTATGTCTGCGTACCTGTGCTGATGTATGAAAGATCATGACCTTGGTTTTACCAAGGTTCACAGATAACCCTCTGTGTGTGCAAAAGTCATCTAGGCCATGTAGATGATGTTGTAGACCTTCTGCAGACTCTGAAACCAGCACAATATCATCAGCATATAAAAGAATATGGACAGTGGACCCGCGTACCTCAATGCCATCACCCCCCTGCTGCTGTATGTAGTCTACTATCTCATCAATGTAGAGAGAGAGAGAGAGGTTATATCTGTGCTCTTTCGCATAGTGTCCTTCTAGAATTTCCTTGGAGGGAGGCTCCATACTCCCGAAAGATCATCCTTAACCAACACCTAAAGAAGGATATCCTGAGCCTTAGATGGCATGTTGGGTTGACCTGGACAGCATGTATGCAGAAAACTTGAGGTTGGCTAGGTCCGTTGTGCGTCCATCCGGCTATTAGATAGATAAAACAAAAAGAGAAACTTTGACTATAGATAACATGTCAAGTTTGAAAGAATAAGCCAAGTAAGACCAGAACTAATGATCTATCTAGTTTACATTCTTACATTGTAAGGGCTGACATTTTAGTTTTTATTCTGTTTAGCATCCTGATTCTTACCGTATTTGATTATGATGATGGTCTGACCAATTGAAAAAAGAATTAGTTTACATGTTTTGAAGTTATTGCCTGATATTAGTTAAGGCTCTTTCAAATAAATGTACTTATTACCACCATTACACTTGTATTTATTCATTTAAGCTTCCAAGGTATTACATGATCGCATCAAGGTTGCCGTTTGTTTTCTGCCCGCATTGAATGAATGCCTTATTCTGCACTTGTGCTAACATAAAATGGTTATCATTCTGTGAATAAGTAAACAAAAAGGGATCAGGATTAGTGCTTACTTGAGTTGCGAATAGCAGGTAAATGAATGCTTCAAGTCATTTGTTCGCCATCAAATCTCTCTGCCGACTCCTAGTGATGAGACGCAAGCCAAGGTGATTCTTAGATCGCTTGATGCTGCATTATTGAGGGCGACGTCCAGCCCCAAGGGACCTGTTCACATAAACATTCCTTTCTGAGAAACATCAGAGGTTACACATCATTGTGCAGTCATTCTTAATTTATAGCTTCAGAAAATCGTATTTTAATTTGTCAGCAAACAATAATCAAGTCCTTGTTTCCCGAAAAGAAGAATCCAGCAATCTCAAGATATGTCACACCTATGTCAAAAGATATCAGGCAAACATCATTTTCTGTGCACACACTGATGGAAATTATTGAACTGTATAATATCTACCTCCCATGAACTTACTCGTGCTGGAGAACTTCAGAGACCTCAGAGATGACAGGCATTGATCTTTCTGGGGAAAACACATGAAATGGCCAATCATACCAGATATATCTCATGATTCCGACCAAAAGATTCCGGTGCTTTTGATGAGAATAAGAGGGCTTCCGTGCTGCATTTATCCATTAATCTAAAAAATATTTGAAAGACTTCCATTAATATCAATATGGATAGTGTTGTCGGCTTCTAATTAGTAAATAAGATGTGTCAATTTGGGACCAAACCCGGTCCTATGCATAATGTCTCAAATGAAGTCCCACCCCACAGAATGAAGTCCTTCGTCAAAATCTAATTGTAGTAAGGCAAAGTTCTGCAAAGACTGAATTGCACATTCAATAGCGATTTGGATGATGTAGATGGTCTCAAAGACTGTCCTCCCATGCACAACACAAATCTGGGAATAGTGAACCAAAGATGAAACCAAAAGGCGCAAGACAAATATTTTAGTGAATATTTTGTACATAATGCCCGTCATCCTGATAGGTCTCCAATTCAAGATACATTTGGAAACTTCTCTCCATAATATGTCTTTGCCTTCCATTGTCTTCAAATGGCATTCCAAGATAGAGTTTCTTGAGCAACTATGATGGACAATTTAATAGAACGGTCAACATGTTTGTCTCCCATATTAAAATCACGAAGAAGCGACATTGGCGCATTGTCAAGATCAAAAGCGCAAAGTCTAATCGCTTCCAAAACGTGATTCCAAGTTTTGTTGATAATGAGCTGTGATTTGCCCATGAAGTCATTCTAAGTGACTATATCATAAAGATTTTTCCTATTTAGAAGCACGCATCCATAATAATCACATCTTTGGCCATTATAAATAAGTTAGGAAGCTTTATTTGACGCTGAACAGTCTCCTTGATCATGCTTGTTATTTTTTTGTACTTCTAACTGATATTTTGCTAACCCCCTCCCATCTATTTACCTTCCTAACACAATAATTGTATATTCAAAGAAGCAATCCCCATGTAGTTTTGTATAAAGAGTCATCAAGGTCCATCTCTACTAATGCAAGGGTGATGACTTGCATGACAATATCCATATCCTCAATGCTAAAATCTATTCCATTGGACTAACAAGGTAAAGCTGGAGGGAAACTTGCATCAAAAGTAGAGTTTCTAGATTGGAAACTTATTTCTCTTACCCATCCATAGTCAAGCTATCATTGTTCACATGCCTTTTTGATGATTCAACATCAATTGAATTGTTTCAAGGTGAAGATTCCTTTTGAATAGATATCTTCATGAGAATGTTTCGACCTACAACATTATTGGTGTTATTTGTGTTATTGACATATGACATTGGAGGAGCAATAGGAGTATGAGCATGCTCAATGTTCGAGCTCCCACTACAACATTTGGAAGCTTAGGTTTTTGTTTCCCAAGGACATGCTCCTCAGGAATAAAATTATTTTGAATTGGATAAGAAGGAATCAATTTAACACCTTAGCTTTAGAGGTTGGATAATTTTATGAATAATAAAAACATGTTGTTATGAAATTTCTCCATTACAAGTAGATCACAATTTTTCCCACCTTTGCTAGGTTGATATTCAGTACCATGGGGGATGGCCTAGAAGTGTTTCAGATAATGCACAATTTATTTTGATTGATCCCCAAAAGAGAGATTGTGTAGATCACTTTCCCCAAACTCTTGGCCACATGTATAATAGCTTTCCAAAGAAAAGAATATAGGTCAAGTAATTCAATCAAAATGGGCCATATGCAAAACAAATCCTCTTTCATGGCCTTAATGGGCTTTCATCAAGACATATCAGCTACATTATCATATAAAGTAACCATTTTCTTCTTAGAAAATGTTGCATGTCCCATGACTTCTTTGAAGATAACTTCAATGAGCACTGTGATCTGAATATAATGGTTTGCCTAGTGTTGCATATCCATAGCAATCATCTATGGCCTCTTCCACACGCAAAAGACATGGGATCCTAGCTATAAGAAACAACAATATACCCTATCCATGGAAGATAAAAGTGAAGCCTTGAATCATAGAGGGATCAACATGTCTACATAGGTCCCCTTGTATATTTGTATCTCTTGTAAGTGTGTCATCAACTATGTCCTTGAATTCCCTAATATCTATACTAGGCTATATATTTCTTGTAGGGTTACCATTGTTATTAACATATGTTGCCTCAAGTGGGTGGACCATAAGGACACTCAGGTTTTGTTCTCAATGGATATGATCAATATAGAACAACGTTGAGGGAAATCAGAGAGATTTAACAAAGAATGAGACAAAGGACAATTGAGAAAAGTCAAACATGAGATACAAAAAATTGAAACCAACAGCTCTTCTAATGGATTACATGAAAAAGAACTAATATTGTAGAGGGGCATCTTGTTAGATTTCTTGAATGATGTATTCTTTTCATCTTTTTATTTTTATGAGATGGAGACTAACTTGGAGAAGGGAATTATCATGTGACACTTCTATGCAAAGGAGAATCAAGGCCAACAGGACCAAGATGAAGAAGACCAAGTTGTCAAAGAAGATCTAGTTTCCCATAGAAAATACATCACCCAATACAAAGAAATTAGCCAAAATTGGTGAAACATAACAAATTTGTCAAAAATAGACTACTTTTTACTGAATAGACTAAGTTGCAAAATAGATCAATTTTATGCTATGTGAAAGCTGTCCAAAATCTCTATGAAAGTGATATGTCTACCAATTTGTGTAATGAGAAAATAGAACAAATTTCTATAACTTGCCAAAGTGATCCAACTTCAATAAGGTCCACATTTTCAATTAAGTTGACTACTTCTAGAAGTTGTGAAGAAGCAATCGGCCAAATCTTCTAGCAAGAGGAAATGTATTTAACAAAACTTTCTAGGCAACACAACTTTTTAGCACACAATTTTTTAGCAGACAGAGAGGATGATCCATACTAAGGCATGCTGAAAACCCCTTTCTCCAAGAGATCCTCTTTAACAAGTACCATATTTTAAGATATTGTCTTCCAAAGAAACAACTACAAATCATTATTGTATATGTTGATGACATGTTGCTCACTGCACCTAATGAGAAGCATATTGCTAAATTTAAGATTGATTTGCATGCCTCTTTTGAGATGTCGAATTTGGGGCATTTGCATCATTATTGGGGCTTTTAGTTTATGCAAGTTGATAGGGGAATAGCTTTGTGTACAACAAATGTATTGAGACATTATTGCAATGTTTTGGCCTTGAAGATTTCAAACCGATTGCCACTTGCATGGAAATAGGTTTATGATTGAGTCTCATGATGTTGGAGATGCATTTGCTATTATTCTGTATAAGCAAGTTTTTGGATGCTTGATTTACTTATGGATAACTCAGCCTGATATTCAGTTTGTTGTCTCTTAGATGAACAGGTTGATGCATTTTCAATGTGTCAAGAATTGACAGGCATGCCAACACATCTTTCGCTACTTGAGTGGTACCCAACTACTTGGATTGTTTTATCCCAAGGGGGGATCATTACCACGATATTTACTTGTTTTTTTTTGGCTAAGACTAGGTTGGTTTTTATAACACTCATGTCTCCGCCACTAGTTTTCTTTTCATGCTTGGTAGCTCATGCATATCTTGGTTGAGCAAGAAGCAGCCTGCTATGGCCACTTCTAGTTGTGAGGTTGCATATAGGACAAATTTCATAGTGATCATTGAGTGTGTGCAACTCATTTGCCTTTTGCTCCATTTGGGTGTTGTTTAGTCTTCTGCCACCACCATCTTGACTCCCAGTCAGAGCACATTGGTAGTTGTGAGGAACCTTGTGTTCCATGCTCATATAGATCACATTGAGGTGCACTATAATTATGTTAGGGAGAGGTTGGATGTTGGAGAGATAAGTTTGTCTTATGTGCCCACACAAGATAATATTGAAGACCTTTTCACAAAGGCTTCATCTAGGGAGAAGTTTGAAGCTTTTTGCAAAGCTTAGGGCTTGCTTCCTATGGTGGATTTATATCTTTCCACATATCTTGGTACTTCCTTATACATGAGTGTCAACTTCTTGTTCGCCGCATCACTCCCGGGGGATATTTGTTCATATATTAAGTAGTGATGTGTGTGAACACACTTAGGACTGACATGACACTTTCCTCTTTAGGAGGTATTTTTCCCCAACTTGTATATATGCCTATAACCCTAATGGGTCACTTATCTTTTGTACATTCACTTGGTAATAGATTCTCTATTGTGTTGTGTTCCAAGCTTCTTCTTCCTCTTTGTGATGTTGGTGCGCTTTGGCCGCAGACCTCAAACTCCAACTCATCCTACATACATGATAATTTTATCCAATGAAGAGGAGTTTGAACCATTTGTATGGTCTTAAATTCTAGCTAGGTTAGATGTTTTAATCAATGACAAAAGTGTGATTAAATGTTGTGACGTTGAGATCTATAATCTAATAGAGATGTTCATGGTCACAATCCTAGAGGAGGTTGAACAACCCTCAGAAGAAGAAAGTGAGAAAATGTGAATTCAAATGGATATTGGTTGAGGATCCATAATCATGGATACAAAATTCTCAACGGAGCTATTGCTCTTATTAGAAGTTGTCACAAATGTATCACAAGCATGAATGCCAAAAGAATTACCATATATGGATTGGATCTAACTTTTTAAGAAACAAAGGTTGAGAAAACCAAAAGTAAACAAAAACTTGAGAAGGACTCGCGATTGGAAGCTTTCAAAACTCCATGGATGTCTAGAAATTACGACTTAAATGAAAGCAAAAATCATAGACACCATGCATAAGATAGAAGTAAACCTTGAGAGAAGCATAGCATAAACTTGAAAACTAAAAACGTGATTATCACAATAGAAAATGGTCAAGAAGAGTGTACTTTTATTGGGAGTGATGTCTCAAAAAAAATCCATAGATCAATTCATTTCCCTCCTTCATAAGTACAAGGATGTCGTTATATGGACTTTTATAGACCCCAAATAAGTGAATACCAACATTTATGTGCATATGATTCCAATTATAGAAAATTTTATACCTAGTAAATTGAGGTCATGTACCTAAAATTGCATGTAAGTTGATAAGATTTAAAACAAAAATGAAAAGTACTTGTACTTGGATTCATTTATGACATTGAATAAAAGTAATTGCCCATATTTGTATTAGCAAGGAAAAATGGAAAGTGAAGAGTATGTATAAACTTAACCTAGTGTTACTTGGACTATTTGGTGTCCTTATAAGACACTTTAGTGTCCTTAAAAATAGACATTATTTGATGATTTTCTAGATTAATTTCTTGATATAAATATGGAACATGCTTGGACAAGGGTTGAATATTTCTTTTAAAAAAATGTCTTTTTCCTCAAAAAGTAGAAAACATAATGATTTGTTCATTAGTTTTTACGATCGTATTTTTAGTATTGGCACAAAAATGGTAATGATGTCAATAGTGTTGATCTCCCCATTTTCGTTGTTGTAAATGCAATTAAATATTTTATATATTTAAACACTTTTAGATTCATAACTAGAAATTTATAATGACTTCAACCAAGTTTATTGACATAAAACTAATCTCATATGTTCCATGACACTTTTTTCATCTATCAATTTTTTGAAAACTGATGGTATAAATATGAATTATTAATTTTTATCAAAATACTATTGAATATTAGAAAAGATAAAAATATTTCCTTGACAATCTTAAGAATCGAATTTCTATAGCATACATACAAGTGAGAAAGTACTTCTATTTTTCTATGCTAAGAATGTTGGAGTTTGAGGCCTTGCTGAAGCAAAGGAACAACACAAGGAAGAAGAAGAAGCTTGGAGCACAAGAGAACATTGAATATATTACCAAGTGAATATACAAAGATAAGTGATGCATTAGGGTTATACACACATAAATAAGCGAGATCAAAACCTCCTAAAGTGGGGAAAAATGTTCCTTGATGGTCCTAAGTGTGTTCACACACATCACTTACTAAATACATAAACAAATCCCCCTTGAAGGCCTATACAACAAATTTGGGAATAATTCAAGTCCCATTTATAATACAAGTGACCATATTAACTTATAATTTCTATCCATTTGCTTTTCATGCAAGATTAGTTCATGATAATGACTTTAAAAAAAAAATTGAAGCTCTCAATACAAGGAAAATAAAGAAGATATGAAAAGTATACAAAGAAATTCTGAATTTTTAATATGTATCCAATTAATGGTCAAACTTGAATTTTAAAGTTGGAACTCTCTTATTTCTTCATAAATAATTTAGCTTCCTATTGAGAGATTAATATCTCCATTATGCCCGAACTTGAATTTTAAAGTTTAAACCTTAATTTCTTCATATATTATATTAACTTTCTATTGAAAGATGATTTGTTTTTTATTAAACGATTGTAGTTCAATGATATTAACATACATTTTAAATTTTAAAAGTTATCTAAGTTTGATTATGTTATTCTTAAAGATATCTAAATTAGAATAATAATATAACAAATGATAACAAACTAAACCGTTGCAGAAACCATAATTTTGGGTTTTCTATCAATGTTTGTCTTGTTTGAACGTATTATGCTTATTGATTTTTAAAAATTTCTTTATCTCATAAGACACATGTTTTGAAAATAAAGTTTGCAAGTTGACTCTCCAATTGTTTCCAAATAGTACCAAATCCCTGACTTTTATGTATCAAATTCGTACATATCCTCATGAGTATTTTCACATTATTTAATAAGAATATTTTTTCCTCATTTTGACCTATTTTGAGCACCTTTGAGAGGTTATTCGCCATCATTTTTTACTTATTACTTTAAAACATCAAATAGGAACGCATGAATTTAGAGCTTGGAAAAATAACCCAAATTATCAATAACTCATATATATGCAATTTGATCTACCAATAACTACTTACTTGATTGAACGATCCCAAAAGTATGTGGTGTTTAAAAACACCAATAAATTCTAATACATGATTTTCAAATATTTTAAGATTTTTGAGAGCATTTCTTAATATATTGTTGAAGTAAAAAATATGTTTCTCTATCACAAGGTGTTTATTTACAATTCTATTGCATGTATAAGAAAGCCTATTCTTTGTGCAAATACATCCAAGAAGCCAAGGAACCATTTTTTTCGACAAAATGTTTTCCAAGCCCTCTGATGATTGACTTAGCTTTGTTAGAAACAGGTACGTCCCTTGCATATTCTAAAGTACATGATACAATGTATCAATAAAAAATAACCGTATTATTTCTTACAACAAAGAAGCTATCAACATGCTTGAAGATGAATGACTCATCATGTATGACAAGTTCATTTCTTGGAATGAAATTCATTCATGTGGCTAATCATATGGTTTCACATAGATCCTTTGTATACTCACATACTTAAATGATTGTTCATGTATTATAGAATTAACTCTCTATTCGAGGATGTAATTTGAAGTCTTAATCCATGAAATAAGTGGTTGGAGTCTCCCATCAACAGTTCAATAAATTTGAATTGATACCTCATTTCCTATATTGTAGGAAAAAGAGAATTATGTCACAACTAACTCAATCCCATGTGCTTTATGAGTTAAATTTGTTTGGTAGAAGTCATGGAATACCACGAGGAGACATGCAGGAGTGTATATAATAATCTACAAACTTGTACTCGAGGTGAGAAGAGAATAAAATCAAGTTTGATCATTGCCCCCATTCTTTGCATCACCTTCTCCAAGTTAGCAGACTTGCGGAGCTTGGTTCTCTTTGCTCACGGGTCCAATGATCTTCTATTGTGAGTCAAAGTTCATTCTTTGTCTCAGGGTTTGTTATTGCTATTCCCTAAAACGTTGGGGTGACCACTTGATGTTAAGCTCATAATTAGAGCATGTCTTGCTAATAAATCATACCCTGGTGCATAATATATTTTTAAATCTATAAGGCATCATCATTTAAGAGGAATTTTATCAATTGTAACTAGGTTGACAACACTAATCATTTCAAGTAGCACATTCATCAATATTTAGAAAGTTCTTTGTGAGTTGCTTCATGTGCAAGTAGATTGTTTTGCACCATCTTGTTCCTTGTTATATTACAAAGAAGAGAAGTTTTTTTTTTGCACTGAATTGAAGCTTATAAGGTCAATCAAAGCTTCCAAGTCACAAATGGTAGGGTTTATGTTGGTTAGCTAAACCAAACTTCATTACCCATAGCAAAACATTCTTTCACCTTCTTCCTTTTCAAGCACTTTCAGTGGTATCAAAGCTATCTTCTTCAAAGTGGGTGATGGATTTCCTTCCATGATTGAGAAGCTTGATAGGAACAACTATGCTACTTGGAAAATTAGAATGGAATCCTATTTACAAGGAAGAAATCTCTATGGATTAGTAAAGGGTCATAAATTCATGCCTATATCAAGATCCAAAGGAGGACCTACAGAAGAAGAAACTAAGAAGTTGACATTATGTTGTTCAGGAGATGCTCAAGCCCGATCTTATATCCTAAACTTTATCCTTGATTTCTTGCTTCCGCACATTACAAGCTATAAAACATCACAAGAAACTTGGGATGCACTCAAGACATTTTTCTCTACTATCACCAAACTAGGAAGAATCACTTGTGGAATGATTTCAATCAAATGAAGAAGAAACTAAAGCAGACTATAATAGATTTTATTACCAAGGTTAAGGATGTTGCATCTCAATTATCTCCAATTGGAGAGATGATTGAAGATGAAGCCTTAATGAGGTAGATCCTAAATGGTATTAGGCCTGATAGGCAGTGTCAATCATTCACAATTATCGATGATCTCCTTATGTATGTACAAACACATGACTTCAACATATTTCTTGGCCAACTCTTCAACCAAGAGGCCAAAAATAACATAAAGGAAGGTTACTTTTTCCAATGTAACTCTACAACTGCTCTTTATACAGATAAGAAGGACAAGAAGAACAAAGGTAAGAAGAAGGAGGATGAGGAGAATGATGAAGAAGTTTTCGGAGCCAATTATGTAGGCAAAAGCAAATGGAAGGGAAAGAAGAAAGGAACAAAGCAATGTTGGAGGAGTCACAAGAGATCAAGTGGTGTAGCTAGATCCTGCTTCACACTTGCTAAGAATGATGGTTGGAGAGTGTAGTGAGCCTCTTTAGCTTACTAATGAACACAAACAATTATATATGTTGCTTGGAAGATGATCCACTAATTGATGGATCAAAACAGATATGTTTGAGTTGATCCAAGAACAAAAAACTTGTTATTTTTGTTCTTACACTTGTTTAGTGTTTTGAACAATTCTCTGACCAGGGCTGCAATTGACTTAATTCCTTTTGGAGAACTCTAATTAACTTAGTAAGCTAACAATCATGAGTGATTTCATAAAAAATGATGGACTATATGTAGAGAAAGAAGTTTAGCAAGTCACAGCTCCATCCCGACATTCACGGGCTACAACAGTCATCAGACAAATGAGGAAAGATATGCTAATATCTGAGGATCGCGAGAAGCAATGCTAATGAAACTTTGTAGGATTGTACTAGATATTATGCAGATTCTATCATGATTTAAATCATTGCAAATGATCAACTACACACGGAGAATGAGCTCTGAGAAGATCACTTCTCATGGAGTTATGATAGAGAAGTAAGATGAGAATGTAATGATCATATGTGTATTAAACATGTATAAATACAATGTCATTGGCAATAAAACATTGCTCAATTTGTGAGAGGTGAATGACCTATGAGGTGAGCTCTCACTTCACAATGGTTTTACTACAAAATGATCTCTCAACCTTGAGATACATGCGGGTCTTTTAGATCCTCTTCTTATAGTTGAACCTGGAGCCAAAATTTGAATTCAAATTCAAACTTCTACCTAAAAGGTAAATGATAAAATATAGGATAGATTCTCTCATTGCTCAACAACCAAGTGATACATGATTTAGAGCTTCCTAACTCCTCGTGGGTATAATCCATTTTTACAAGGATAAATGTGAAGTACTTTTACAAGAGGTTGATCATATGAAGCCTTTCATAGGTCATGACAATAAGTTAAGCATAAGCGAGTTAACCAAGTATGTGGGCTTGGGTTTAATTGCACCAATAGCTCCCCCTCAAGCCTAACATGCTTGGTTTCATTGCTCCTTGATTTCCTGCAAACCAACAATCAATTTGAACCTCTTCATCTTTGTTCCATCCAATGGCTTTGTGAGTATATCTGCACATTGTAAATGAGTTGATACATAGGATAATTGAATATCCTTGCTAATCAATTTCTCCCTTACATAATGATAGTGCACTTCAATGTGCTTAGTCCTTGCATGATATACAAGATTAGCAGCCAAATGAAGTGAGCTAATATTATCTCCAAAGATTATTGGAGTGTAAGAATGTATCTCCAAATTTGCATATAGTTGCTCAATCCACATAGCTTCTTGAGTTGCATTTGCCAAACCTCTATATTCTGCTTCTGTGGAAGATAAGGCCACAGTTGGTTGCTTCTTGGATGAGCAAGATATAAGCTTTGAACCTGCAAAGTATAGGTACCCTAAAGTGCTCATCCTATCATCCTTTGATCCAACCCAATCTGCATCAGAATACATCTTTATATCTATGTCAGAAGTGAAGGGATAGAACAACCCTTCATTCATTGTACCCTTTAGATACTTAAGCACCCTCTTTGCAGCTTCCACGTGAGGTTTCCTTGGTGCATGCATAAACTGACTCAATGTACTTACTGCATAGTCAATATCCACTCTTGTTAGAGTAGCATAATTGAGGCTTCCCACAAGTTGTTGATAACCTGTAACATCATCAAGTAGTTCACCTTCATGTGAACTCAATTTATGGTTGAGTTCCATAGGAGTTACTGCAATTTTAGTATTCTCCATCTTAAAATTTACCAACATATCATGTATGTACTTCCTTTGAGTGATAAATAACAAGAATCTGTATACACAAGATCTAAGATAAGAAAGTAGGTTAATAAACCAAGATCACTAATTTTGAATTCCTTCATTAATTGAGCCTTGACTTGCTGAGGGAAAAAAGTGCCCCGGCGGTCCTAGTATGTTCACACACATCACTACCTAAATATATCAACAAGAAGATCAACCATTGGCAGAAGATATCAACTCAGAAGATGAAGAGCATATTGACTTCAAGGCTTGGAAGTCAAGAGGCAAGGTCAAGCTCAAGCAACTAAAAGACATACTAGAGTCTTCAAATCAAGCATTAAGGAGATTATAAAGAGAAAGTAAGAAGCCCATAAGGTATGGATATGATACATCTTTAGTCACCAAGCACTCTGTGTATATCACTAAAGACTCTATGGTAGAAGAGCCTTCTTCATTTGAAGAGTTCAAGAAGAGAGAAGCTATGCAGGAAGAAGTGGAAGCATTATAGGAAAATCACACTTGGGATCTAGTTCCCAAGAAGCGAGACATGAAGGTAATTGGTTCAAGGTGGATATACAAATTCAAAAAGAACTTAGATGGCTCTATAAACACATACAAGGCAAGGTTAGTGGCATAAGGATTTGCCCAAACTCATGGAGTAGACTATGAAGAAACATTTTCCCCTATGGCAAAGATGCCAACAATCAGGGTTTTGGTAAGTCTTGCTGCTTCTAAAAATTGGAATTTATATCAATTTGATGTCAAGAATGCATGCTTAAATGGATGGATATCAGAAGAAGCGTATATGGCACAAGCATTAGGGTTTGAAGATGAAGATAAAGTAGGTTATGTATGCAAGCTTAGGAAGGCACTTTATGGTCTCAAGCAAGCTCCTAGAGCTTAGAACCATAGACTTGTTACTTATTTGCAAGACCAAGGCTTTGTGGCAATCAAGGCAGATTCTTCTTTTTTTGTTAAGAAGAACAAATCAAAAGTTATCTACTTATGTGTCCATGTAGATGACATTATTATTATAGGGACCTATTGCCCTAATGGGCTACTTATCTTTGTACATTCTCTAGTAATACATTCAGTATTGTGTATTGTGCTCAAGCTTCTTCTTCTTCCTTGTGTTGTTTGCATGCTTCCACAGATGTCTAACTCCAACAATTGGTATCAGAGCAGGTCATTGCTTCATCTAGGGCACCATCGACACTCCTCCGTTTGCAATCTCAGAATCGCACGAATTTTGGTGAGCATATGCAGTGCTTGTGCATGCAATTTCATCTTTTTGTGCCAAAGGTATATACCAGTTTCTGTTTGCCAGTATAAGTGTCTTGAAGTCTGCTACAGGTCTAGCAAAACTCGTTTGGGCAGTTATGTTCAACTTTTTGAGATATAGTCAATTTTCTGCATCAAGGTATTTTAGTCACCGACCATGGCTGAAAGCAATGATGTATTCCGTATGTTGGCTGTTGAGGATAAGTTGGATGGTACCAACTACCCATTATGGGCTTATATGATGCGACATGTATTGGTTGCAAAAGGATTGTGGAACATTGTGCAGGGTGTTGAAAGACGTCTTGGTACACCTCTGACTACAGGTACTGCAAATACAGGTGCTAGAGCTGATGAAGATGGTGTCGAAGATGATATTCTGCAGATTCCTATTTGTGCTGCTGTTTTTGCTGCACCTACTGCAGAGCAGATTCGCTGGGATGGCAGAGATGCCCAAGCACATGCATTGATAGCTTTGTCTGTCAAACGTGCCATTATTCCTCACATTCGCTCTTGTAGAACAGCTAAGGATGCTTGGGATACACTTACCACATTGTACCAAGCTAGGAATGAGGCTCGTGTTGCTTACCTCCGAAAACAGTTGGAGAGTGAGCACATGAATGAAGGTGATTCTATGGACAGTTTCCTAACAAAGATCAAAGACTTGAAGGAACAATTGATTTCTGCTGATGAGGTTATACCAAATAGCTCACTTGTGCAGACCGTTCTGAATGGTCTTCCTGATTCATATCGGAGTTTTGCTTCTACTCTTTGTTTGATGATGAAGGGCAATCCGAATGCCTTATCATTTGAGGAGTTAGTCTCTGTTCTGTTGCAAGAAGATCATTCCAGGCAGAACAGGTCCATTATGCGAGTTGCAGATCAAGCTTTCCTAGCTAGTCAGAAGGGCAAAGGAAATAGGAGCTCTTCAACTAGTAAGCAGAAATCTGCTAATTTTGCATATTCGAAGAAGGAAGATAAAGATGAGAAGAAATCAAAAAAGCAGAAATTGTTTTGTAAGTACTGTAAAGGGAATGATCATATTATAAAGAACTGTCCCAAACTGGCTGCTAAAGAGGCAAAGAAGAAAGAGGCTGGAATGGTTGTTGTAGAAGCCTCTACACCAAAAACAGAGTCTGCTAATCTTGTGCAGGAAGAAGAATGGGTGTTCACTACTATTTGCAGTTTTGACCCATCTTCTCATGAGCAGTGCATGTCTGCAGTAGACTCAGATGTTTGGTACTTTGATAGTGGAGCGACCAAACATATTACCTCGCAATGCAATTTCTTGTCTTCACTCGAGCCTGCCCCTATAGGGAATACTGTTACATGCGCCAACAACTCCTCTTATCCTGTTATGGGAGTTGGTAAGATCATTTTGACTACTGCTGATGGTAGTTCTTTCACTTTGTCAGATGCTTTATTTGTGCCAAGGATCAAGAAGAATCTGTTATCAGTTTCTGCATTAGCCAAGATTGGCTTGGTTGTGAAATTTGTTGGTGACAGATGTACAGTTCATGATCTATCAAATGGCAATGTGATTATTGCTTCTGGCATTTTATGTCATGGGCTGTATAAGCTCATAGACTATGAAAGATCTGTAAATGATTTGGCATGTGCAGTTAATGATTCTCAGGCTATGTCAGATGCAAAGCTTTGGCATGCACGCTTTGGTCATCTAAATTTTGCTAGTTTGCTACGCCTGCAGAAATCTGAAATGGTGTCCTCTTTGCCCAAACTTGAGGCCCCGAGAAAACATGTTTGTGAAGGTTGTATTTTGGGCAAAATCCAGCGTTCCTCCTTTCAAAAAGATGGTTCAATTCGGGCTACATAGAAATTGTAGCTTGTACATAGTGATGTCTGTGGTCCTATGCAGACACCCTCTTTTGGAAATTACCTTTACTTTGTGACTTTCATTGATGATTTTTCCAGGCATGCATGGGTATATCCACTCAAAGCAAACTCCGAAGTGTTCATGTGCTTTAAACAGTTTTTGGTTTTGGTTGAAAATATGTCAGCATGCAAAATGGGCACCCTCCGTTCTAATCGAGGGGGGGGGGGATATATGTCTTCTGATTTTAATGCATTTCTGGCTGAACTTGGGATAAAACACCAATGTATAGTGCCATATACACCTCAACAGAATGGATTTGCTGAACGGAAGAACATGTCTCTCATGGAGATGGCGAGGTGTATGGTCAAGAGTCAGGCTTTACCTCATAGTTTCTGGCTTGAGGCTGTCATGTGTGGAGCATATGTACTGAATAGGTGCCCCACTGAAGCACTCCAGTCTATCACACCATATGAGGCTTGGCATGATCACAAGCCATCTGTTGCTCATCTGCGTGTTTTTGGTTGTTTGGCATATGCATTAGTGCCTGAACAACATCGTAGAAAATCGGATGATAAAGCAGTAAAATGTCTTTTTGTTGGGTACAGTTTTGAAAGTAAAGGCTATCGTCTGTATCATCCATAGACTAAATGCATTCTGGTTAGCCGTGATGTTGTTTTTGTGGAAGATGCTATTTAGCCATTGCTTTCATGTACTAAGGAGACATCTGTTAGCTCCAAAGACATGTATGATACTTTGATGCCTCTTTTTACAGGTGGACAGTCTAGTGCTAGTCATAATGAGGCAACTTTTCAGCCTTTGCAGGTTTCATATGATGATGCAGATCATTCAATTTCTGATGCAGATTTACATGATGCACTTGTTGATGAGAGAGCTGATATTGAGCAGGCAAAAACTATGCCAAAATGGCTGGTCCAGACTTTGCATGACAGCAAATTAGATGCACCTTTGTCATATTGTACTCGTTCAGGCTCTCATAGTGCCTCCTTTACATCAGATTGCTATGCTATGGCTCTGTCTAGTCTCTGTGATGAGAATGAGCCTGTTTCTTTTGATGAAGCACACAATTCAGAAAATTGGATGGCTGCTATGTAATCTGAATATGATGCTATAATGAAGAATGGTACATGGTCTTTATGTGACTTGCCTCCTGGCAAGAAGGCCATTGGCACCAAGTGGGTATACAAGCTGAAGCATAAACCTGATGGTACAGTTGACAGGTATAAGGCTAGGCTTGTTGCAAAGGGTTATGCGCAGGAAAGAGGCATTGATTTTGATGAGACCTTTGCACCTACATGTCTTATGACTACTGTTCGGAGCATTTGTGCACTTGCAACCCATCATGGTTGGAATGTACATCAGTTGGACATTAAAACAACATTTCTGAATGGTCACTTGCATGAAGAAGTGTATGTTTTTCAGCTCCATGGCTTTGTGCAGAAAGGGCATGAAAACCAGGTGTGCAGGTTAAAGAAGGCATTATATGGTTTAAAGCAAGCACCACGTGCTTGGTATGAGAAGATACATGCCTATCTGGTTGCACATGGTTTTGAGAACAGTCCAACTGAAAGCACCTTATATGTTAAGCGTGCTAATGATGTGCTTCTGATCATTGTTGTCTATGTTGACGACATGCTGCTCACTGGTCCTATTGAGAAGCATATTGCTTATTTCAAGGCTGATTTGCATGCCTCATTTGAGATGTCTGATTTGGTGCATTTGCATCACTATTTGGGCATTCAATTTATGCAAGTTGATGGGGGAATGGCTTTGTGTCAAACAAAATATATTGACACATTATTGCAGCATTTTGGCCTTGAAGATTGTAAGCCTATTGCCACTCCTATGGAGACAGGTTTACAATTGAGTCTTCATGATGCTGGAGATGCATTTGATGCTGTTCTCTATCAGCAGGCTGTTGGATGCTTGATTTACTTATGCATTACTCGACCAGATATTCAGTTTGCTGTCTCATAGATGAGCAAGGGTAAGCCTATTGCCACTCCTATGGAGACATGTTTACAATTGAGTCTTCATGATGCTGGAGATGCATTTGATGCTGTTCTCTATCAGCAGGCTGTTGGATGCTTGATTTACTTATGCATTACTCGACCAGATATTCAGTTTGGGTTATCCCAAGGGGGATAACTACCGCTAAGGGGGGATTTACTTGATTTATCCCAAGGGATTTGATTACGGTCTGAAAAATTCAGTAGTCCAGATTATGGTGGCCAGCTATGTGCTCTGATGTTCAACATGCGGTATGGAATTGTGATCCATGCCAGCGCATTGACGAACCTCGCGACAGTCAACATTTCCCGTTGTAACCAATTCTTCCACTAGAACTATTCTAGAAATGGGGTTTGGACTTTATAGGTCCAATCAAACCACCTACAGCTCATCGGAGCCCTCTACATCTTGACCTGTACGGATTATTACACGTAATGGGCCCAAGCATGGGCAACAAAGCAAGCTACTACACGAACAATCGCAAGGAAATTGCAGAATGACATTTTTCTGTGTTATGGCTTACCCTTAGAATTAGTCTCTGATCCGGAACTCATTTTCTAAATCAATCAATTGGAGAACTTACTGTGAAATATCAAATTAAGCATAAATTTAGCTCCCCCTATTACCCACGTGCGAACTGCTTGGCGGAGAGTACTAACAAAGTTTTACTTCATATGTTACAAAAGATGCTACTGGATTTGACGGATCAGTGGGAACTAATGCTCCCCACTGTCCTATGGGCATACAGGACCTCATACAAACTCTCTATGGATAGCACACCTTTTACATTTCTCTATGTATAGGAGGCCATCCTCCCATTTGAATTTGTGGTGCCGAGTCTCTTGATTGCAGTGCAGAAGACATTGGTTCCGGAGGAGTCATTCGCCTACCGTATGGATTAGTTGTGGCAACCAGATGAACAACGCTATCACATCTTTTTATTGTTGCAGGAAGTCCAGAGTAGGCAGAAGAAGTGGCATGATCGGAATCTCCGAACTAAGATTTTTTGGCCTAGAGATTTGGTACTGTACTTTCACTCTGAAATGAAGAGAAAGATGGGTAAATTGAAATTACGTTGGACTAGTCCATTCCGGATTTATGAGATGTGCGGACCAGGGTCTCTTCGACTAGCCATGTTAACTAGCAAAGCTCTTTTGACTGTCATTAATGGGTCCAAGTTATGGCCCTATCAGAATTTCGGAGGTTCAAGCAGTGTGTGTATATATATATATATATATATATATATATATATATATATATATATATATATATATGCAATTCTTATTAATCAAGACCATGGAATCTCAGTAATCATACGTGGTGTAACTACTTGACATGCAATAGTACATGCAATCAACAAGTGGTGGCGGCAGCGACCACAATGTTTCAAATTTGATAAATGTTCCTTATTTTATGAGCCAGAAATAAGTGCAGATTCGAGGATTAAGATACTACAATCAACAATCATGGCTCAGACTCGCAACTCTCTGCACAGGGAGGCAAGGCATAAAATGTTGGAGCAAGTCTATGACAAGCCTAAGTATTGGCTTGAGTCCCACAAAGTCATAAAAGAAGCTTCAAAATGAAGATTATGTAAAGTTCACTTGTGAACTACCTCTTGTAACTTTTGAAGAGTTTACTTAATGTAAAAGTGAAAGAATCTTACGTGGTTGAGTCCACTTGATCAAAAAGGGAAAGAGGAGCCACGAATTCGTGATTTGTGATAGGTAGAGAATCAAATCAATCATTGATTGATTGGAGAGTGATTGAGGGAAGTTAGCCTCCCAAAGTCAACTATAAATAGATGGCAGTTTTAGTCGTGGTTAGAGAGACCTATGTGAAGACCTCCAAGAGCTGAGCTTTATGCCATATCAAGGAGTGATTACAAGGCACAAATATGTATCAGTAAGTCATTGTATTGTACAAGCAATATACTTTCATTTTCATGATTATTTGAGTTCATATGTCCATGTTCCTGTGAAGTGTACTACTCACTGCCATTACTCTCAGTTTTCTCAGTCAGATTGCAGAGATGTTTTCTCTGAGCTTGGTGCATCATTTTTAGTGATTTCACTTGGTAAAGTTTATATGCTCACAAAGTTTCATTTCATTTGGATGTTGCAATCTTCACTTATGTTCAATTGAAGTCAACAGTGTCTGTTCATCTTCACTTCTCTGTCAGGTACCCAACTTTTTCACTCATCTTGTCAGAGCCATTTCTCATTGGTTACTTATCCAAATTCAAATTTAAAGCTTTTTGGATTTATCTTACTGTCTAGTATAACCATACAAATTTTCATAATCATTGAATTCCTACATTTTGAGTTATATTCATTTTTCTGCTCACTGGTTTCAAACTGTAGCAGCCAGTGAAAATCGGGATGATGTCATCACTTGTTAAAACTCATTCTCAGTGTGTGGTTTATTATTTTTGATGAGATTACTCTTGAAAGTTAGCTCTTTAAGTTAACTAAACTTCCCCAAGAGGAATTAAGCTAATTGCTGCTGTGCTCAGAGAATTATGCAAAAGACTAGACATGTGTATGAACCAAAATAGCAAGTTTTTCACCTCTGAGCTAACTCCAACTTATCTGTTTTGATCTATCTTTTTGAGAGTGATCTTCCAAGGTACATAGGGTGTCTAATACATCCATTGGCAAGATAAAAGGGCCCACCACATACTCCTGGAGTTCATTTGGCTGGTGTAGATCAAGGATTTTGCAACACCTGTTCATCTTCAAGCACATACCTATCCATCTCTTCACAGTGGTATCAGAGCAAGGTTGGACAACATGGCAGATGGATTTCCTTCATCAATTGACAAATTGGACAGAGGTAACTACTCAGCTTGGTCATTAAGAATGGAAGCTTATCTCCAAGGTAGAAGTTTATATGGTTATGTGGCTGGAGATGAAGTTATGCCAAGTTTCAGGAACAAAAGTCAACCAACACAAGAAGAGCAAGAGAGATTGAGCACATGGTGCTCCAAGGATGCACTTGCAAGGTCTTATCTCCTCAACTCTATCTCAGATTTTTTGTTGCCTCACATTAGAAGTTGTAAGACATCTCAGGAAGTGTGGGATGCACTTGAATCCTTCTTCTCTTCAAGTACCAAAGCTAGGAAGCATCAACTATGGCTGGATTTCACAACTCTCAAGAAGGCTCCCAAACAAAATGTGACTGATTTTGTCACAAATCTCAAGGACATAGCGGATCAGTTGGGAAGCATTGGAGAGGTAATAGATGAAGAAATTGTAAGGCAGGTCATCAATGGCTTGAAGGCAGATGACAAGTGGGAAGCATTCACCACAGCTATGGATTTGTACATGGACATGCATGTACTTGATTTCAATACACTCATTGGACAACTACTTACTCAAGAGGCAAAACTTATCAAAAATGGAGAAAGCTCTAAAGGTAATCAATCTTCAGCTTTATACATTGATAAAAGCAAGTCCAAAGATAACAAAGGAAAGGCAAAGAAAGTGGATGATGAAGCAGGTACATATCAAGCTAACTATGCAAGTAGAGGAAGACATGGTAGAGGTAGAGGAAGAGGAGGTAGACAAGGCAGGGGGAGATCCCAAGACTCCAACTCATGTTCTATTTGTGGATTAACTAATCATACAACTGAAAATTGCTTTAGGAATTCCAGGAATCAAAGAGGCAGAGGATACAATAGAGGAAGTTATGGCTACTCAAGAGGAAGGTTCAACAACTACCATGGCAATTACAACAACTACAATCATTCAAACTATCAAGGAGGCTAAAAGGAAGGAGAGACTTCAATAACTACACAGAAGACTCAAAAAAAGAGGATTCATTATTGATCATGAACATGGCTATGCCACAAGGTAAATTTGATGAGCATGTTTTCTACATAGATTCAGGTTGTTCAAATCATGTGGCAGGAAATGTGGCACTCGTATCAGATTTAGAAGATCCAAGGAATAAGCATGAGGTACAAACAGGAGATGATACAAGACATCTTGTGGAGAAAATAGGCAATGTCAAAGCACCTGATGGAAACATCAACCTACTCAGTAAGGTACTCTATGTCCCTACCATTACAAAGAATTTGATAAGTGTTGGGCAGATAGTAGAGAAAGGGTTGCAAGTCAGGTTCACAAAAGCAGGAGCATTTGTTGAAGATCCAAGTCAAGGATTCAGAAGAATTGCAAAAGGTGAAAAGGCAGGTAGATTGTTCACATTTGAATTACAAGACACTAGAAACATTGCTCTCTTTAATTATGGTAGTCAGACACTCACAGAATTGGAAGTATGGCACAAAAGGTTAGCACATATTGGTGAAAGGTCATTAAAGCCGATTTGTAGGGACCAAAGTGTACTTGGACTCCCTAACTTGTCAAAACAACATATGATTTATAAGTGTAGTGCATGTCAATTTGGAAAGTCTCACAGGTTACCATTCATGAAGAAAGGTTATATGCATGAAGATCTCTTGGAGTTGGTTCATACAGATGTATGGGGACCTAGCAAGGAAGCTTCAATATCTGGATCAAGGTATTATGTCTCCTTTATTGATGATTGCAGTAGATGGACTATCCTATTCTTTATGAAACACAGAGATGAAGTTTTTTCATGTTTCAAAAGATATTTGGCTCTTGTGGAGAATCAAATAGGTGAATCACTAAAAAGGCTAAGGTCATATGGAGGGGGAGAATACTTCTCCCATGAGTTTGATTCTTTTCTTCAAGGAAGAGGAATCAAAAGAGAGGTAACTACAAGGTACACTCCTGAGCAAAATGGAGTGGCAGAAAGGAGGAATAGGACAATTGTTGAAGCTGTAAGGTCTATGTTAAATGAAAAGGATTTACCTAATTACTTATGGGCTGAGGTTGTATCTACAGCCACTTACTTGATTAACAGGTTGCCTTCAAAATCGCTTGATGGGATGACTCCATATGAGGCTTGGAATGGAAGAAGACCAAGCTTAGATCATTGTAAAATTTTTGGATGTATTGCCTTTGCTCATGTTCGTTCATAGGTTAGAGGCAAGATGGATCCAAAGGCAGAAACATGTGTATTTATTGGATATGTCAACAATCAAAAGGGCTACAGGTTATACAACCCTACCAACAAAGGATTCTTGGTAAGCAGAGATGTAGTTTTTGATGAGAACAATTCATGGTATGAAGATTCATGCAGGAAGATCAATTTACCATATGATCTTGAAGAAGATTTTCCAAAGCTTGGTAGAGAACAACCAAAGATTGAAGAACAAGACACCTCAGAGGATGATGAAGAATCTCAGATGGAAACGATCAAAGCATGGAAGTCTAAAGGTAAAGCAAAATTGCAGGAACTTGGACATGAGGCAGAATCATCACATCATGGCCTAAGAAGATCTATGAGGGAAAAGAAAAAACCAGAAAGGTGACTTCTCATTAGTAACTAAACATTCTATCTACATAGCATAGGACATAAACCAAGAGGAGCCATCATCATTTGAAGAGGCCAAAGCAAAAGCAGTCTGCAATGAAGGAAGAGATTGAAGCACTTGAGGAAAACAACACTTGGGATTTGGTGCCCAAGACTTCATCCATGAAGGTAATAGGCTCAAGATGGGTCTATAAACTCAAGAAGAATTCTGATGGTTCCATTAATAGGTATAAGGCAAGGCTTGTAGCAAAAGGCTTTGCACAAACTCAGGGAATTGATTATGAGGAGACCTTCTCTCTTGTGGCAAAGATGCCTACTATTAGGGCTTTGCTTAGTATTGCCTCTTCCAAGAATTGGAAGATACTTCAACTAGATGTAAAGAATGCATTCTTGAATGGTTGGATAACAGAAGAGGTATATATGGCACAACCACCTGGTTTTGAGAATCAAGTTTATCCTGATTATGTGTGTAAACTTAACAAAGCATTGTATGGTCTCAAGCAAGCTCCAAGAGCTTGGAATTTTAGGCTTGTTTCATTCTTGCAGGAAAAGGCTTTCAACCAAGCAAGGCAGATCCTTCACTCTTTATTAAAAAGAGTAATTTTGAGGTCATCTACTTATGTGTATATGTAGATGATATTATATTGACAGGAAATGATGCAGATGGTATGAAGAAGATCAAAGATCAGATGAGAGAAGAGTTCAAGATAAGTGATTTGGGTTTACTTACCTACTTCCTAGGCTTGGAAGTTGTCTACAAAGATCATGGTTTGTTTCTGACTCAAAGAAAGTACATTAAGGACATGTTGGCAAAATTCAAGATGCAAGATTGTAAGATTGCAGGTACTCCAATGGAGGTCAATCACAAATTGAGCTCACATGAAGGTGAACTCATAGAGGACATCACATCATATCAAAGTCTAGTGGGTAGTCTCAACTATGCCACATTGACAAGAGTAGATATATGTTACAGTGTGAGTGTGCTAAGTTAATTTATGCACACACCAAGGAAACCACATATGGATGCTGCCAAAAGGATTCTCAAGTATCTCAAAGGAACCATAAATGAAGGACTTTATTATCCTTATGTATCTGATTTAGGTTTGCAGCTATTTTTTGATGCAGATTGGGCTGGCTCCAAGGAAGATAGAAGGAGCACTTCAGGTTATCTTACCTTTGCAGGTTCAAAGCTTATTTCATGGTCATCCAAGAAGAAACCCATGGTCTTGCCATAGCTACACAAGAAGCTATGTGGAACATTGTTCAAAGATCTTGGATTGGAGTTTGGAACTCCAACTATTTTTGGTGACAATATGAGTTCTATTCACTTAGATGCTAATCCTATTTTTCATGCAAGGACTAAACATATTGAAGTTCATTATCACTCTGTAAGAGAGAAGGTTCTAAGCAAAGAGATTCAAATATCATATGTGTCCACTCATCAACAATGTGCAGATATTCTAACCAAAGCATTGGATGGTACAAAGCTTTGCAAATTCAAGGCTATGATTGGTTTGCAGGTAATCTTGGAAGATTGAAGACCTCAAGCATACTTGGCTTGAGGGGGAGCTGTTGGAGCAAGTCTATGGCAAGCCTAAGTATTGGCTTGAGTCCCACAAGGTCATAAAAGAAGCTTCAAAATGAAGACTATGTAAAGTTCACTTGTGAAATACCTCTTGTAACTTTTGAAGAGTTTACTTAATGTAAAAGTGAAAGAATCTTAAGTGGTTGAGTCCACTTGATCAAAAAGGGAAAGAGGAGCCACGAATTTGTGATTTGTGGTAGGTAGAGAATCAAATCAATCATTGATTGATTGGAGAGTGATTGAGGGAAGTTAGCCTCCCAAACTCAACTATAAATAGATGGCAGTTTTAGTCGTGGTTAGAGAGACCTATGTGAAGACCTCCAAGAGCTGAGCTTTATGCCATATCAAGGTGTGATTACAAGTCACACATATGTATCAGTAAGTCATTGTATTGTACAAGCAATATAATTTCATTTTCATGATTATTTGAGTTCATATGTCCATGTTCTTGTGAAGTGTACTACTCACTGCCATTACTCTCAGTTTTCTCAATTAGATTGCAGAGATGTTTTCTCTGAGCTTGGTGCCTCATTTTCAGTGAATTCACTTGGTAAAGTTAGCTCTATAAGTCTAATATATGCTCAAAAAGTTTCATTTCATTTGGGTGTTGCAATCTTCAGTTATGTTCAATTGAAGTCAACAGTGTTTGTTCATCTTCACTTCTCTGTCAGGTACCCGACTTTTTCACTCATCTTGTCAGACCCATTTCTCAGTGGTTACTTAC
Source organism: Ceratopteris richardii (assembly GCA_020310875.1). Lineage (NCBI taxonomy): Eukaryota > Viridiplantae > Streptophyta > Polypodiopsida > Polypodiales > Pteridaceae > Ceratopteris > Ceratopteris richardii. The sequence continues at coordinate 133,444,628 of CM035426.1, read as the reverse complement.
CCAAATTCAATGATTTAAAGCGTTTTGGATTCACCTTACTGTCTAGTATAACCGTACAAATTTTCATAATCATTGGATTCCTAAATTTTGAGTTATATTCATTTTTCTACTCACTGGTCTCAAACTGTAGCAGCCCGTGAAAATCGGGATGATGTCATCACTTGTTAAAACTCGTTCTCAGTGTGTGATTTATTATTTTTGATGAGATTACTCTTGAAAGTTAGCTCTTTAAGTTAACTAAACTTCCCCAAGAGGAATTAAGCTAATTGCTGCTGTGCTCCGAGAATTATGCAAAACACTGGACAGGTGTATGAACCAAAATAGCAAGTTTTTCACCTCTAAGCTAACTCCAACTTATCTGTTTTGATCTATCTTTTTGAGAGTGATCTTCCAAGGTACATAGGGTGTCTAATACATCCATTGGCAAGCTAAAAGGGCCTTCCACATACTCCTGGAGTTCATTTGGCTGGTGTAGATCAAGGATTTTGCAACACCTCTTCATCTTCAAGCACATACCTATCCATCTCTTCACATAAAAGGCTACGCACTTTGTCGAATTCGGCTTATTTGGTGAGGGTGCGCACATAGAGACTATAGTGATTGTCTTGTCAGAGTGCTGTAGTAACAAAGCAGAGAATGAGTAGTGCAACAATGGCGGTTTCCTTCTTGGATTGCCACCTCCTGTATATCCCAGAGAAGTTGTCGCAGGAGTAGAAAGATTGGTTCGTATTCAGAGGTCTCTTACTAGATTGGAGAAGCATACGACCTCACCCACAGGTAAAGGAAATAGCAATGGAGATCGCTCGACAAACTGATGGTAATGATATTAACTCGTAGGAAATCAGTATCTGAATAGGGCAAGAGGTTGTCCAATTGACACCTGCGTTAATTGTAGAAATCTTTAGTTTTGCAAATGATGGGATTACAACCAACATTGGATGAGTAGAAGCAGTCGAACTATGTAGATTACTTGGTAAGCCATGTTCAAAAGATTATGGATTTACGTAGATCTCTGATGATAAGCCTTTAAAACTAGGCTTACTATTGATGATGATGGTCATCAACTTGCAAGCAAAACATTATGGGATATCCCAACAGCTCTATGCATTGGTAAAGGAATCTAGAGTTTAGAGCTCCTTATACCCCAATATAGAATGGCGTAGCTGAGAGGATGAATAGAACTATTCAAGATAGAGTAGTCTCTATGTTGCATTTGGCAAACCTCTCACAAGGTTTTTGGGCAGAAGTAGTATTGACTGTAGTTCATGTGATTAACCTTTCACCTAGTACTGCTAAAGGTCTGAAAGTGGCACAAGAGTTATGGACAGGAAAGCCATCATATTATGATCATCTTCGAGTTTTTGGGTGCAAACCATATGTTCATATACCCAAGAATCTTAGAAAAAAGTTGGACCATAAGTCAAAGAAATGCATTTTTCTTGGATATGGTGGAGAAGGACAATTTGGATATCGCTTATGGGATCCTGAAACACTATTAGTGATTAGAAGTAGTGATGTCATTTTCAATGAGTCTAAGATGCATAAACATCCCATTAAGGAGGTTGAGCTGAGAAGAGTAATGTTTGAGGATACTAGTCCTCTAGTTCGCATGCATAAAAATGTTGCACATAGGGATATTCAAGAGAATGTCCATTCAGATCAGTTTGCACATGTTCCTGTTCAACAACCATTGAGATGTTGTCGGAAGGAATTCCTCACTCGAATTAACATATGGAAAAATAAAATTGTTTTGATTCAAAGTTGATTAGTTGATATCTCTCTCACATATTTTTTTAATGCATTGATTTAAATTGACTAAGCTTTTCTCTTGTGTACCTGCAGATAACAAAAACAAGAAGAGCTGGATTAAGTGAAGACCTCATTATCTAGAATCCTAAATTTTTATGAAGTCTCAAATAGTTATAGACAATAAATAAGTTGAATAAAAGCATGCTTGTAAATGCATGAGAATGGGTAAGAATGTATGTTACTGTTTGTTAGTCCTAATGCTTATGATTATGCATATGAACTTTCATGTAGATAATAAGATATTAGTCTTTGATGTGCTTCAAGAGTTGAATCTATTTATGTGAATGTATTCCTTAGAAATTTTTAAAACCCTAAAGTATATGTGGGTTAAACCCTATGTGTTTACCTATTTATAAATTCTAGAAACCCCTAATGTGTTGAGTATGATCCACTCTAAGTGCTTGCTTTCATATAATTATAAGAACTTCTATTGTATGTGATATGTGGGATTAACCCTGGGTAAATACCCATGTGAGTTTGTGTATGAGCATGTAAACGTGATCATCAATGTCTATTTATCCATATGTATGGGTAGGGAAGTGTGCTAATCTTTACTGAAGCATCATATAGATACAAAAGTATATGTATCTTTAAGGCTGTAAGATATCTACTTTATCATAACATAAATGTTTGTACCTTTTAAACCTTAAGCATATGTGGGTATTTCTAAATATCTATATGCGTGTGTCATTATAACAATTTATCTAATTATTAACCGATTTAATTAATATATGATTAGTAACACTATAAAAAAGGGGGTAATTAAAATAATGTATCATTGCTATATGTTAAGTATCTTATATATATTAAGTCATAAATAATTTAATGTATTAATTTACATGGATATTTAAGTTCATTCATGTTAATCATTAAATACCAAATAGAAATATATACGTAAGCATATTGGATTATACAATAACTTAAGTATTACCACTAAATATGTAGTTGAACGCATGTGATAGTGTGTGTAGTGTGTTAGTTAACGTTAGTTTGCATGATGACTAGCTAGTTAAGTTAATATAAGTTTTAGTTATCTAAATGTATATGCATGCTTACATGTAATCTAAGTATAGCTATATATGTATGATGTATATATGCATATGAAGTTTGACTCATGTATGCATGTATATGTGAGTAGCATGTGCATGTATGTTAGAGTGTGTGCATGTGTGCATGAGAGATGTATGTGTATGTGTGCATGAGAGAAGTACACGTGCATATGAGTGAATGCATGAGTGAAATGTGTGCATGTATGTTAGAATGTGTGCATGTGTGCATGTATGTTAGAATGTGTGCATGTGTGCATGTATGTTAGAATGTGTGCATGTGTGCATGTATGTTAGAATGTGTGCATATTTGTATGCATGTGAAGTGTGATGCATGTATGCATGTGAAGTGTGATGCATGTATGCATGTGAAGTATTATGCATGTATGCATGTATGCATGTGAAGTATTATGCATGTGTATGCATGTGAAGTGTGATGCATGTATGCATGTGAAGTATTATGCATGTATGCATGTGAAGTGTTATGCATGTGTATGCATGTGAAGTGTGATGCATTTATGCATGTATATGTGAGTAGCATGTGCATGTATGTTAGAGTGTGTGCATGTGTGCATGTGTGCATGAGAGAGGTATGTGTATGTGTGCATGAGAGAAGTACATGTGCATATGAGTGAATGCATGAGTGAAATGTGTGCATGTATGTTAGAATGTGTGCATATGTGTATGCATGTGAAGTGTGATGCATGTATGTGAAATATTATGCATGTATGCATGTGAAGTATTATGCATGTGTATGCATGTGAAGCGTGATGCATGCATGCATGTATATGTGAGTAGCATGTGCATGTATGTTAGAGTGTGTGCATGTGTGCATGGGAGAGGTATGTGTATGCGTGCATGAGGGAAGTACATGTGCATATGAGTGAATGCATGAGTGAAATGTGTGCATGCATGTTATAATGTGTGCATGTATGTTAGAATGTGTGCATGTGTGCATGTATGTTGGAATGTGTGCATATGTGTATGTATGTGAAGTGTGATGCATGTATGCATGTGAAGTGTGATGCATGTATGCATGTGAAGTGTGATGCATGTATGCATGTGAAGTATTATGCATGTATGCATATGAAGTATTATGCATGTGTATGCATGTGAAGTGTGATGCATGTATGCATGTGATATATATATATATATATATCCATCGATCTATCTATCTATCTATCTATCTATCTATCTGTCTATCAATCTGTCTATCTATATGTCTATCTATCTATCTATCTATCTACCTATCTATCTATCTATCTGTTTATCTATCTATCTGTCTATCAATCTATCTATCTATATGTCTATCTATCTATCTATCTATCTATCTATCTATCTATCTATCTATCTATCTATCTGTTTATCTATCTATCTATCTATCTATCTATCTATCTATCTATCTATCTATCTATCTATCTATCTATCTATCTATCTATCTATCTATCTATCTATCTATCTATCTATCTATCTATCTATCTATCTATCTATCTATCTGGCTGATTTCCGTCCAGCCTGAGGAAACCTTTGCGCGCCTCCATTACTCTTTGGGAGGCCTACGCCATGTATGCATGTGAAGTATTATGCATGTGTATGCATGTGAAGTGTGATGCATGTATGCATGTGAAGTATTATGCATGTGTATGCATGTGAAGTGTGATGCATGTATGCATGTGAAGTATTATCCATGTGTATGCATGTGAAGTGTGATGCATGTATGCATGTGAAGTATTATGCATGTGTATGCATATGAAGTGTGATGCATGTATGCATGTGAAGTATTATGCATGTGTATGCATATGAAGTGTGATGCATGTATGCATGTGAAGTATTATGCATGTGTATGCATGTGAAGTGTGATGCATGTATGTTAGAGTGTGTATATGCATGCATGAGTGATGAAGCATGAGTTGTATGTGTGTGCATGTGCATATTAAAGATAGATGAAGTGAATGTATGCATGTGAACTAAGATGTATGCATGTAAATGTGTGATATGTGTTTGCTTGTATGCATGTATGGGTATGATGAGTATGATGTATAGATATGCATGTATGGGTATGATGAGTATGATGTATAGATATGCATGTGTATTGTGATGAAGTGCATGCATATGTATGCATAAATGCATGTAAATAAGTGCATGTATATGTATGAGCATGCATGTGTGCATATAAAAGAATGTATGTACATGAGCATAACTGCATGCATATGATAGAATACATGTGCATATGAAAAAGTGCCTATGAATATGAGTAAATGCATGTGTAAGAATGCATGAGTGCGTGTGCATAAATGAAGTAGATAGGTGATATGAATAAGTGTATACGCATGTGTGAAGTATGTGCATACGCCTATTTAAAGTAAATGCGTGCATGAGTTAAATATTTGTGTTTACTTGTGCATAAATGCATAATAAGCATGAATGGAATTGTATTAGAAGTACATGCTAGTGTATGAGTATGCATGTTAAAGTTAATGTTTGTAAGTAAGCATATAAAATAGATATATTTATATGAGAATGTATGTGAGAGTGTAGTTACATATACATAAAAGAGTTAACTCAACATGTGTTAGCATAGGTTTAAATTATGTTAAGTTTTGAATGTTAGATTTATAAATGAGTGTTTTATATTCATAAAAGCATACTTATGTTTTTTCCTTATGTTCTACTCCTGCAGATCATTGTGAAGAAAACTTGACGAGCACTGAAGAGGATTTGACAAGATTTACGAAATAGAAGCTTCTTTTATGCCACTGATTCTAGTTTATTACATGATCTTTGAATTATAAATTTGTGTATTAAGCTTTTGTATAGGAATATTTTCTAAAAGCCATATTAGAACTTTTTACAAGCATTTGTATAAGACTAGTTTTGGTTCTAAAGTTTTAGCACTTCCACTATACAGTTTAATTAAATTTTTATATTGCACTTTCTTATGTCTGAAAATTTAACATCTACAAGTAAGTTTGTTACTAAGAATAAAGAAATAGATAGTTCTTTTATTTTAGGTACTCTTTTATCCACACCTATTGAAAGTACGTTTACTCAAATGAGTGAAAATGATAATAGTAATGAATTAGAAGTAATAAAAATAGTTAAAGATCGAGTGGTAGATGAAACCTTATGTTCTTTAGAATACGATTGTAACTTATCTAGAGTTTTGCCTTTACTCTCAATTGGCTTACCTGAACCAGAAAATAGAGAAGATTTGTTTCCTCCAACCTTAAAAAGAAATACTCTTCCACAACAAAAAGAAAACGTTGTAGTTGATCTCATTAAAGATAGAATAACTAACGAAAAATTAATTTTACCTTCATATTTAGATACTATATCTAAGTATAGAAACACACTTCCATATAGACCATAGAGACTTTACTTTTCATGTATACGAATATTGCATCTACAAGTAAGACTTCAACTAAAAAGGAAATAGATAGCTCTTTTATTCTAGATACGCTTTTACCTCCTCCATTAGAGAATAATACTATGCAAAACAATGAGAGCGAAGATAGTGTAGAAGAAATAGAAAAAGTGAAAGATCATATTGTAACTGAAACCTTATACTCTTCATCTTATGATTATAGATTGTCTAGATTTAGAACCTTCTGTTCAATTGCTTTCCCAGATTCTAACGAAAGAGAAAGCTTGTTTCCACCTTCCCCTAAAAGGAAAACTCAATATGAAAATGACGAGGTAGATATTATTAAAAATTGTATTACGGAAGAGGGTTCTAATCATATTACTGAAGAAGAACTTATCTTTACAGCATACCAAAATGCTAGAAACACACTTCCATAAGAATCCTAGTTTTTTAGATTAAACTTAAATAGATTATAAACTCTTAGCTTTTAACTCCTACACACTGAAAATACAACCTACATCCTGAAGCACACAAAGAAACACCCAGCGTGTCGTCACACAGTGAGGTTAGCCTGAATCTGTTTGGATGAGCGACTGCCTCCCTTCACACCCCTCTACGACAACGTTCTACACGTGTCTCACATCCACCTAATAGATATGTTCTATGTTTAGATTTTATTATGCTAATAGATGTCAGTGAGCCTTCTTGCTACAAAGAGGCTATGCAAACAGAGGATCATGTCAAGTGGGAGCATGCCATGAGGAGTGAGTTGGATTCTATTCACAATAATGGTACTTGGGATTTAGTACCTTTGCCAAAGGGTAGGAAATCTTTCCCATGTAAATGGGTATATAAGCTGAAATTCACATCAGATAGTGCTTCTCCAAAGTATAAAGCATGACTTTATTGCAAAGGGTTTTAAGCAACAACATGGTGTTGATTCGAGTGGTCAAGATGACTACCCTACGCATGTTGCTTAGATATTTCCTTGCAATGGAGGACTTAGAGCTAGTCCAAACGGATGTGAAAACTGCTTTCTTGCATGGAGATCTTACAGATGAGATCTATATGGAACAACCAGAGGGTTATGTAGTTCCTGGCAAGGAAAGTCTAGTTTGTAAGCTTAAGAAGAGCTTCTATGGACTTAAACAGTCCCCTAGACAATGGTACCAAAAGTTTGATGCTTTTATGAAGTCTCAAGGCTATTCTCAAAGTAATGAGGATCATTGTCTCTACACAAAGAGATGCTCAGATGGCAGCTTGATATGCTTGATACTCTATGTCGATGATATGTTGATTGTTTGGAAGTCCTCTTATGATTTTTCAATTCTCAAAAAGAAGTCAAACATTTGATATGAAGGATTTGGGGGATGTCAAACATATTCTTGGCATGCGCATTACTTGCGATAGGAGCAAAAGATGCATATATTTGTCTCAAAGTGAGTACATATCCAAACTACCTCACAGGTTCAATATGCAGGGTGGAAAGACATTGAGTAAACCTTTACCCACATATGTGAAATTGAGCAAGGATGATTGCCCCAAATCAGATGAGGAAAAGGAATTCATGACCAAAATTCCCTATCAGTCTTTTGTTGGTAGTCTCATGTATGCTATGGTAGCTACAAGACCAAACATTGCATTTATAGTGTATTGTACAATCTACACCCCTTTTGATTATGATCATACCCAATAAATATACATTTCTCAGCTTTAAGGTCAAGCTTTCCTCTGATTTGTGAGGGGATGTGTGCATAAGCAATGCACCCAAATATTTTGCAATGGTCCAATGAGGGTCTCCTGCCATTCCATGTTTCATAGGGTGTCATACCATCCAATGATTTGGATGGAAGCCTATTGACCAAGTAGGTGGCTGTGGAAACAACCTCTACCCATAGATAATTAGGTAACTTCTTCTCATCTAACATAGACCTAGCGGCTTCAACAATTAACCACTTCCTTCTCCCTGCCACTCCATTCAATTCAGGAGTGTATCTGGTTCTCTCTTTATGCCTCTGTCCTATAGAAATGAATCAAAATCATGTGAAAAATACTCACCACCTCCATCAGATCTGATCCTCTTCAAGCTCCTTCTTGTTTAGTTTTCAACTAGTTCCAACTACTTCTTGAGACACGTAAATACATCATCCTTATGTTTCATGAAATAAAGAATTTTCCATCTACTGTAATCATCAATAAATGACACATAGTTCCTTTAACCTGAGATGGATGGATCTTTGCTAGGTACAAGCTCCAAATAGTCTTCATGGATGCCTCTCTTGTTGAATGGTTGCCTATGAGGTTTGCCAAATTGGCATGCTCCACATTTGTATATCATATGTTGCTTGGTCACATTGGAAATGCCAAGCACACTTTGATCCCTGCACATTTGCTTCAGAGTTCTTTCTCCTATGTGTCCTAGCCTTTTGTGCCATATTTCTAACTCAGATAAGGTTTGATCTCTATAACTGAATAGTGCTATCTTCCTTGTGTCTTCAATTTCAAATATGAATAATCTACCTGACTTCTCACCTTCGGCAATCATTTTAAAGCCTTGTTGGGGGTCTTCCACATATGCTCCATGCTTAGTGAATCTGACCTGTAAACCTTTCTGAACAATTTGCCCAACGCTAATTAGGTTTTTGGTTATAGTCGGCACATACAAAGCTTTACTCAAAAGGTTCATGCTACCATCAGATGTTTTGACATTTCCAATTTGCTTGACTGAGTGTTTAGTATCATCACCTGTTTGTACTTCATGCTTCCCTTTGTGTTCTTCAAGATCTGATAATAGAGCTACATTTCCAACCACATGGTTGGAACATCCTGAATCAATGTAGAAAAGGTGCTCATCATGTTTCCCTTGCTTGGATGTCATGTTCATGATGAGTAGAGAGTCTTCTTGGTCTTCAATATAGTTGTTGTAGTCCCTTCTTCCTCTAAAGCCTCCTTGATAATTGTTGTTGTAGCCTTGATTGTAGTTATGGTTGTAGTTGCCTCCACCATTGTTGTATCTGCCTCCACCATTGTTGTAGTTGCCTCCACCATTGTTGCATCTACCTCTGGATTGTCCATAGCTACCTCTATGGAAGCCTCTTCCCCTTTGGTTCCTTGTATTCTTGAAGCATTCTTATGTAGTGTGATTGTTAAGACCACATATGTTGCATGGTGAGTTGTTGTACTTGCTTTCCTCCTCTGCCCCTTCCTCTAGCACCTCTTCATCTTCCTTCATAATTAGCTTGAGAGGTACTAGCCTCTTCTTCACTCTTCTTGCTTTTACCTTTATCCTTAGCTTTATTCTTATTTGTATAAAGGGTAAAAGATTGGTTACCTCTTGAGTTGTCACCATTTCTGTTGAGCTTTGTCTCATGAGTGAAGAGTTGCCCCATCAAGGTATGGAGGTCAGGTATTTGCATATCCATATAGAGATCCATTGTTGTGGTCAAGAACTCCCACTTGTCATCAGCCTTGATTACATTAATGATCTACCTCACTATGTGTTCTTCTTCTATCTCCTCTCCAATGCTTGCAAGCTGATCAGTCACATCTTTCATCTTGGTTACATAATCAGCCACTCCTTGCTTTGGTTGTTTCTTTAGGGTTGTAAATTCCATCCACAACTGATTCTTCCTAGCTCTTGTGTTTGAGGAGAAATATGATGGGAGTACTTCCCAAGTCTTGCAATTCCTAACATGTGGCAACAAGAAATCAGAGATTGAGTTTAGTAGATATGACCTGGCAAGAGCATCATTTGCACACCATGTGGTCAACTTCTCTTGCTCTTCCCTTGTAGGTTGATGCTTGCTCTTGAAGATTGTCATCTCTTCATGTCCTGAGATGTATCCATATAGACTTCTCCCTTGAAGGTAGGCTTGCATCCTTAGTGACCATGGTAAGTAGTTGTTCCTGTCCCATTTGTCAATGAAGGATGGAAATCCATCTCCCATCTTGATTGTTGTTGCTCTGATACCACTGTTGGAGGAGATGGTGGATAGTCACAAGAGACAAAGTGGTGTAGCTAGATCCTGCTTCACACCTTCTAAGAATGATGATTGGAGAGTGTAGTGAGCCACTTTAGCTTGCTAATGAACACAAACAATTATATGTGTTCCTTGGAAGATGATCCACTAATTGATGGATCAAAACAGATATGTTTGAGTTGATCCAAGAACAAAAACTTGTTATTTTTGTTCTTACACCTATTGAGTGTTCTGAACAATTCTCTGAGCACAGCAACAATTGACTTAATTCCTTTTGGGGAACTCTAAAACTTAGTAAGCTAACAATCATGAGTGATTTCATAAAAAATGATGGACTATATGCAGAGAAAGAAGTTTAGCAAGTCACAACTCCATCTCGACATTCACGGGCTACAATAGTCATTAGAATAGTGAGCAAAGATATGCTAATAACTGACGATCCCCAGTAGCAATGCTACTGATATTTTGTAGGATTGTAATAGACAGTATGCAGATTCTATCATGCTTTAAATCATTACAAATTATCATTTACACATTGAGAACAAGCTCTGAGAAGATCACTATTCCGATGGAGTTATGACAGAGAAGTAAGATGAGAATGTAATGATCATATATGTATTAAACATGTATAAATGGTTGTACTACAATGGTTTTTCTATAAAATGATATCTCAACCTCGAGATACATGTGGGTCTTTTAGATCCTCTTCTTATAGTTGAACTTGGAGCCAAAGTTTGAATTCAAATTCAAACTTCTACCTAAAAGGTAAATGCTAACATATAGGATAGATTCTCTCATTGCTCAACAACCAAGTGATACATGATTTAGAGCTTCCTGACTCCTTGTGGGTGTAATCCACTTTTACAAGGATAAATGTGAAGTACTTTTACAAGAGGTTGATCATATGAAGCCTTTCATAGGTTATGCCAATAAGTTAAGCATAAGCTAGTTAAACAAGTATGTGGGCTTGGGTTTAATTGCACCAACAAGCAAGACAAGACTAGAGGGAAAGAAGGTCAGCTTTGTGCCATCTATAACAAGTCAAACCACACCACTCGAAATTTCTAGTTCAATGGAAGAACATAGAAAGGAGGAGGTAGAAGTGGATTTGGGAATACAAGAGGTAGAGGTGGACAAACTACGACAAAAATAAAAATAATAATAACATAAGGGATTATAACAATTATTCAGATGATCAATCACATGAAGATTCATTACTTCTAATAAACTTGAGCCATAAAGAAGGCAAAAAGGATGAGCATATATTCTACATAGATTCTTTTTGTACAAACCATGTTGCAGGCAATGTCGCTCTTCTCTCAGACTTGGAGAAATCGAAGAAAAAACATGAAGTGCAAGCAAGAGATGATACCAACCACAATGTGGAAAGGATTGGTAATTTCAAAGCATCCAATGGTAGAACAAATATTTTGAGTAAGGTTCCCTATGTAACCACTATTACCCAAAATCTAATAAGTGTAGGCCAGATTGTAGAAAAAGGCTTTTAGGTTACATTCACATGTGGAAGATCCATGCCAAGGCTTCAAAAAGATAGCCAGAGGTGATAAGCATGGTAAGCTCTTCACATTTGAAGTTGGGGAGACTAGAAACGTAGCTCTTTACAACTTTGGGTCACAAACCCTAAGTGAGCTAGAAATGTGACATAAGATGCTTGATCATGTTAATGAAAGAACATTAAAAGCTATATGCAGGGATCAAAGTGTCCTAGGACTCCCAAGCATCTCGAAGCAACATGTGATCAATAGATGTGATGCTTGTCAGATTGGAAAGTCACAATGAATACCTTATGATAGCAAAGGGTATATCCACAACACCGTTTTGGACTTAGTACACATAGATGTGTGGGGACCAAGTTAAGAACCATTATTAGTTGGCTCAAGGTATTAGTATCTTTTTTTGATGATCACATTAGATAGACAATCTTATACTTTATAAAAAATAAAACTTATTTCTTTGATTGCTTCAAAAGAAAACACACATGTAGAGAAATACACTAACAGTTCATTAAAGAAACGTAGATTTGATGGATGGGGGAGAATATTTCCTCAAAAATTTTGATGAATACTTGCAAGATAAAGGCATCAAAAGAGAATTCACCACTAGGTACTATTCTCCACAACCCTAGTTAGGATAGCTAGGACTATGCTTAAAGCAACTACCACGTTTATTTATGGGAAAAATCAATATCTACTATAGCATATCTTGTTAATAGACTACCATCTAAATCACTTCAAGGTATGACTCCATATGAAGCTTGGAATGGAAGAAAGCCAAGCCTAGGTCATTGCAAAGTCTTAGGTGGTTTAGCATATGTGCATATACCTTCACAAATTAGAGGGAAATTGGATGAAAGAGCAACCAAAGTTGTGTTCATTGGATATGACTCAACATAAATGGGCTAAAATTTTTACAATCCATCTACAAAACAATTCTCAACAAGCAAGTATGTTGTATTTAAAGAGCATAGGTCATGGTATGAAGAAGACATGCAGAAGGTAAAGCTACCTTATGACTTTGGTAAAAATTTCCTTCCATTAGATAGTAAGCAGGATGCACAAGTGCAGGACTTTAGAAATGATTTAGAAGAAGAACAAGATGAGAAAGAGAGAGAGTACAAACTCTAGAAATCAAGAGGGAAGGCCAAGATGCAAGAATGTGGAGAATCATCCAAACATAATCATGTAAGATCAATAGGGGATAGGAGGTAACTTGAAAGGCATGGTTATGATACATCATTTGTGACTAAACATACCATCTATTTGGCCAAAAATTCAATTTTAGAGGAACCCTCTACTTCTGAAGAAGCCAAAGGTAATCCTAATTGGGATAAAGCCATGAAAGAGGAAATAGAAGCATGTACTTAGTCAATTTATGCACTCTCCAAGAAAACCATACATGGATGCATCCAAAAGAAAGAAAACTATACATGGATGCATCCAAAAGATTACTGAAGTACCTTAAAGGAACTACCAATGAAGATTAAGATGTAGATTGGGCATGGTCCAAGGGTGATAGGAGAAGTACATCCAAATTTCTAGCATTTTCAAGATCTAAACTTGTTTCTTGGAGTTTGAAGAAACAATCTGAAGTAGCAGTCTCCATATTTGAAGTTGAATATAGAGGCTTCACAATAGCTACTCAAGAAATAATATGGCTAAGAGGATTGTATGTATAGTTAAGACTTGTGAGCTCCAAACATCACATCTCTAGAGACAACTTGAGCTTAATGCATCTTGCATCTAACCATATATACCATGCAAGAACCAAACATATAGAGGTTCATTATCACTTTATCATAGAGAAGCTCTTATCAAAAGAGATTTATGTTTCATTTGTTCCAAAAGATAAACAATGGGTAGATATGATGACCAAAGCTCTACATGGAGTAAAGCATTGTAGATTCAAATCTATTGTAGGTATACAAGTCATTTCAGAATGAAGAATCAGGCATGTTTAGCTTGAGGGGGAGCTACTAAAACAAACAAGCTACCAACATGCTTGAAGATGGACTCATCATGGAGAACCAAGTTCATTTCTCGGAATGAACTTGGTTCTCCATGAGGCTAATCATATGGTTTCAGATAGATCCTTTATGTACTCACATACTTAAATGATTATTTGTGTATTATAGTATAAACTCTCTATTTGAGGATGTAATTTGAATTCTTGAACCTTGAGTCAAGTGGTTGGACTCTCCCACCAACACTTCAATCAAATTTGAAGTGACATCTCATTTCCTAGATTGTAGGAAAAAGAGATGTATGTCACAACTAACTCATTCCTGCATGCTTTATGAGTTAAAATGTTTTGGTAGAAGTCATGGAATACCACACAGAGACATGTAGGAGTGTATATAATCACGCTACACACTTGTACTCAAGGAGAGATGAGAATACAATCAAGTTTGATTTACTTCTTGCTCACTGCCCCCATTCTCTGCATCATCTTCTCCATGTTAGTAGACTTGTAGAGATTGGTTCTCTTTGCTCAAAAGTCCAATGATCAACATTAAGGATTCATTTTAAAGGTATTAATCTCTACCTAAATTATATAAAATCTTTCATTAGATTTTTCTATAGTGAGTTAGAGTTCATTCTTTGTTCAAGAGGAATTTCATCAATTGTAATCAATTTGAGAGCACTAAACATTACAAATAGCACATTCGTCCATATTTAAAAAGTTCTTTGTGAGTTGCTTCATGTGTAAGTAGTCTATTTTGCACCATCTTGTTCTTAATGATGTTAAAGAGAACACAATGTGTCTTGTTGCACTAAGTTGAAGTTTATAAGGCCAATCAAAGCTTCCAAGTCACAAAGAGAAAGTTCTATGTTGGTTAGCTAAATGAAATTTCATTACTCATAGAAAAATATTTATTTCACCTTCTTCCGTTTCAAGCACTTCCATTATTTATATCCAAATCATGAAATATTTTCCAGAATGCATCCCAGTTCTTATGATGCAGAAACTCATATTGGATGCAGATATCAACTTTTTGACATGGAATCTATATTGCGATAACATGAAAGCTCTGCTAGTATTTTGGAAAACATAATGTGAGCACTCTTTGAGCTATTGACAATATTCTATGGTCCAAATCCACACTTCAAAAGGATCCATATAAAATTCTAAGAAATGTAATGCATCCTTCTAAACACAATGAGAAATTATTAGGTTCTCTTCTACAAAATTCAAATGTTTTTGCAAGGATTCTGAAACTAGATCACCACTTTGTTTATTAGTTGTCTTATGAAAAACACCATTCATTTCATGAATTAACACCCTTGTTTCATCTCTTGAGAATGAAGAATTTTTTTTTTGTTGAAGATTTATCTATGTATAAAGTCAAGCAAGACTTCAATGCCAACCTTGTGTTTTCTTTGTAATTTGAATGCAAATCAACATAGATTTCTATACAAAGAGACAAAGCTAATTAGACTTATATGAAAATAAATTAACATTTATTATATAGAAAAACATATTTCATAATCTAAATGCATGATTTTATATTCAACCAATCCTATATTAATATTAAACTACAAAATACTAGGAGTCATTTTCATTTAATATGTTATCATGTCTATCAATAGATAAAACTCAAAACGAAATAACATTGATGATACACTAACAAGGCATTTATGGTTAGTAGGGGTGTAGTGTTTGATGAAAATAATTCATGGTTTGAAGATGATTGCAGGAAAGTCAAGTTACCATATGATCTGGAAATTGATTTTCCAACCCTCACACAAGAAGTGTTGGAGTTAGACGTCTGTGGAAGCACGTGAACAACACAAGGAAGAAGAAGAAGCTTGGAGCACAATACACAATACTGAATGTATTACTAGAGAATGTACAAAGATAAGTAGCCCATTAGGGCAATAGGCATATATACAAGCCGAGGGAAAAAAACCTCCTAAAGAGGGAAAAAAGTGCCCCTGCGGTCCTAGTGTGTTCACACACATCACTACCTAAATATATCAACAAATCCCCCCTGGGAGTGATGCGGTGAACAAGTAGCTGGCACTCATGTATAAGGAAGTGCCAAGCTATGTGGAAATCACTCCACAAAAGGAAGTAAGCCCAAAGCTTTGCGAAAAGCTTCAAACTTCTCCCTAGGCAGAGCTTTCGTGAAAAGGTCTGCAATGTTCTCCTGCGTGGGCACATATGCCAAGCTGATCTCCCCAGCAGAGGACCTCTCCCTGACATAATGATAATGCACCTCAATGTGCTTAGTGCGAGCATGGAACACAGGGTTCCTCGCAACTGCCAATGCGCTCTGACTGTTAGTGAAGATGGTGGTGGCAGAAGTCTGACCAACACCCAAATCAGCCATAAGGCCTCTGAGCCACACACACTCAACAGTAGTTGTGAAAGCTTCCCTATACTCACCTCTCCCTGACATAATGATAATGCACCTCAATGTCCTTAGTGCGAGCATGGAACACAGGGTTCCTCGCAACTGCCAATGCGCTTTGACTGTTAGTGAAGATGGTGGTGGCAGAAGTCTGACCAACACCCAAATCAGCCATAAGGCCTCTGAGCCACACACACTCAACAGTAGTTGTGAAAGCTTCCCTATACTCAGCCTCACAACTAGAAGTGGCCACAGTAGGCTGCTTCTTGCTCAACCAAGATATACATGGTCTATCGGAAACTACCGCATCATGGATCTAAAATCGGACGCATACTGTTCGACCATTCCTTTCTGCATCATATACTGAAGTGAAGAATGTAGCTCCGAAATGCTCCTGGCGGTCCAGAATCGCTCTAAAAAGGCCTCCTTCAACTCATCATAAGTTGAGAAATATTCAAGAGGATACTCAATATTCCATTTTACTGCATCAAAAGCTAGCATGGCTTGGAATACCTGGAACTTGTGCCGATTTTCATTTAAGTTGCGATTGTTACATATGTAATGATTTTCAAATTTGCATACATGCACATCAGGATCCTCATCCACTCGCCCATAAGAATGAGTATAATTTAACCCTGGCAATGGGTGTCTGTTCACCATCGCGTCTCCAAGCGTCTCCAAGGTACTGGTCTCAATCGAAGATATTAAGGCTAACTGCAATTCTGGCGGGGTTTTGTTGCCATTGCTTTGGCCTACTTCAACAAGGTATTTTTCTTCCTACAGATGGCTGTGCTGGTTGGTGCCATTGAATTCCCCTTGCCACAATACTTTGGTTAGCTTTCCATCCTTCCACTCAAAGAGTAAATTCTTCAAAGACTTGGGAGGTAAAACTTCGGTTTCCACCCAAAACTGCACTTCCTCTGGGATGGTAGTTGCATCTTTGAGATCAAGCTTCAATGTTGCGAGGGTCTGCTGCACAAATTCGTCTAAATAATCATGGGTGATAATTCTTTTTTAAGTACTCCTTGCCACTTCGTACTGGCAACAATCCACTCTATGATGTGTTCTGTTACCCCATCCCATCATGGTCACCAAAATGTTTGGGTGTACTTTTTACTATAGTCTTACAGTGTTCCAATTGATAGGTTCGAGAACGGGGATTTACAAATATACAGTACTCGTAAACATGCGTTTCTATTCCACACAACTTACATAGAGATTTCTTATTCACGGTAAGCTTTCACACCACACAGTATAAACAGAGTCGTAACTCCACAACAGAAAGTAGATTCTTGATTATAGAGAATATGTGTAGTTACAATACAATATCTTCTTACAATTGAGTCCTTCGGATACTACATATTTCACCAGTTTTCCATCTCTACATATCTGCACCCTTCGTACTTGTCACTTTCAGAATATGCCCATAAGGTACAACACTGTACTTCTTCATAAAATGCTACACACCATTTCAAACTTCTAGAATATAAAATTACCAAAATTAACAATCTCGAAAACTCTTAGTATCTCTGTAAATTCCATTCCCATTACATTAGAATGATATTCTTTACAAAGAAAGTGGTCGTCTACATCGGCTACTAACAATATACATGTGTATGTGTATATGTATTATATGCGTATATATATATATGTATATGCATGTGTAAAAACCCTAAAACCCTCATCCTAATGACCTAGACTTAAAACATGTATATGTGTGTATGTGTGTGTGTATATACATGTGTATGTGTATATGTATTATGTGTGTATATATGTAAAAGCCTAAAACCCTAATCCTAAAACCCTAACCCTAAAACATGTATATGTGTGCGTGTGTGTATTTATATGTGTCTCTCTTATGTGTATGCATGTGAGAGTGTATGTGTATGCATATGTGTATGTATGTGTGCGTACACATGCATGTGTATGTGTGTGTACACATGCATGTGTATGTGTATGAATGTGAGAGTGTATGTAATATATGCATATGTATGTGTATGTATATGTGTACGTATGTTTGTGTACGTATGTGTGTGTATGTATGTATGCATATGTATGTGTATGTGTATCTCTATACCTCTCTCTTTCTCTCTCTCTCTCTCTTATCTCTCTCTCTCTTTCTCTCTCTCTCTCTTTCTCTTTTATCATGTGCACAAAAACTCTCTTTCTCTCTCTCTCTCTTTTATCTCTCTCTCTATCTCTCTCTTTCATCTTTCCCTCTCGCTTTCTCTCTCTATCTCTCTCTATCTTTATATCTAATAAAGAATATCACAATCACTTACATCTATGTATGTGTATGTCTCTCTAGATTTCTCTATTTCTCTCTCTCTTTCATATCTCTCTCTCATTCTCTCTTTCTTTCATCTCTCTCTCTCTCTCTCTGTTTCTCTCTCTCTTTTATCTCTCTCTCTCTTTCTCTCTCTATCTCTCTCTCTCTCTCTATATCTCTCTCTATCTCTATTTCTAATAGAGAACAAAAAAATCACTTACATCGATGTATTTCTTCGGATCACTATCATCAAAGCCCAATCAACCTCATCTCTCATCAAATTCCAAAGAACCAATGTCAAAAAGCTCCTGCAAAACCAAATAAAAGACAATTTAGAAGAGAGAAAACATAGAGATAAAGAAAGAATGAAAGTACATGCATCACTTACCAAGATCCGAGATCTAAAGGGAGAGAGATGTGTGTGTAGAGAGAGAGATCTATGTGTGTGTGCGCACACAATACAATCACAATGTAGGTTGACGAGCACAATGTACGCGTGCATGGAAACTCGACACTAGCAATATGCAATTCAAAATAGTAGCAAGTGTCGACTTTTTGCTCTCGTGTCCGGTTATGTTAAAAGTAAGGTGCCGGTATAGGCACTGGTATAGGTGTCAATATGAGCGCCAGTGTAAGCATCGGTATTTGTTGCAAAATACTGATGCTCATACCGATGCCTATACTAGCACCTATACCCACGACTAGAAATCCTGACGTGTATACCGACCACAATATTCTAACAGTTATACCAATGGTCAAGTGATCGTCGGTATTGTTGATATATTTAGGTAGTGATGTGTGTGAACACACTAGGATGGCCGGGGAACTTTTTTCCCTCTTTAGGAGGTTTTTTTCCCCCAGCTTGTATATATGCCTATTGCTCTAATGGGCTACTTATCTTTGTACATTCTCTAGTAATACATTCAGTATTATGTGTTTGTGCTCCAAGCTTCTTCTTCTTCCTTGTGATGTTCGCGTGCTTCAACAGACGTCTAACTCCAACAATTGGTATCAGAGCAGGTCGTCGCTTCATCTAGGGCGCCGTCGACACTCCTCCGTTTGCAGTCTCAGAATCGCATGAATTTTGGTGAGCATACTCAGCGTGTTTTCGAGATCAAAACAACTTTGTTGTGTGGTGCTGAAATCGCGATCAGAGCTCATTTCGGCCTCCGAATGCACTATCACAACGCTTGTGCAAGCTATTTTGTCTTTTTGTGCCAAAGGTATATACCAGTTTTTGTTCGCTAGTTTAAGCGTCCCAAAGTCTGCTACAGGTTTAGAAGAAATCGTCTGGGCAGTTCTGTTCAACTTTTTGAGATACAGTCAATTTTCTGCATCAAGGTATTTTAGTCACTAGCCATGGCTGAAAGCAGTGATGTATTCTGTATGTTGGCTGTTGAGGATAAGTTGGATGGTACCAACTACCCATTGTGGGTTTATATGATGCGACATGTATTGGTTGCAAAAGGATTGTGGAACATTGTGCAGGGTGTTGAAAGATGTCCTGTTACACCTCTGACTACAAGTACTGCAAATACAGGTGTTGGAGCTGATGAAGATGGCTTCAAAGATGATATTCCGCAGATTCCTGTTCGTGCTTCTGTTTTTGCTGCACCTACTACAGAGCAGATTCGATGGCAGAGATGCCTAGGCACATGCATTGATAGCTTTGTCTGTCAAACGTGCCATTATTCCTCATATTCGCTCTTGCAGAACAGCTAAGGATGCTTGGGATACACTTACTACATTATACCAAGCTAGGAATGAGGCTCGTGTTGCTTACCTCCGAAAACAATTGGAGAGTGAGCACATGAATGAAGGTGATTCTATGGACAGTTTCTTAACAAAGATCAAAGACTTGAAGGAAAAGTTGATTTCTGCTGATGAGGTTATACAAGATAGCTTACTTATGCAGACCGTTCTGAATGGTCTTCCTGATTCATATCAGAGTTTCGCTTCTACTCTTCGGTTGATGATGAAAGGCAATCCAAATGCCTTATCATTTGAGGAGTTAGTCTCTGTTTTGTTGCAGGAAGATCACTCCAGGCAAAACAGGTCAATTATTTGAGTTGTAGATCAAGCTTTCCTGGCTAGTCAGAAGGGCAAAGGAAAATGGAGCTCTTCAACTAGTAAGCAGAAATCTGCTAATTCTGCATATTCGAAGAAGGAAGATAAAGATGAGAAGAAATCAGAAAAGCAAAAATTGTTTTGTAAGTACTGTAAAGGGAATGATCATATCATAAAGAACTGTCCAAAACTGGCTGCAAAAGAGGCAAAGAAGAAAGAGGCTGGAATGGTTGTTGCAGAAGCCTCTACACCAAAAATAGAGTCTGCTAATCTTGTGCAGGAAGAAGAATGGGCGTTCACTACTGTTTGCAGTTTTGACCCATTTTCTCATGATCAGTGCATGTCTGCAGTAGACTCAGATGTTTGGTACTTTGACAGTGGGGCGACCAAACATATTACCTCATAGCGCAGCTTCTTCTCTTCACTCGAGCCTTCCCCTACAGGGAATATTGTTACATGTGCCAACAACTCCTCTTATCCTGTTATGGGAGTTGGTAAGATCGTTTTGACTACTACTGATGGTAGTACTTTCACTTTGTCAGATGCTTTATTTGTGCCAGGGATCAAGAAGAATTTGTTATCAGTTTCTGTATTAGCCAAGATTGGCTTGGTTGTGAAATTTATTGATGACAGGTGTACAGTTCATGATTTGTCAAATGGTGATGTGATTATTGCTTCTGGCATTTTATGTCGTGGGCTGTATAAGCTCATAGAATATAAAAGATCTGAAAATGATTTTGGCATATGCAGTAAATGATTCTCGGGCTATGTCAGATGCAAAGCTTTGGCATGCACGCTTTGGTCATCTGAATTTTGCTAGTTTGCTACGCCTGCAGAAATCTGAAATGGTGTCCTCTTTGCCCAAACTTGAGGCACCTAGAAAACATGTTTGTGAAGGCTGTATTTTGGGCAAAATGCAGCGTTCCTCCTTTCCAAAAGATGATTCAGTTCGGGCTACACAGAATATGCAGCTTGTACATAGGGATGTCTGTGGTCCTATGCAGACACCCTCTTTTGGAAATTACCTTTACTTCGTGACTTTCATTGATGAGTTTTCTAGGCATGCATGGGTATATCCACTCAAAGCAAAGTCCGAAGTGTTCATGTGCTTAAAACAGTTTTTGGTTTTGGCTGAAAATCTGCCAGCATGTAAAATGGGCACCCTCCATTCTGATCGAGGGGGGGAATATATGTCTTCTGATTTTAATGCATTTCTAGCTGAACGTGGGATAAAACACCAGTGTACAGTGCCGTATACACCTCAACAGAATGGAGTTACTGAATGGAAGAACATGTCTCTCATGGAGATGGCGAGGTGTATGGTCAAGAGTCAGGCTTTACCTCATAGTTTCTGGCTTGAGGCTGTCATGTGTGTAGCATATGTACTGAACATGTGTCCCACTAAAGCGCTGCAGTCTATCACTCCATATGAGGCTTGGCATGACCACAAGCCATCTGTTGCTCATCTGCGTGGTTTTGGTTGTTTGGCATATGCACTAGTGCCTAAACAACATCGCAGAAAATTGGATGATAAGGTAGTAAAATGTATTTTTGTTGGGTACAGTTCTGAAAGTAAAGGCTATCGTCTGTATCATCCACAGACTAAACACATTCTGGTTAGCCGTGATGTTGTCTTTGTGGAAGATGTTATTCAACCATTGCTTTCATGTACTAAGGAGACATCTGTTAGCTCCAAAGACATGTATGATACTTTGATGCCTCTTTTTACAGGTGGACAGTCTAGTGCTGGTCCTAATGAGGCAACTTCTCAGCCTTTGCAGGTTTCATATGATGATGCAGATCATTCCATTTCTGATGTAGATTTACATGATGCACTTGTTGATGAGAGAGCTGATATTGAGCAGGCAAAAACTATGCCAAAATGGCTTGTGCAGACTTTGCGTGATAACAAATTAGATGCACCTTTATCATGTCGTACTCGTTCAGGCTCTCATAGTGCCTCCTTTGCATCAGATTGCTATGCTATGGCTGCATCTAGTCTCTATGATGAGAATGAGCCTATTTCTTTTGATGAAGCACAGAATTCAAAAAATTGGATGGCTGCTATGCAATCTGAATATGATGCTATAATGAAGAATGGTACATGGTCTTTATGTGACTTGCCTCCTGGCAAGAAGGCCACTGGCACTAAGTGGGTATGCAAGTTGAAGCATAAACCCGATGGTGCAGTTGACAGGTATAAGGCTAGGCTTGTTGCAAAGGGTTATGCACAGGAAAGAGGCATTGATTTTGATGAGACCTTTGCACCTACATGCCGTATGACTACTGTTCGGAGTATTTGTGCACTTGCAGCCCATCATGGTTGGAATGTACATCAGTTGGACATTAAAACAACATTTCTGAATGATGACTTGCATGAAGAAGTGTATGTTTTTCAGCCCTGTGGCTTTGTGGAGAAAGGGCATGAAAACCAGGTGTGCAGGTTAAAGAAGGCATTATATGGTTTAAAGCAAGCACCACGTGCTTGGTATGAGAAGATACATGCCTATCTGGTTGCACATGGTTTTGAGAACAGTCCAACTAAAATCAGCTTATATGTTAAGCGTGCTAATGATGTGCTTCTGATCATTGTTGTCTATGTTGACGACATGCTGCTCATTGGTCCTATTGAGAAGCATATTGCTGATTTCAAGGCTGATTTGCATGCCTCATTTGAGATGTCTGATTTGGGGCATTTGCATCACTATTTGGGCATTCAGTTTATGCAAGTTGATGGTGGAATGGCTCTGTGTCAAATGAAATATATTGACAAATTATTGCAGCATTTTGGCCTTGAAGACTGTAAGCCTATTGCCACTCCTATGGAGACAGGTTTACGATTGAGTCTTCATGATGCTGGAGATGCATTTGATGCTGTTCTCTATCAGCAAGCTGTTGGATGCTTGATTTACTTATGCATTACTCGACCAGATATTCAATTTGCTATCTCAAAGATGAGCAGGTTTATGCATTGCCCAGGAGTCATGCATTGGAAGGCGGTTAAGTGCATCTTTCGCTATTTGAGTGGTACTCGGCTACTTGGGTTGTTTTATCCCAAGGGGGGATCACTACCGCCAGATTTGCATGGCTTTTCTGACTCTGATTGGGCTGGTTGCTATGACACTCCTGTGTCCACCAGTGGTTTTTGCTTCATGCTTGGTAGCTCATGTATATCTTGGTTGAGCAAGAAGTAGCCTACTGTGGCCACTTCTAGTTGTGAGGCTGAGTATAGGGCAGCTTTCACAGCGATTGTTGAGTGTGTGTGGCTTAGACACCTTATGGCTGATTTAGGTGTTGGCCAGTCTTCTGCCACCACCATCTTCACTGACAGTTAGAGCGCATTGGCAGTTGTGAGGAACCCTGTGTTCCATGCTCGCACTAAGCACATTGAGGTGCATTATCACTATGTCAGGGAGAGGTTCTCTGCTGGGGAGATCAGCTTGGCATATGTGCCCACACAGACCTTTTCATGAAGGCTCTGTCCAGGGAGAAGATTGAAGCTTTTCGCAAAGCTTTGGGCTTACTTCCTTTTGTGGAGTGATTTCCACATAGCTTGGCACTTCCTTATACATGAGTGCCAGCTCCTTATTCACCACATCACTCCCAAGGGGGATTTGTTGATATATTTAGGTAGTGATGTGTGTGAACACACTAGTACCGTCGGGGCACTTTTTTCCCTCTTTAGGAGGTTTTTTTCCCCCGGCTTGTATATATGCCTATTGCTCTAATGGGCTACTTATCTTTGTACATTCTCTAGTAATACATTCAGTATTGTGTGTTTGTGCTCCAAGCTTCTTCTTCTTCCTTCTGTTGTTCGCGTGCTTCAGCAGACGTCTAACTCCAACAGGTATGATTTATTTGGTCTTTCAAACAATTTCCAATGGTCATATCGACACCGAGGTGTGATCGTTGGTATGACTAGCATCGATATGCCCCTCATATGTTGTAATGTCATTAAAAATGCATCAAAGTGCAATTATAAGACATGGCTTTGTTTGAAGAATCAATGTTTAAATTACATTTTCACTAGTGAGCCCCAATACATGCCATATTTTATGATCTTGGCTGAATACAATGTGGAAATTCAACACATCACTAGAAAGATCTCAACCCACACAACACAATTTTAGCATGAAGGTCTACCTTCAAAGGCACACTGCAAAACAATCTTTCAACATAATTGTCAAGTGGATCTATTGTATGAGTACACATAAATGATGTAGACATGGAAGAGGGAACCCCTGTATATTCTGTACAATCCATGTTACAGTCCCATCCCCTGAAGGAGAACATGGTCCGTATTCTCCATCAAGATCTAAATGATAAAAACCATCAAGGCTACACCAACTACCCTCATCTCAAACCACCACAAGGGCCTCCTTGGCAATAGTATACATGATGGTTACTATTCATCACTAGTTACCATGATTACCATTAGAATGACAGATGTCATGGAAAGAATGTAGATCAAGATATTTTACTTCATGCAAACCACTTTTAAAGTTTTTCAAAAAGTCAAAGACCACACGTCTCCACACCTAGTGTCGAGCACATGGTAACCTAGACCTTGTTTATGATATGAGTACAATGCCATCAATTGAATTCTGCTACAAATGGCACTGTCAAGTGAAGTAACTTCCCCCCCCCCCCCCCCCCCCCCCACTACAAGAAGACATCCAAAGAAGCGTTTACGACATGCTTTTGGGATTCCCACTCAGATATCTTAATTTCACGACCAACACATCTACTACAACTATTTGCATGTTAACAAATGCAATATTTTGCACACCACTGGTACCAACAACCAAACATGCCTGCAATAATCAACAAGCCCAAGCTTTAGGTAGTCCTTGTTAAAGGCATCTAGGTAAATGATCATTTCCTAGCACTCAATCTTCTATAGAATTACATTGATCATTCCCTTCAACAAGAATCTCTCAGGGATGACACATGCAAGAGGGATGGGAGTGTTGGTAATGCACAAGGTGAAGGTCCGACTAGAGGGAGCAAGCACCAAAGGTGAGGAATCATGTGAAGCAAGGCATGTGTGAGGCTAAGTGGTATTGATCCATATTTTCCAAATATCAAATTTTAATTATTTCTTTGGGTACCTAGATAATGATTTTTATTGATACCCTTGTACTATAGACACCCAATTTTGTATTCAAGTGCTCCATTTTGTGAAAGCCAAGGACTCCTTAAGCTTGATGAGCTCAGATAGAACTCATGTACAAAATTTCATAATTTTTGGGCCTCTTCAGATGCCTCAAATAAGTCCTAGAACCTAAATTTTAATTATGTGAGACACTATGTCTAAAACTAGCCAAAACTAGTAGGAAAACTATATAAAAAATTAGAGAGCTCATTTTTGAGGTGGATTGTTGCTCATTGTAGCATTTGATCTTGCATTGTGATTGAGAGCATTGGTAATAGAGAATCTTCTTCCTTCTATTGTTCCTCTTCTTTTCTCTACCACTTGAGTGTCTCTGTGTGTGTGTGTATGTATGTATGTATGTGTGCCTCTTGTGTGCTTCTCACTTTCCCCTATGCACAAATCATTTCCTCACAATCCTCATATCATCCTCACATCTCCACGGACTAACAATTAATGAGTGAACCTTCTTGATGTGGTACTCATCCTTGTCTAAAGTGACAAACACGTCGTTTGTATACTCCACCACCAATTGAAAGAGCATCAAAGGATGCAAATGATCATTTCTTATATCACATACCAAGCATAATCTCTTTGAATTGTTGGACATTGACCTTTACCTTTTCAATTGTGGTCTCCTTTTCTTCATTACCTTTTCAAGCTTTGTAATTTGTCCGGGTAAAGTTGTAATTATGCTTGCTAAAGTGATTACCTTCACATATGGATTTGACATTGTTATATAATCTCTTTCAATAACTTAATAGACAAGCTTCACCTGCACCAATGAACTAAAGTAACGTTGAGAGTTATGGAATCATGGATGATAAGAGGACATTTGATGATGAGGATAAAGTGAGCCATGGTCCTAAGCTCATTACTCGTTTCTCCAGCTTCATGACATTCATTTTGAGAGCTCACATCATTGTTACATCATTTATTTGTAGCAAACTCTCTATGCACATGAGCATGGATATTAGTTGATGCAGGAGCATGAGGATGTCCTCATATGAGGTTTCTAATAGGAGTCAACACCATCTTTGTCAAGAACTAGAAGAATATTATGAGAAACAAAGAAGAAAATTGGTTGGAAGGGGGTATAGAGTGTGATTTTTCCAAGAAAAAAAAGTGTTTTCTTTCATGTGGATAGGTGAAAGTGTATTTTAAAAAAAAAAAAAAAAAGTGTTTTCTTTCATGTGGATTGTGTATGACTTGAAATCATCATGAAAGGTCATTTCTTTTGGGGAACATAGCCATGGATTTGATGGTGCGGAAGTTTAGCTTTGGAGACGTTCTAAAAATATTACTTTTTTATAAAAGAAACTTAAAAATGTGTAAAAAAGAATCAATTCTAACATATATATTAAAAAATGGTTCCTTATAACTAAAGAAACAAGAAACGTTGAAAATGAGCCTTGAAAAAAGAAGTCATTTTTTTCCGCATATATGCATGGATTTGATGATGTGCAAAAGTAGATTCGCTTTCTATGTTTCTGAAAGAAATAACATCTACTTTTTGTATGTTTTTTGTGATGATGTGGAAAGAATTTTGTTTCTATGATTGTAAAAGACATAACGTCTACTTTTTATATGTTTTTTGTTTATGTCAATCTTAGAGGCTTGGGGGTACAAGAGTGATGTATATCATACCCTTTTTTTTTCAAATCGATGATGTGTACCAATGATCATTGGGAGAGATAATGATGGTTAATTAATTTACACCCCTTTGATGAATCTCATTGAGCAAAGATCCAACATGGATGATATAATTTGTTCTATGATATCCTTTTCTAAATAGACTGTTTTAAAGAACCCATGGATCCTATGCTAGCCTTCCATCCCATCAAAGCAAGTGTGTTACTTCTCTCATTATGATCCCAAACATCTAAGTCACTCACCATTAATATAGATATCTTAGTGGTTCAATTTGTTGTGTTTGTTCCAATAGTTTTGCTTTTTCTCTTTGATTTTGGTACATTTAATTTACATAATTTTGTTCACTGTATATTGTGGAAGATGGACAAGAGAATTAGGAATATAAATATTCCAATTCACAATTCTAAATATTTAGTGAGTTTCAAATGGAAATAGTAAGAGCTAAAGAGGACAATGACCAGTAAGAATTTGTGAAGGCTGATCAAAGAAAACTGAATATAGATGGGATTTCATGTGCCTTTCCTATTCAAAGAAAAAAAAGAGAGAAAAGAACTATGCTGAGAAGTTGAGGATATGATTTTTCACCTTCTCATAAGAATTATGTGATACAAGGGTTACATGAAGTTGCTCCATATATTACAAGTTTTTATAATGCAATTTAATTGATTTTTATTTTTTATTTCTCACTAAGTTTCTATAATCCAATTTAATTGTTTTTTTATTTTATATTTTTTTGTCAAAGTTCCAACCTCCAACCTCACATAGACACCTTTCATATACTCTACTCTTGATTCGTGAACAACGTCTCCCACATAATTAATAACAAAATTAATAAGAAAATTGGTTACAAAATTGATAAGAAAATTAATAAGAAAGAAAAGAGGCTGCGTGTAGGAGAGGGCACCGTTCAAGGGGCACGCCCTGTTAAGACGGATGGCAAGGCAGGAGGCAGCGTAAGACAGTCCCGCTGTGTGTGTGTCGGTGTGTGTGTGTGTGAGAGAGAGAGAGGAGAAGGATGGGGGTCAAGTGCATGCGGGATGTCGTCGCGCACCATGTCTGCTCGTCGATTGATGGGATGCACGTTGAATCGTTGAGTGACGTAGAGATGGTAATGCGAGGACTGGGCTACGGGAAGACCGAGAAGTTCGAGACATCGGAGGGCCAATGGCTGCGCTTCCTCTGCAGCAGCCTGCCGACACCCTCCGCTCCCCCTGACGGTCGTCCCCCCCAAACTCCCAGCGAGTACGCGTACCTTCTCAAACTCCCTATTCACCTTCACGTCCAACCTGAACCCGAAGTTCATTTTCGGCCTTTCGTCCAGGCCGTCCTCTTCTTCACTGGTAAAGATGTTTTTCACCTTAAGAAAGTCGAGTAAGTTCTCTCTCTCTCTCTCTCTCTCTCTCTCACACACACACACACACACACACAAATATATACACGCACGCACATTTTTAAACCTTAGCGTCGAACACCATGGATTGAAAACGCCATATTTGTGCTATGCGAAGATGATGCTTAGAGGCTCCACGCAGTATCAGTCACATGGATTGAATCTTCATATGTAGGAAAGTTTTTGGTGATTCTTCTCAGCATATCGCAAGCGAAAGATGACGCTTCCCGTTCATCAGAGTTTTCTTCCGTTCCGGCACGCTAATGCTGTCTGCCTGTTTCTTCATGTAGCTGCGAAGATAAATTCTGTAATTACCTCACAAGTTGTAAAGAGCTTTATGGATACCAAAGAGCCCCTAGAGGTCTCCAACAATACTGATCAAAGGCCTCTAGACCCTCATACGTTAGATTTCTTAGTGCGAATGACAGATCAGTGATCTCTAAGTTCTTGCAAGGCACATTACAGAATTCTTGAGTGAAGTGTTCCACAATTCGTGGTTTCAGAGAGAGAAAACAGGTACTCTAACGGATATCACTTCTACTGGTCAAATCTGCCCTGGGCTTCTCCAAAGTTGTGAGCATGTCGGAAATACACGTATTGATATGCCTACTTGCACAATGCGGACGGAGGTCTTCAGCAATGTTGATCAACGCTATTTTCGAACATGGCGACAATAAATTACTCAACGGGGATTGCAATATAGTAAATTTGGTTATACAAATAACAGTAAAAGAAAAGTTTTTGTTTCAGGGACAGAAATTCAGGAGCTCTCACGAATAATACTTGTACTTCTCTTCTCCATCTCTCTGGGCGGTGAAATCCTTACTTCCAGTATTTCTTCCATATTTTGGACCTGAATGCTCCCTAAAGTCTTTTGTCCAAAACTTCTGTATTTATATGCATTTATCTTACGTATATACACCAAATCCTCCAAGAAATTTTCCATCAGACTTGAAATTTGAAGAATAATGCACACATCCAGGCCCCTTTATCTTCCACATTATGGAGTGAAGGTCAGGCCGATGATCGATCTATGGATAGTGGACCTTCAATCAAAGGTTCAAGGTGTTTTGCATTACACCACGCACGGACGTCGCACCTACGACTCTAATGCTCTATTCCTCAATGTGAATCATAGAGGAAGATTTTAACTGTTACAAGTTACAACACCAATGCAATATCCTTAATTGAAGAGCTCGTGGCGTCGTAGAGAACAAAGGTCAAATGTGCTCGATCTGAACTGGATTTCACTTCTTCATCTTTGCCGCTGATTGTTTCTTCACATTCGTGGTTCGTTCAAGCTTAATTAAATGCATGTGACATAGATCCATGTATAGAGAACTCATCCATTGATACGCGTGTATTAGGTATAGTCATAAAGCCACGTTAGGGCTCGGCAGTAGTGATCAAATTCATTTTGCTCTTCTATATGTTCAAGCACAATATTCTCTTTTAATAGTTACATTGTACGGTGAAATATATCTACATATAGAGCTCCACAATTCGTGCTTTGTAAACAGAAGACAGGAATTGTAATGAGAGATCCACGATTTATCAATGCCGTCCACTATTTCTCATTCCAGAGAGAGAAAATCTGGAACTTAAGATAAAATAACTGGATTTCGCTTCTCCATACTCGTCGTTGCTGATAAATCTGTGCTGTACTGCATATTCGAGCTTTTTGTATTGTATGCGTTACGGATTAATTTTTCCAGAATCTGTACATTATATGTAACGCCATCAAAGCTGTCCGACAACAATGATCAACACTTTTTTATGCTCATCGTGTTAGCTTATTCTACTGAAATTGTGCCAATACAGTTTGTTGATTATTATTAGAGCTCATATTTATCCCAGAATACATCGGTATCATATATCCACGTATACAGATAAAACCCTTAAAAGTTTCCGAGAATATTGATCACTACTTTCTTTACGTTCGTTATGTCGGATCAATCTTCCACGGTAATCCAATTGCATTTTATTGATTATAATTGGAATCAACAGTGTAATACTCTGGTCTGTGCTCCATGATTCATGGTTCCTAAATGAGAAGAATGGATATTTACTTCTCCATCCCAATTCCTGGTAAGATGTACATCGATCAGTCTTTTGGTTATCATTAAAATAAACTAGGTTATCCAACGGGAATCGCATTGCGACATTTCAATTGTTGGAATCAACAGTAAAATGTTCGTATCTAAAGAGCTGAACTTTTATGTTTCCAAAATGAAAGAAGGTACCACATTAGCACATAAATTTCTATCCCTCAGCTGATTGTTGTATTTCTGTGCGCGTATATTTGTACGAACGCATCTTGTCGATAGTATTCACACGTAACAAGTCATGTTTTACTGCACGGGATACTTTAAGGCATACATAAATCATTTTTCCGAGTAGACCTTACAAAGAAAAAATGCTGCCTTCTCCATCTTTGCCGCTGATTAAGTCTTTACAATTCGTCGTTCGTTTGAGCTTACTCAAATGCACACGACATAGATCCATATATCGAAGACTCCTCCATTGATTCGCGTATATTATGTATAGACAGAAAGCCACCTTAGGGCTTGGATGTAGTGATCAAATGCATTTTGCTCTTCTGTTTGTTGGATTACTTCATGGAATTACTGTATTCTCTTTTAGTAATTACAATATACAGTGATATATCTACACATAAAGCTCCACAATTCGTGCTCTCGTAAATAGAAGAAAGGAATTGCAATGAGAGATCCACGCTCACATTCGTAATCAATGACATCCCCTATTTCTGGTTCCATACAGAGAACATGTAAAGCTTAAAATAAAATAACAGGATTTCGCTTCTCCATACTCACTGTTGCTGATAAATCTGTGCGGTACAGCATTTTCGAGCTTCTGTATTCTGCACAGTATATGTAAAGCCACCGAAGATCTCCGACAACAATGATCTTATCTTACTGAAATTGCGCGAATACAATTTGTTGATTGTAATACTAAATAGTATAAACTTTTGAATTCAGAGTTCCGGGGTTCGTGGTTTCATGGGATCACAAGTAGTATAATCGGCCATAGCTGGATCTCACTTCTCTGGCGCTGGTCATGATAAGTTTTGTACTGTTCAGCATTTATTTAAGCTTGCATATTGTACCATAAAGCTATAGAGTTCATATTTATCCAGAATACATTGGTACCATATATCCATGTGTACAGATAATGCCCCTAGGGGTCTCCAACAATATTGATCACTACTTTTCTATACCTTCATTATGCTGGATCAATCTTTGACGGGAATCGAACTGCATTATACTGATTGTTGGAATCAACAGTGTAATACTACGGCCTGTGCTCCATGACTTCACCATCATAATTCCTTGTAAGATGTACGTCGATCAATCTTTTGGTTATCATTAAAATAAACTACGTTGTTCAACTGTTGGAATTAACAGTTTAACTGATCGACAACGTGATGCCCTCCTTGCGTATCTTATTCTGTTAATGGAGCGGTTAACATATAAGCTAGATGGTTCAAATCATGAAGAAATAGTGAAAGCGCTAAACACAGTTCTCTCAACAAAACTTTAAATATATCTTTCTAGATGGCATCGTATCAGGTGGAACAAACATGCAATCATGGTAATCACATTGAGGGCATTGATATGATGGGAAAATTTTCAAATGTTTTGTGCTCTGTATTCATCAAAGAAAATTTGCTACAATGTTACCAAATACATCATAATTTAATACACGCGATTTACACAGGATTTGAGATTTATAACTTACAAACTTAATCTTTGCAATCTTAACTGAATAGTTTTTTCTTCAACACTGGATTATAAATGCAATGTCCGTCTTACACTCGACTTTGCTTCTGAACTTGATTGTGATGTGCATTGAACTGTACATGCATTTTAAACATTTTAAATAATGGACGAGAAATATCCATTTTAAATAATGGACGAGAAATTTCCACATCCATTGATTTTTTTCGACATGTGGCACAATACGTGTATCCATATTTGATGCTGGAAGTTATATAATATGTACATCACCCATTTTTAATTCGTGATTATAGTTTTACATTGGATTATGCATTAAAGCACTGAAAACTTCTAAGTTCTCATAATCTCACAGAAATGTATCCATAACCTTAAAGACTTGATAAAGGAATTCAATCTCTCTCTCTCTCTCTCTCTCTCTCTCTCTTTTAATTCCATATCACAATAATTATTGAATATTTTATTTAGTTTTTAAATATTGGATTTGCCATTACTTTTAAACTACTTGTATAAGGTCAAATATGATAAAGTTTATGACGCATTATATGTAGGGCAATGGTTTTAGTGTGATGCCAATGATGTGAGGGGAATCGAAATTGACACTATGTTTCTATTGGTTACATAAGTATGCATCAACATCATTGCATTTAGAGTTTCCTAAGAGCTACATGCATGAAGAATTCATACAAAATCGTCTGATAATACTAAAATGACTGAACCATGTATTTTTAGAAATGCATCATCCCTTCTATGAGTTCTTTTGATACTCTACTTGGTTCATAAAAAGAACTTTGATAAGAATGCAATTAGGGGATTTCATATCCTTAATTATGATTTTCTTGAATCCTTAATGAAATTAGAACATTATGACCACTTGTACCTTTGTAGTTGAGCTCATGTTTGATATGAATTTCTTTGTACATAATCGAGGTCTCCTCCCTAGAAGTATGAATTTCTATTGTAGCAAGACTGCTTGTGAGATCCCAATTAAATATTTTCCACTCTCCTTTGCTATTGTCCATGTGCACCTCTGCTAGAAACTTCTCTAAGGCCCCGTACACTTCCTATATGGCCATCGTGAGAAGACAAGATTACATCAAGTTCTTGTGCTAGGGCCTTGTCTCCCCAGAACTCTTTTCCTTGATCCTAGTAGGGTCCTTGAATTATGCCAAAAAATATAATGGCAAGCCATCGAGGCCTAAATAAACATGGAATATAGCACACTCCCCCCTTCTTGAGATCATTGTCCTCAATGATATAGGAGCAACAAAAAATTTTGAATCAAAAGAAAGGATTCAAGAAGTGTTGGGGAGTGGATTGATTGTTTGGAATAATAGATGTTATGGATAGAGAAAATACACTAGTATCTCTTTTATCTATCATGCACACCAAGACATAGTTGTGCTAGTCTTGGTCATACTCTAGGAGTCCATTTGATGCCCATGAGTGCTTATGTGAACATAATACATGCTCTGAATAGCCTCAACGTCCATCCGCCTAGATCTAACCACTAGTTGTGGCAACTTGTCACAAAAAGGGACCTTGGTAGTTTGCACTTGTTTCCATAAAATGATAACTTAAAATTTTTTAGATGCATGAGAAAAACTATGCACAAAGGGAAAGAACAACTACTATGCACATCAAATTGTGAGCCACTTGTTTTGTAATTAACTAAATGTAAAATTGATAAAAAAATTTAAAAGGGTATAATAATCTTTTTTATAGTCTCACTATGCCCAAATTTAAAGGAAAATGAGCTCCAAATATAGTGCATGCCTTCTTGGAAATCATAAAGAGGTTCAATTTCTAACTTTGCAAACATGATTTCTACTTGAGATAAAGCACTATTTACGAGATTTAATCTTCCCAATGTCATACTTTCAATTTTTTGTTAATTATGAATATGCAACTCTAGCTAAGTGAAAGGTGAAAAGACTTGAGCTCCAAAATCAATGAGTCACATGCAAGCATTGAATCTTAGCACATGCATATTATCTCTCATAAATAAAACTATACATACATAGTAAAAATCCTCTCTTTTTGGCCCTTATATATAGTAATTTCCACAAGGCTATTTCAATTTTGAGAGCATTTCCCATAGAGTGTAGTTCTTATGAAAAATAGCCATAGATGAATATAAAATGGGGATTTTTACAAACATGATATACAACATTAAATTAAAAAAAAAAAGGCTACGCAAGAATTCATCTTCTTAATTGTTCAATGACGGGCATGAAGTCAATGCAGTTTAGGTATGATTTGATAAAGCAATTAGGATAGATTTTCATGTATATAAATCTTGAAAAATAAAACTTATACTCCCTTTCAAATCATTCCATTTTCCTTGACCCTCAAGTTACAAGCCCAGTAATAGAGTTATGTACCTATAAAAGCGTATATAGACACATTAGTTGGAATGGAAACTTGACAATTAAATTCCAAGATAATATATTCTTGAACTATTGGAGTGATTTACTTTGCTATTTTTTTTAACCAAATATCAATTAATTCTCAATATGTATGGTTATATCGTAGTTCAAAAATACACACCTTCAACACTTGCGACTAAAGCAAGCTTGGAGCTAAAAATAATCCAATTTTGGTTATTCTTTTCAGATAAATAGCTACCTATCTCTAGTGAACTCTCGTCAGTGCTAGTACACTAATTTGATAATTGGGGTGTAAAATTTTGTCCAAATTTTCTCCAATATTCATATATGATTTTCAACTATAATCTTGAGAGTATATATAAACTCCAAAAGGACTGAATACATTGGTTTGTTGCTAAACATATTACACCTACAACTATAATTCTCCTTTAAAGGTCTCAAAAGTTCATGAAATTTGGTATGGTAAAAGTTATAACTACCTTCAAAATCTCATATCTAAATCATCTAAGAATGAAAATTTATGCTAATTTTAGTATTTAATAGTTAATATATAACTAGAAATCATTAAGAAAAGTTTGAGCTCTTGAAGGGACAATTATTTTGGCACATTTCTGAACTATGTACTTATTTTCTGAAATTTTTAAGCACAAATCTTTTCTAATTTTTCATGGGCTTTGCATGGTCAATGTTGTTTTTGAGTGGTTGCATTTAATCGGGAAAGGACAATGGAGACCTCCCATGTGCATCCGATTTCAAATTCTTTTCTCATCTTTAAATAAAAAAATTGATATTTTTTGTGTCATGATCCTTGAAAGGATGAAGGAAATGTGATGTAGGCATTTCGATCACGTGAGATCCAATGCCCAAAGTTTGTGAGGGGAGGAAATAAAACATGCTTGTAAATCTAAGCCTTTGGATTTTCTTGCAAATCGGGTGGCTCACATAGAAGGAAAGCAGTATGGATCTAGATTTAATCAAATGGAAGGTAGTATGACAACCTCTTGAAGGTGCTCATACAGGAGCCACCATTCAACTATTGCCAAACATGGATGATTGTCCTCAAAAGATAACCTTTTGGGATCATTAGGGGAAAAAATGAACCCTGCATGGGCCTTGTAAGGATCCCTAATTTTTAGGGATTAAGCTTAATTCTGTTCTTGTTTAAGGGGACAAAGTGCATTTAATAGGGCACTTTTTAGTAGGCTGGAGTAGGCTTTTTTTAAGGCTTCAATAGGCCTCTCTCTTTCTTATTCTAGAGAGAGAGAAAGAGAATCTACTTTCCACATCATCAAACTTGTACATGTATTTGAATAAAAAAATGAATTTTTTTAAAAAGTCTCATTTTCAGTGTATATTAACTCAAAAGAGCCTATTTTTTAATATATATGTCAGAAGTCACTTTTTTGGGCCCATTTTCTGAAGTTTCTTTTAGAAAAAGTATAATTTTCAAACTCCCTCCAAAAGTAAGTGCCACATCATCAAATCCGTGATGTTGCTTCCCCCAAAAAATGACTTTTTTCAAATTTCATCATTTTTAGCCATACTCAGTGGAAAAATACACTTTAACCCATACACATACAAGAAAACACATTTTTTGAGCAAAACATATGCTTTAGACTCCCTTCCAACCAGTTTTTCATCTTTGTTTTTGATATTGTTGGTCATTAGCAAAGATGGTGTTGACATGTATCACAAACTTCATAGTAGAACGTCCTCATGCTCCTGCATCAACAAGTATCCATGTTCGTGTGCCTAGAGAGTTTGCTCCAAATACACGATGCAACAATGATGCCAATTCTCAAAATGAACGTCGTGCAGTTGGAGAAAAAAGTATTGATCTTTGGGCTCATGGTTCACTATATCCTCTTGATCCAATATCTTCTTACCATCCAACATTCCATAACCTCTCAACTTTACTTCAGTTCATTGGTGCGGGTGAAGCTGGACTATTAGGTTACTACAAGCGATTATCTACACATTCACTTGCTACTGCTAAGTATTGGTTCCAACAATATCACATCCATCATATGAGGGTGGTCACTTTAGAAAGCACAATCAAATCTTTACAAAAACAACTTGCAGATTTGGAACAGGATATTGAAGCAAAACAAAGCACAATTTCAAAGTTAACTACCAATCTCCAGCAGCTGAAAGAGACTCCACTTGGTATGAGACATAGGAAAAGAGCATTGTCATCCTTTGAAGCTCTTTCAAAAGGTGGTGGAGCATGCAAACGACGTATATATGCAACAAGGTGAGTGTTTGTTTTACTTTTATATGTTTTAATGAAGATTTGTAATGGAATCTTTCATTGTGTAGGTCGTTTATTCAAGACATAACTGCTTCATCAACAACACAAGACCAATTCAAGCTGATGAATAGCTGTATAAACACCAAAGAAATCACTTCTGCTTTAGACTCACGCATAGGAAAGTGTATTAGAGTTGTTGTTGAAGCTGAGTTTTCAAAGAAGTTAAAAAATCTTATCACAGTGCAAGATGTGCAGGCAATATGTGACGAAGCGGGCATCAATAGAAATGGGTATACTGCAATGTACACCCTTCTCAGGCAAGCCTTACAATCACAAGGTATTTCTCAAAGTATATTTCCATGCCCATATAAAGTGTCTATCAATAAAAAAAACTTCAAATGAGGATGTGACTCGTACTATTGGACAATATTTATTCATAGAAGAAACTATGCCTGCCTCTGTTTATCATCCAAATATTCCCAAGAAGCAATCAAAAATCCTATCTACACAAGGATTTACTTACACTAAATTCAACAATATATTTGTGGATCTTCAGAAGCTTCAACAAGCAATGGTTCACTTTTATAGTTCAACAATCAAAGGTACCCCTACTACATTTTATTTGGTGTTGAAGTTTTATTGCATTCAAGTGTCATATTAAGATAATGTTTTCTCTTTTGTGCAGACTGTAATGTTAAGTTAAAGTTCATACTGAAGCTTGATGAGTGTCAAATCATAAAGGGTCGGCGACTAGCAAGGTTGAGTGTGACGCTAATGAACGAAATTATGGACCATGCAATGAGTGATGAAACTTTAGGAGGGAGGGACCATTTGACTTACAGTGTGCAATCAGAGAGAGATATCTGGTGGTTAGGTGCTATAGAAGTTCCCAAAGAAACAAATAATGTTATTTCATGGATTTTTAGTAGGACTCCGTGGATTATGGAAGTTATCTCTTCTCAAATACATGGGCAAAAGCTTTTTGTAGATGATATAGGTGATTTTGAGGTAGAATGGCATTTGGGTGGAGACCTTAAGAGTATAAAATGCATGTTAGGTTGTAAACAAGGAGCATCTTCTCTCTATCCTTGCCCATATTGTACACAAGGTTACAAAGGATCTAAGAGATAGTCTAAACATGCAAGGGCATTGACGAGAGTTGATGACTCTGAAGAAATTGATGAAACAGACTCATCGAATCACAGGGAATGGGAGATATCACTTTTGAGGTGTTCAATGTTACAGGAACCGACTCATGATAAAATAAGCAATGATTGGAACCCCATTATCCCATTTCCATTAGTCAATGTTCACTTTTGTACTTTGCATGCATTCATGAGGATCTTTGATAGGCTTTTGAAGCTCCATGTTGAATATGCATTTACAATGAAACCACTAGAGAGGTCTACAATAGCAATCCAAAAAATAGAAGATCTTTTGAATTCTATAGGTTGTCATGGTGGCCACGTATCTTTAGTTGTTAAGAAGTATGGTGAGTCTCAAGAGATTTTACAACAAGTTTCAATGACTAGGAAGAAGGCATGACGTTTCTTTAGAAGAGATGTGAATAGTCAAGATGATGGGAAATGGGAGCTTTGGAAGGACCTCTGTTCAATTACAACAGACAATGATAGTCAGGTTGATCTCATTAACAAGCGAAAGAAGGTTTGGTCATCGTTCGATCAATTGTTACGTTTGATGTGTTTGGTTTCCACTAATGCTTCACAACGAGAATTATTCCAAGTGACTTTGAAGGATTTTACACAATCATTCATCTTATCTTGGGGAGAAAGCAACATTACACATTACATAGTAAGTTTTGCTTACATTTTTTTATTTGGTCTTAAACACTATGTGTATATCTTATTGACCAGATCATAGCATATTCTTTTTGCACATGGAGCATATTTTATGAATCGATATGGATCACTGGACATTTTTAGTACACAAGGAATGGAGAAGTCACATTACAGGGCTAGAGGTGTTTACTTTAAAAACACTCGTCATGGGGGTGGTCTACTCCAATCAAACTATTTAGAAGAAATGTTCAATTGGTTTTTTCGTGCGACATTTGCTAGAAAATATGTAATGGAAAAGGCATGTGAGTCACGAATAGCAAAGATTACATGAAAGCTACAACATGATATTGCAAGAGAGAAGTGGATGTCATCGTCAGGACCCGTACATCATGCCCAATGGCGTGCACAAAGAGTTCGCGAGGGTTCTGCTTGGAAATAGTTTCCAAACTCTTAAAATGCATTATTCTTTTCAAGGTTTTTATAACCCCTTTCACTTCAAATAAAATTCTACTATTTTTGTGAATATACTTTTAATGTCTTAAAACTAATTTTTATCCATTTAAATGTGAACAGGACAATTCTTAAGTGAAAGCCTATAAATAGAGGTGTCCTTCCTCATTTTACCACTTTACAACCTAAGAGAATGGCACGCACAAAGCAGACTGCTAGGAAGGATCATGTCGTCTACCCTAGCCATGTGCAAGGTACTCAGCGCCCAACATGGATGACACCCCACAAGAAGCGTCGAACCACAAGCCACTCTTCAAGACGAAACTTGGGTGCAGGGACACAGTCCGATAGCATTGCATCGCGGGGGGATGAAGCTTCACCAGAGAGAGATGTATCCCAAGAAATAAATTATTCCCCTTCCGCATCTGATGAGGAGCCCCCAATCAGGACACCAATCAAGGTGAGGCCCAAACAACGAGGACATAGACGAGTTGTGATTGAGACATCAAATTTATCGAGTTCCTCAGATGAAGAAATTATAAATGAGCCACCATGGAACAATGTGATATCCCCGTGAACCATCGAGTAACACAAGGAGGCAAGACACTCCCCCCAGGACAAGGACAAAGACCAACCGATGAAGAAAGAGAGCAAGGTCGGGTAGAGGAAGTAAATGATGAGGCAGGACCATCTAGGCGTCCTCCAAGAAGAAAGAAGAACTATCAACCACATCGTAGACCACAACGACCACAACCCAACATCCCCCCAAATGCAAGAGCACCACAAAGGTGCAGAAAGCAAACCAGAGCCTTTGCGGAGATTCGACACTATCAAAAGTCTATGGAGCTTCTTATTCCACGAAGGTCATTTGCAAGAGTTGTGAAGGAAGAGATCCGACGCTATTGCGCTGGACTTCGTATCCAAGGGATAGCCATTGAAGCTCTCCAAGAAGCTGCAGAGGTGTATCTTATATCAATGTTGGAGGACTCTAACCTATGTGCCATCCATGCAAAGAGAGTGACAATACAACCTAAAGATTTGCAGCTAGCTAGGAGAATTAGAGGGAATAACCATTAACCATAATTTGTACTCCCTTGTTTGGAGAACCTTTTGTATATCCCATATGATGAATATTTTGTAAATCCCAAATGATGAATATAATCTTTGTCTTCTCATATTTGCCCTCCCAAGTGTTTATCTCTTAGTGTAAATGTTTTGAAGTTTATTTCTCCTATGTTTGTAGGTGTGTTTTTCCAGTACCTCTTTGAAGTGTTTTTCATAGTTGTATCATTCTTTTTTATGTACTTGTTGTAAGTGGTAATGCTATTTAATACATTTCATGGCCAAGAAATGCCAAAAAAAGGCCTTCCACAGAAACGCGGGGATGGGCCCTGCAAAAGTTTTGCAGGGCCTATCCCCCCGTTTTTGTGGCAGGCCTTTTTTTGGCATTTCCAAGCCATGAAAACACATGCCATTCACATTGGGGCATATGATTGGCCTTGGCTAGAGTGCACTGCATGCTAACCCCCTGACCAATAGCTAAGCAATGTTTATGAACATACATGTACTTATTTCCTCCCCAAGTGAAGTGCTAATTGAGGGAGATAGACTTGCAATATAGGTAACCTAGTGCATAGGATGGCCTAGGAATGCAAAAAAAAGGCCTGCCACAGAAACACGGGGATGGGCCCTGCAAAATTTTTGCAGGGCCCATCCCCGCGTTTTTGTGGCAGGCCTTTTTTTTTGCATTCCTAAGCCATTGCATGCATTTTGGGCAACACAAATTACAAGAAATAATGGAAAAGATTGATTAAACTGTGCAAAAGTTATGAGATTGTCAAAACCATAAAGATATAATAGATTCAATGCACATGGAAATTGGAAAAACAAAACATTGGTATTATAAAGTTTTTACAATTGGCTCTTGGCCTTGAGCCTCTCCACTACAATCTTTCTTCTCTGAAAAGATAGAGGCAATTGGTAAGTCAAAAC
The DNA here is from genome assembly GCA_020310875.1 of Ceratopteris richardii. Taxonomy (NCBI): domain Eukaryota; kingdom Viridiplantae; phylum Streptophyta; class Polypodiopsida; order Polypodiales; family Pteridaceae; genus Ceratopteris; species Ceratopteris richardii. The sequence continues at coordinate 133,403,389 of CM035426.1, read as the reverse complement.
TGATTGGGATATTAATTGAGGGTCTGTCAATCCAAGACCCAAATCTATTCCTATTTGACCTAATATTTTTCCTCTAAAGTTAACTCCTAGGGTAGTAAGGGCAAGGGACTTCCTAACTAGAAATATACAATTGGTCCCTTGCATTATTGTAGATAGGCACAAAACTTTACTCAAGGCCTTCATACACCAATTCATGAAGTGTCCTTGAGGGGAAAAGTCCTTGTGGATTATTACAAAATCTTCCTTTGGCAATTTTCCAATGTATTGTGCCAAGGAAGAGCCATGGCCCCGAGAAACATGGTCACCACCACTCCTTGCTGCAAATTTATCCACTTCAATTGTTTCTTGCACATAGTCAATCATAAAATTAAATAGATACATCTTGTATGAATATGAGACAACCATAAATGTCAGTAGAGACTTACATCTTGAAGCCTGTCTTCATCCTCTCCTCTTCCCATTGCATCTAGTGGAATTGATGAATGGGCCATGCCACTTTGCTCCACAACAGGGGATGTTGGAATCTTCTTCTCCAAAATTCTTTCCCTTGCTGTGGCTAGATCTTCTTCAGTGGCATCTTGGTTGGCATGGCTCAAAATCTCTTCACACACAAATGCAATGGTGTCCGCAACTGAATCACCAAGTGGAATTGTTGCCTTTTTGATAATGTCAGAAGTGTTGTCCATGGGAACATCCGAGGTTGAGCAGAAAATACTAAGGCATTCGTCGAGGCGGAGACCGAATGCCTTCTCAATATCGTGCAGGAACAAAAATTCCTCTCCATCGACAAGTATAACTGAAAACATTTCCATCTCTACCTCTGGTAGAGTGGGTTCCACGGGGTCTAAGTTGGAGGGTGGACTCTTCTATGTACTGGCTTCCTTTAATTTGTCCACTACTCCTTGAGGAAATTCTCTGGATATTTTTTGACTCTCTTCTAATAAGTTGAGAGCTTCTGTCTGGGGTTCCTTCTTGTCATCTACAAAACCCCCAGTAACAAGATGGGGTAGGTCCATGGGTGAAGGTTCGGGCTCCTCATTGACAAAAAAGATTGTTGTTGCTATGTAGGAAAGATATTTTCTTCCCATTTTCCTTTTCTTATTTAACTGTTTAATTAAGAGCACTGTGTCATCTAACAGGTGCCCTGAAGCCTCAGCAATAGCCATGAAACGCTTTAAGCGCTTTGCAAATGCCTCATCTCCTTTATGAATGTAAAAAAGCAGGTCACAGGGATCCATTTACACTCATATGCTGGAATATCTATGGCATATCTTAATATATAGAATTCCATAAAATCTGTGATCTCATCGATCACATCGAAATTCATGGCTATTGTCCCTTCAAGATTAGGGACTCTACAGACTAGGTCATACAAATCCGTACGACCATTGTAGTCTGTAGTATCCAAAAACTCCATGAATAGATGAATGGGAAAAGACGAGTGCAAACCTACAGACCTAGACACTTTTGTGAATTTCAAAGAGTTATGTATATCCATTACCATCTTTTGCTTCAAAGATGATACGGACCATATATCAAGTTTTGGCCACTCCAAGCTAAGAAGAGAATGTACTTCAATTCTCTCTAACCTTCCAAAACCATTCATTGTAGAGGGTACAACATATCTATGTGTGTAAAAGAAAACTCTATCATGGTAAAGTTGAGCAGGAGATATATTTGGAAAGACTAGTGCACCAACATCTGCATGCAATGCCTGGAAAGTACCTGTAAGACTATGAAGTGGTTGCTCTTCCGCCAAAGTAGAAGGAAATATATTTGAAACAAACAAAAACATATCTAAATAGTTCAGAAATATATTCGACACAAGAAACTTACAGTTCACTGGATATCTCATACTACTAGAGTTTTCAAGTTTCATAGTTGCCATTGTGAAAACATGTTGTACAATAGCAACCATCCCATTGTCTCTGTGCTTCTTGAAGCCAAGTAACTTTCCCTTCCAATGAAGATCTAAGTTTCCACGATCTCTAACTCGATGAGGCCCAACTCTAGAGGGTTGCATGTACACCCATGCACCTTTGGAGTACTCATGTGATAGCCACTGTCCATCTGTGGCTTTGATATTGTGACATCTTAATGTGAGGATTTCATCTTTTGGTCACCTAGAAGCTTTAGATGTTGCCATTGAAGCTAAAGGTCTTCAAGCTACAACGTAATTCAAGATAGGAGATGCAGGTAGGTTGGAGTGTAGAAACAGGAGCTTCAATGGTGTGCTACAGAGTGAAAGTAGTGGGAAAAGATGACTTTTTTGGGACCTGGGTACGAAAATGTGAGGTTTAGGAGGGAAATAACTCTTTTTTGAGTGTTTTTGAAAAAACTCATTTTTTTCAGCTCAAAACATGCACGGATTTTGAATTTGGGGTCAAAAAGAGTATTTTTGATCCTAAAAAGTAATGGGGGGTCCATTTTCAGGTGTTATGATGAGTTTTTTAACTTTTTAGAAATTTTGAATTTTTGGGCCCAACTGAGTTACGAGATTCATTCTCTCTCTAGAGGTAGCTCATTAAATAAGGGAGAAATATGTCCCCTCTCCACCCTTCAACCTAATATTTTATAGGGCATAGACTGTGGCCACCACCCTCTTCTGATTGGTCCATCACTAATCACTCCTTAATCTAAAAGGCCCATTCAGGGTCCATTTTTTCCCCTAATGTTTTCCCTCAATCTTTGTGCTTGGATTACCATGGAGTGGTTGGTGCCTTTCAAAGAGGTAGAACTCTAGAAATTGAATCCAAGCCCTTAAAGCTTGATGAAATTGAGACTCAATGTTTTTTTCGGAAATCCCATGAATTTTCATGCATGCACTTGGATGTTTGGTCAAGTCAGACACTCCTAAGAATGCTTTCACTCAAGAACATATATTTAAGAGAATCCAAGAGTTCAAATGAATTCCATTTTTGCCTCTCAATACCAATGGTTGTTTCCTATCCGTATAATTAAACATTTTCATATTTTTTTCTAGAAGGCTAACGTACCCAAAACATTTTATGATGTGTCAAAATCCTATCAATTCTTAATAATGTTTTCAACTTTGCGACACATAAACTATCCATTGAAGGATCCAATCTTTTCCTAATGGAATATTAAATCTACTCATTGTTTTTTCTTTCATTTTTGTGCAAAGAAAATACACATTCTTATCGTATTAGTGTTGGAGTTTGAGGTCTATGGAAGCACATGAACAACACAAGGAAGAAGAAGAGGCTTAGAGCACAACACAACACTGAATAAATTACCAATACAAAGATAAGTAACCCATTAGCATTATAGGCATGTTGTCACTCTAGCACAATGGCAAGTACCAATGTGAGGAGATACGCCTCATAAATGTCAATCTGCAGAGATGTAAGGACCGGTAAGAAGACCAAGAGCAAGTGAAGTGCACAAGCGCATGAGTGAAAGCACACAAATGTACACACACACATGCGAACGCACAAGGTAAGAGCAAAGAGTAGAACAATGGAAGATCTTTGATTACAAAAGAACTCTTTTACAAAGCTCAAATCTACAACAAGCTAACCTCAAAAATGAGCCCCCCAGCCCTTTTTATAGTTTTTTTGGGTGGTTTCGGCCCTGTCAAGGCCTAGTGTCTGGCCTAGTTAAAAATTAGGTTACAGGGCTTATTTGGGGGCTCAAATGGAGTCTAAAAATTATGAAAATTGGCAAGGTGATACTTCTAATACTCGTCAAGCTTGAACACTCCTCGGCTTGGACGAAATGGATACGAAAATGGAAAATGGTATTTACAATGGTTTTTAGTGATAAAAATTACTATTTTTATAGGTATTTCTTCTGAAAATTTGACATGTGCTTCTTGGAGCTCATTACATGCTATTTCTTCTAGTGTGTCCACTTCCTTGATGTGCTCCTATGCTTGTGCTTGACTTTGACTATCAACACTCTCCCCTCTTGAGTCTATCATCCCTAACAGACCCTTGTTGTAGTGGTTGTTCCATGTAGTATTTTGAGAGGTAGAGTTCCTCATGTCTCCATCAGAGAGGTCTGTCTTCCACTTGTAGCGGGGTCCATTGTCCCATTCTTCATGTTTGGTCCCACTATATATACTTCTTCCTTGATTCCAACATGAGAATGTATTGTTGAGCTTTCAGAAATTGTGAGCTTCTCAAAAGAGGTTATCACAATTGATTGTGAGTAGCTCTTGGCGGTGGATTGCTTCCTTGCTCTTGCTGTTGTCACCTTGATGTCCTATGGTTGTCAAAGATGGATTCCCTAGTTTTCATGCCAAGTACTCGTGACTCATAATGACTGGTGGGTAAGTGCACTAGTGCATGGGTTGGAAGAAGAATGTGTCTTGTGCACAGCCTTGTAATGTAGCCCTATGCATGCATACTTGGGAAATGCATTGGAAGAATTATGGTGCAAGAAGTTGGGTCTTGAGCTAAGTGCTCAAGGGTATGCAGACGAAGAGGTTTCCCAATCGATCATGGTTATAGTGTTGTTGAAGCATACAATTCTTACCATGGTGAAAGGTCCGTCGATCTTCATCTCTTCGTGTTGTACTTCCATCATGGTGATTGACCATTGGCTTTTCTTTCTTGTCGATGGAGGTCCTTTCTGATGGTTCACTCTATGAGATTCTTCAAGCGCATAGTCTTGTCTCTCTCTCTCTCTCTATGCTCGCGATGGCATAAAACAAGAAGAAAGATGTCATATGATACTCATGGGATGTGACTCATCTTTTGGAAGAAGGATGCCACATGGCATCACTTGGGCATTTACCCTTGCCATGGGTAGAATAGAGAAGATGGCTCTCTCATATGAGAGGGTCTATTATGACTCATTTTGGAGTAGTCTTCTCACGAAACTGGAAGGACAGCCGCTCGGGCGATGGCTGGGAGGAAAAAGAACTACAAAGCTCTATGTGTGAGTACGCGAATATGCGAAGAGACGACAGTGAAAGTATGATTCCACATTCGACATTGGTATCAGAGCGTTGATGACGTCCACACGGTGCTGCACATAGGATTCGAACTCGTGCCATCCATATGATAGGCGTTTATCTTAACCAAGGCGCCTAGCTCATAGGATGCGAAGTTTCCAGACATAGGAAATTATACTATAGCACAGATCTGTTTTAAGTCTTGGTCAACATCATGTTTGAGAGTCAGAGGACGAGCTATGTGAGCTCTCAAGGATAGGTGGAGGATTGCATGAGAGGGGCTCGTACCTTTCATTACCTTTTGTTGTTGGACACACAATTGAAAGCAAAGGAGGAAGAGGGCAACTTCGAATGAAGATTGAGAAAAGACAAGAGAGATGTAGATTGGATGCATGCGTGGTACATGAAAATACTATGAATGAAGAGCATATCTTACTTGACCTCTCCGGTATCGTGGTTCCAAGTTAACGAAGATGGAGCTTCATGTTAATCACAGGTATTATTATTTCAATTTTGAAAGGGTCTGCATTTGCGAGAAGCTACGAAGGCTTTAGGGGCCAAGTTTTTGGAGGGAAATCATGTGCATGGAGAAGTATGGAGTATATACTCTCATCTTGAATCAAGGATTCCCTCAAAATACAACAAAGGTTAAGCTTTAGGAACCTCCAAAGTAGCTTATTTTTATAAATTTTCACATAAATTTCAGGAGCTATTCTTGACTAGTAGCCATTTTGGGAAAGGGGAATGAAGCTCGATTTTTCTTAGTTTGGTAGGAAAAATCATGCACACCTATAGTCTAGTGTATTGACTTCCATATAAAATCAAGAAATCTAAAATATACCTCAGTTTGATGGGAGTTTGAAGTTCCACAAAACCCCCTTCCATCACAGTTTGAGAAAAAATTTCAGCACCTGAAATTTAGAAATTCCCATTTTGGAAGAGGGAAAAAATGGTGCAATAGATATGGATGGATGGGAAAAGGTATATATACTGAGAGTATGATGTATGGAATTTATAGGTGAATCATTAGACTCATCAAAATGATAAGTTAAGGAGGAATTTTAGTTCCTCAAAGACCCCCTTCCCGCACTTTTTGAAAAATTTTCATATGTTAACTTTTGCCAAAATCCACTTCTGGGAGTAAGAATAAAGATCATTTAAGAGGCTTCCCATGGATTATTGTAGAAAATCCAAGAGAAATCCACATTAAGAGTGGATTAGAAGCTTGCTAAGAGCTCCCATTTATGTTTTTGCATGAAAGTAAAATCTTGTTTTACGCCTCTTTTGGGGAGCAAATTAGCATGCATGAAGGGAGGATTTGGAAGGGCGAAAATAGGCCCAAGCATCTTCATATACCACTTTCTGAGGTTATGGAGAGAATTTTGGGATTTGCTTGATGGAAGAATGCTTTTGGGCACCCCAAAAATCATATTTTCCCACTTTTTCCAGCCCCTCCAACAGTTCACTAGTTTGGCATGTCCCGCTTGGAATGGCCGTATCTTGGGCTAGAAAACTCCAAATTGGATGTGCTATGGCTCTTTCGAAGAGCAAAAGGTCTACTTTCAGTTTATGACAAAACTTTTGGAAAAAAAGTATTTCGGCAGGTTTGAACAGGTCTGCAAAGTCTGAACAGTTTTTAGCGACTACCTTCCGAAAGCAATATCTTTCAAACTGGGAAGGCGATTTGAGTAGTTTCACTTCAAACTCTTTGCCCATGCTATATATTTCAGTTTAGGAACATTTGCAGGTCCTAAAGTGGTTTTTGTAAGTCTAAAGAAGGATTACTAGTGCATTTTTTGACTAAATTTGCATTATTTTGGTGATCATCTGACCATTCTTTATGTTTTGGGAAGTGGTCCGATGTTTTCGGACACTTCAAAGCTTATGTTAGGACCTGAGGAGGAAGGTGCAGAGGTCTCAAAGTTCATCGAGAAGGATTGGATGCATGCAATTCCAATACCAAACTATTCAAGGATGTATGCTTTATGATTCATGCATTTTACTTTATGTTATGGCATGTTCTGTATGTACATGCATAGATTGGATTGCATACATCAAATGTTGATCATTGTTTAAATTCTAAAAGTATGGATCAATATGCAAGAAGTATACTTTTGGATTGTTTGCAGGGAAGAGGATTGCAAAAACTATATGGCTGTGCGACACAGGGAATTGTTGCTAGCAATTTCTCTTATGTATTTGTAGGTTATGGAGTCTATATATAAGTTTATCACATGCATGCCATGGGCCTGTCAAGCCCTATGTTGTTGGGTGGCCTGTGTGCCACTGAGCTTATGGTTTAAATTTTTTTGGGATTCCATTTCCTAGGGAAATGATGTCAAAAATTTTCCCCTCTCATGGCGTTATATACGCACTTGCCTTTAGGTAAGAATGTTATGGCATGGTAACATGCCTTTCTGCAAACATCAATAAGACCTAGGCATGCTTGTAAGCATGTATTTGATGGACTTAGGACCATCATAGTACTATACATAAGGCAACTTCAGTAGTAACCGGATCCTTACACATAATCCTTATGGATTTAGACCATAGGATTGCTAAGGGAAGGAGCTACACCTTCACCATTAGTAATGTGCACAAGCAATCCTATAGGTTTTAGGAAGTTGCATATAGGCACGGGAGATATATTTATGATAATCTCCAAATTAGTGAAGATTTACTTATCTTCACAAGAGTCTCACCAACTTATTTGCCCATTTAGGAACAACTTCTAAATTGAACAGATAAGCATCGGGCAATTCATCAAACACTCCTTGTGGTGACACACCTGAAGTGATGCAAGAAAGGTGATCAGCCCAAAGGTGGGTTTTACCTTTCCTGACAACAACTTCAAAGTCATATTCCATTAGTAAGAGGAACCATCTTACTAAGCGTCCTGTATTGCAAGGTTTATTCACCAAATATAATAAAGCTTGATGATCAGTAAAAAACTTGAACTTGTTGGCCAATAGATAGTGTCTAAACTTCTTCACATCACATACCATGCCTAAACCTTCTCGCTCAGTTGTATAGTTTCGTTGAGCAGCATTCAATTGTCTGCTAGCATATGCTATAGGCAAATCTAAATTTCCTTCACCTATTGCTTGTGACAGCACACATCCTATTGCATAATTGGATGCATCCACATGGACATGGAATGGCTTATTCCAATTAGGAGTCGTCAATATTGGTGTTGTGCACAAACGTCTCTTCATTTCATTGAAGGAATTTTTGCATTCATCGTTCCACTCAAAGTTTGTTAGCAAGGCATAAAGAGGTTTGGCTATGATTGCATACATGTGGATGAACCTGCGATAATATCCACAATGGCCTAGAAAGGCTTGTACCTCTTTAATGTTCCTTGGCCTGGGCAATTCCACTATGGCTCTTACTTTGTCCTCATGTGTTGATATTTCATTCCTAGAAACAATGTGACCTAAGATTTTACCTTGTCCTACCATGAACACTCACTTCTCTGGGTTCAGACACACTCGATATTCTCTAGACTTATTGAATATCTCTCTGAGCTCACGGATGTGATATCTTCTTTCTTGGGAATAAGCACATAAATCATCCACATATACTTCTAAGCTCTTTCGCAAGAACTCTTTGAAGACATGACATATGAGCCTTTGGAATGTTACAGGTGCATTGTTGAGCCCAAATGGCATCACACGGAATGCAAAGATTCCCCACTCTGTGGCAAAAGTTGTTTTGTGTTGATCTTCTAGGGAAATGGCTACTTGGTTGTAGCCTGAAAATCCATCAAGGAAGCTATAAAGTTCCTTGCATGCAACACGCTCCAATAGATGTTCAGTGATTGGAAGCGGATAACTATCTCGAATCATAGCAACATTAACTTTTTTAAGGTTAATGCACACTCACAACTTTCCATTCTTCTTGGGCACCACTACAATGGGGGACACCCATTCAGTATGTTCAATTTCGTATATAAATCCAGCTTCCATAAGCCTGTCAATTTCTTCTTTTATTTTTGCAGCATAAGTGTCATTATATGTGTAGGGCTTTTGTTTGGTGGGTTTGGCATCAGCAGTCATGGGGATAGTATGAGAGCAAATTTTTGGATCTACTCCCTTCAAGTCTCTATAGTTGCATGCAAACACATTCCTATATTCATTTAATAGAGCTATAAGCTCTATTTCTTCTTCTGCACTTAGGTCGTCTCTTATGTACGTACATCGCTCTTCGTTTCCTTCAATGGCTACAACAATTTTCTTGGTCTTTTCTTTGTTATCATATGCTTCTCCTATCATGGCCTCTCTCTTAGGCATTCATCCCAAAATTTTCCGATCCTCAACTTCATATTTCTTGAAGTTTTCTGGTACTTCAAACAATGATTCCTCCTCTTCGTGTTTCACTGCTTTTCTTTTCTTTTTCTTTTTACTACCTTCACTTCCATCCTTTGAATTTACCGTTGTTGAAGCTCAAGGTCAAGGACAAGCATAATAAGTGCATCCAAGAAGTGGATACACAAGAAGAAGGATCAAGTAGGGAGCTCCAAGAAGTACATGTCAAATTTTTAGAAGAATCCCTATAAAAATAGTGATTTTCATCACTAAAAACCATTGTAAATACCATTTTCTATTTTTGTAACTCCATTTTGTTCAAGCCAAGGAGTCCTTGAGCTTGAGGAGTATTAGAAGTATATTTTCATAATTTTTAGACTTCGTTTGAGCCCTCAAATAAGCCCTGGAACCTAATTTTTAACTAGGTCGAACACTAGGTCAGGACCAAAACTACTCAAAAAACTATAAAAAGAGCTAGAGAGCTCATTTTTGAGGTTAGCTTGTTAGAGAATAGAGCTTTGTAAGAGAAATCTTTTGCAATCGAAGCTTTCCATTGTTCCTCTCTTTGATCTTACCTTGTGCGCGTGTGTTTGTATGTGTGTGCATGTTTGTGTGCTTTCACTCATGCACTTGTGCCTTCACTTGCTCGTGGTCTTCATACTAGTCCTCACGCCTCCGCGGATTGAAAAGTAAAGGAGGTGGTGCTTACACTTGAGCTACACCAAATTTAGGCACCGTTGACGGGGAGAGAGCTTCGAGGACGAGCGTTGTGATGGTAAGATCGTAGATTTGCGACGTTGGAAGGTAAAAAAACTATCATTTTTGTTCATTTTCTGATTTTTCTTCTTTATCTTCATCATCATCACCATCTCCATCTTCTTCCATCTTCATCTTCATAGAAATTTCTTATTTTTTAGTACTTTTTTACCATTATCATACCATTTTTCATGCATTATTGTGATTAGAGCATTTCGTAAACAAACCACAAGTTTCTTTACCTCCACAGGCTCAACCAGTTGTTGATAGAGAAATCTCTCCACCAATGAAAGCTTATGTTCCTAATTCCACGAATGTTGGAACACCTCTTTCAATTCAAGAGTACTCTCAAAAGTTCTTGCATGAAATACAAGAGGAGAAATGGTCCAAGGAGAAGGGTAATTCCCCTCCTATTCGTGAGATTGATGACCATGATCGATTTCCCCAAGACATTCCATCTATTTACGGAGATGAAGCTAAACAACAAGAAGACGAAAGATTAGATTTTGAATCTAATACCTTAGAAGAACTGCCTCAATTTCTAGGCCCATGGGAATCTGAGTCTCTTCAGATCAGAGCTCCCACAATATTGGCTAGAAGGGATAACTCTAACCACCTGTGGGGCAGAGTTTGAGCACACCTTTGCTATATGTGACTTTGAGAAAAATAATGTCTATGAGATGATCCTAGGAAGACCCTTCCTATGACAATTGCAAATAGTACAGGAGATGGGAACCCACTCCTTGTACTTACAGCACTTAGGGGTCACCACCAAGGTCAATTTGAAGGATTACACCTTCAGAGATGTACCACCCCTATAGTGGAATCCTATCCACAAAGTGAAAGAAGATTCTATCTCTATGCATTCGGGAAGTTCACCTGATCCATCATGGTTGCATGAAGATACTCACTTGTGGATGTGCAAGGTTGCAGAGGAAGAGGAAAAATGCCTAAAAGCGAGAGAAGAAGGAACTTCTCTAAGAGAAAGACCAATTAAAGACCCAGCCTATACACCGACGATCTTTCCAGATGAGGAATTTGAGCCTCATGGTTGGGCAGAAATCTTAGCTACCATGGACATTGCAGTCAATGAAGAACAATGGACACCTCATTGTGACGAGGAGGGTTATGATATTTCAGTGTTCATGTGTCAGGCCTTGCTAGAAGAATGTGACCCTAGTGATGTCATAGAAGAAGAAGAGAATGACGATGATCTAGAGTCCATTGTGATGGATATTTGCTTTAACTCAGAGAAGCACTATCTAGAAGATATAGGAGTGTTTACCCAGAAAGAAGAAGAACCTCTCACAAGTATTAAAACGGTAAATTCAAAGGATGGAAGTGAGAGCAGTTAAAAGAAAAAGAAAAGGAAAGTAGCAAAACAAGAAGAGGAGGAATCATTGTTCGAAGTACCAAAAAATTTCAAGAAATATGAAGTTGACGACCGGAAAATTTTGGTACGAATGCCTAAAAGAGAGGCCATCATAGGAGAATCATATGATAATAAGGAAAATACCAAAAAGATTGTAGTGACCATTGAGGAGAACGAAGAGAGATGTACATACATAGGAGATGACCTAAGTGCAGGAGAAGAAATGGAGCTCGTAGCTCTATTAAGGGAATATCGGGATGTGTTTTCATGGCACTATAGAGACTTGAAGGGATTCGATCCAAGAATATGCTCTCATACGATCCCCATGATAGTTGATCCCAAGCCTACCAAACAGAAACCCTACACATATAATGACACTTATGCAGCTAAAATAAAAGAAGAAATTGACAGGCTGATTTAGGCTGGATTTATCTATGAGATTGAGCATACTGAATGGGTGTCCCCCATTGTAGTGGTGCCCAAGAAGAATGGAAAGTTGTGAGTGTGTATTAACCTTAAAAAAGTTAATGCCACTACGATTAGAGATAGCTATCCGCTCCCAATCACTGAACATTTATTGGAGCGTGTTGCAGGCAAGGAAGTTTATAGCTTCCTTGATGGATTTTTAGGTTACAACCAAGTAGCCATTCCCTGAGAAGATCAACACAAAACAGCTTTTGTCACAAAGTGGGGAATTTTTGCATTTCGTGTGATGCCATTTGGGCTAACCAATGCACCTGCAACATTCCAAAGGCTCAGGTGTCATGTCTTCAAAGAGCTCTTGCGAAAGAGCTTAGAAGTATATGTGGATGATTTATGTGCTCATTCCCAACAAAGACAATACCACATCCCTAAGCTCAGATAGATCTTCAACAAATGTAGAGAATATCGAGTTTGTTTGAACCAAGAAAAGTGTGTATTCATGGTACGATAAGGTAAAATTTTAGGTCACATTGTTTCTAAGAATGGAATCTCAATAGATGAAGACAAAGTAAGAGCCATAGCGGAGTTGCCAAGCCCAAGGACTGTTAAAGAGGTACAAGCCTTTATGGGCCATTGTGGATATTACCGTAGGTTTATCCACACGTATGCGATCATAGCTAAACCTCTTTATGGTTTGTTGAAGAATTTTGAGTGGAATGACGAATGTGAAAATTCCTGCAATGAGTCGAAGAAACGTTTGTGCACAACACCAATATTGACCACTCCTAATTGGAATAAGCCATTCCATGTCCATGTGGATGCATCCAATCATGCCATAGAATGTGTGCTAGCACAACCCACAGGTGAAGGAAATCTAGATTTGCCCATAGCATATGCTAGCAGACAACTAACTACAGCTGAATGAAACTATACCACAACAGAGCGAGAGGGCTTAGGCATGGTATATGCCGTGAAGAATTTTAGGCACTATCTATTGGCCAATAAGTTCAAGTTTTTCACTGATCATCAAGCTTTGTTATATTTGGTCAATAAACCTTGCAATACAGGACGTCTAGTAAGATGGTTCCTCTTGCTAATGGAATATGACTTTGAAGTTGTTGTTAGAAAAGGTAGGACCCACCTTTGGCCAGATTTCTCGCATCACTTCTGGAGAGTCACCACAAGGAGTGTCTGATGAACTACCTGATGCTTATCTGTTCAATTTAGAAGTTGTTCCTAAATGGGAAAATAAGTTGGTACCAGTCCTAACCTTTGGACCCGCAAATAAGAATGTGAAAACATCACAAGAAGAAATTGTAAAATCACAAAAATATCACATATTGGTAGGCAGCATGTACAAACAAGATACAGAGGGTGTACTAGCTTGTTGTGTTGAGGATGATGAACATAGTAGTTGGTTGCAACAAGCTCATGAAGGATTGCTAGGAAATCACTATTCTAAACAACGAACATTGCAGAATTTGAAACGTTTAGGAGTATATTCGCCTGGCATGGACAAAGAAATACATGAGTGGATTAAGAATTGTCTGGTGTGCCAAGAGAGGTCCCCATTGGAGCATGCCACTCTTTATCAAGTGTCATTAATTCCAGATTGGAGTGCTCCATTGGTAGAATTTATGCGATCGGGAACATTACCCAAAGAGGCTAGTCTAGCAAGAAGGAAGCATGGAGCAAGAGGCTCAGGACTATGCCTTAGTAGGAGAAAACCTATATCGCAGAGGCAAAAATGGTTACTTAAGACTATGCGTTCATGAATCAGATTATTTAAAGGTCTTACAAACTACACACAATGGTGTTGCCGGTGGACATTTTGGTCCTGACCGAGTAATCAAGACCATTCTATTTTCAGGACTTTGGTGGCCCACTCTTCATATGGATGCACATACCTATGTGAAGAAATGTGACACATGCCAACGTGCACAATATCCGGTTAGAAAAGATGAGATGGCTTTGAGGCCAATGATGGGAGGACGTGCATTTTCGAAATGGGGTATAGACTTTGTAGGTCCTATTAACCCCCCAGCTAGAAACTCCCATGCGGAGTACATTATTGTAGCCACATATTACCTGACAAAGTGGGTCGAAGTAAAAGCCACGACAAAGAACGATGCTCAGACAACGGCTAAGTTCTTATTCAAGAATGTGTTCCTAGATATGGATTACCAATAGAGTTAGTTAGTAATAGAGGTACGCACTTCTTGAACGAAGTCATTGAAAATCTTCTCCAAGAATTCTTGGTGATATATAAGAAGTCTGCCCCTTATCATCCACAAGCTAACGGACAAGTCGAGAGCACCAATAAGATCCTTTGTAACGTATTGACAAAACTGGTAAATAATAAATGCTCTGATTGGGTCAAACAACTTCATCATGCTGTTTGGGCTTATCGAGTTTCCTACAAAACGGTACTCAACGCCATCCCATTTCAGATGGTCTTCGGACAGAATGCGGTGCTACTATTGGACTTCCTCATCCCAGCCTTAAAAGTAGCACAAGAACATGAGTGGAATGGACATGAATTGTCCTCTAGGATCTTTGATCTAGAACACTTAGGTGAGACGAGGCTACGAGCGGCAGCATGCATCTATGCTGCAAAGAAAAGACAAAAGGCATACTTTGATGCACACATCAAAGATAAAGCATTGAAAGAGGGAGACCTAGTGCTGGTCTATACGCTAAAGCAACATGCCCGTAAGTTGGAAAAAAGAGGATATGGCCCCATGATCATTAATAGAATTTCCACTAGCGGTGCGGTTCAATTGGCTACTTTAGAAGGTGACATCTTGCCAAACTATATCAATGGTTGTCGAGTCAAATTATATCAAGAACCTCTTACAGAGGACATGCTAATGAGACTCAACACTGCTAAGAAACGAAAAGAAGAAGAGTTGAGAGTCAGAGAAGAAGCACAAGTAGAGGCTAGAGAGCGCATAAGGCGAAATAAGTTAAGGAGACTAGGCCTAGATGTTAACACAAAAGCCCCAAAATATCACATGGACATGTGCCAAAAATTAGGCATAATTGGTTCTCAAATAGTCGATCGACGTCCCTTTGTGACCTTAAGGGTAGGACACTGTTGGCAGTATACGGGAAGAAGCAAATACGGGCATACATGCAGATCTAGCACTAAGGCAACCCTTTATTTTTTTCCAAATCCCTACACCATTTAAAAGTGATTCTTATCACTAAAAACCCTTGTAAATATCATTTCACCTTTTTATAGCTCCATTTTGTACAAGCCTAGGAGTCCTCGAGCTTGGGGAGCCTTAGAAGTAGTTGCCTGCCAATTTTCATATTTTTTAGATCTCGTTTGAGCTCTCAAATAAGCCCTGGAACCTAATTTTTAACTAGGCTGGACACTAGGTCTGAACAAGGCCAAAGCTAGTCAAAAACTATAAATAGAGCTAGAGAGCTCATTTTTGGGGAGCTTCTTATAGTTTTGAGCTTGTATGAGAACTTTGTTGCAATAGAAGTGATTCCATTGTCTTACTCTCATTGTTCTTGCTGTGTGTGCGCGTGTGTGTGTATGTGTGTGCAGGTTAGTGTGCTTTGCACTCACACATTTGTGCCTTCACTTGCTTGAGGTCTTCATACCACCCTCATGTCTTCCCGGATTGACATTAAAGGAGGTGCTACTCATCACTGAGCTACAGACACAACTAGAACATAAGGACTGTGAGAGCATTGATTGACTCAGGTGCAGCAACTAGTGCTGTTAGACTCTCATACTGCCAAGACTTGCAGTTGAATATCAATCCCATAGAAGCCTATCTCATAGGCATGGGAGGTGTGGAAACCCCTTGTTTGGGTGAGGTGGAACTTCCCATCTATCTTCAAGATGTTCCAATGAGAGTCAAAATGCTAGTGTGTCGAGATGAGGACCTTACGAAACCACTTGTCTTGGGTCAAGGTTGGATTTATTGTCACGAGGAAGGAGATAAGGAAGAGAGCTCACACACACACTCTCACTCTCAAGGAGAAGCACACACACAGATTGAGGAAAGGAAGAATGAACATTCTTCTTCTTCTTCTTCTATTACATAAAAGGAATGTACAAGAATGACCTCAAAACAAGAATACAACCAGTGCAATATATAAAGACCAGTACATAAGGAAAAAACTAATGTCCGCGAATGAGTGAGCTGGCAAGAAACAAATGTGCCATCACTCTCGGTAGATACAACTAATAAAGCTCAATGAAGTATCCCTGACATATACCGGCGTGACCACTATACATGTCAAAGAAACGAAAAACTGGTACGTGTCATCCTGGATCATCACATGTTGATCTTGATATCTCAACACTCCCCCTCAAGCTCAACGCCATATCCTGTAATCCAAGCATCTTCCGAAACTTCTTCAACTTCTCAGCTCCAAGTGCTTTGGTGAAAATATCAGCAACCTGCTCATGTGTTCTCACATAAACAAGATCAATATCACCTGCTAATACCTTCTCTCTGATGAAGTGATAATGTACCTTGATATGCTTTGTTCTAGCATAGAAAATAGGGTTCCGTGCTAACTGTATGCTACTAAGATTATCACAATAGATAGTGATAGGCTTTTGCACTTCCACACCTAAATCTGCAAGTAACATCTCTAGCCATGATGCCTCACATGCTACCATTACAGCACCTCTATATTTAGCCTCTGTACTCGACAAAGCAACAGTGGGTTGCTTCTTACTACTCCATGTAATAGATGCACCTCCAAGTGAGAAAAGAAAGCCACTAGTAGATCTTCTATCTGGAGTACTACCAGCCCAATCTGCATCGGTGTATCCATGAACCTGAAAATCTACACCAGCTCCATAAATCAATGCATAATCCAAAGTAGCACTCACATAACGTAGAGTGCACCTCGGAGCATCCAAATGTGGCTTCCTGGGAACCTGCATAAACTGACTTTCAAGTCCAACAGTATAACTTAGATTAGGCCTTGTAATTGTGAGATATATAAGACTTCCCACAATTTTCCTGTACATAGTAGCATTTTCCAATGCTTCACCTGATGTAGTATCCAATTTCAAATTCTGATCTAATGGCATAGAAATTGGCTTACAATCAGCCATACCATACTTTTGCAGCATATTCAAGGCATATTGCCTTTGCGACATCCATATATCTGTTTCTGTATGTATAAACTCAATGCCCAAGAAATAGCGCAGCACACCAAGATCTTTCATGTCGAATTCCTGCATAAGAAGTTTCTTTACCTCTTTGATGCTTTCTTCATTATCACCACCTACAATCAGGTCATCAACATAAATAGCCACAATAGTGATGCCATCATCAGCCTTCCTTGCATATAATGAGTGATCTGCATCACACATAGAGAACCCAATGCTGGTTAAGTAATCAGCAATCCTTGCATGCCATGCACGAGGGGCTTGCTTCAGCCCATACAAAGCCTTTTGCAACCTGCAAACATATTCTGGATGCTTTGAATCTTCATATCCTTGTGGTTGGTCCATATATACTTCTTCATGTAACTCACCATGTAGGAAAGCATTCTTCATATCCATCTGATGCAAAGTCCATCCTTTTGCTGTAGCTAATGCAACAAGTGTTCTGACAGTAGACATTTTAGCTATAGGGCTGAATGTTTCCTCATAATCAATGCCATATGTCTGTGCATAACCTTTAGCTACCAATCGTGCTTTATACCTGCTTATGCTACCATCAGCATTATGCTTTACCTTGTAAACCCATTTCCAACCTATGGATTTCTTTCCTTGCGGCAATGGAACCAGCTTCCATGTATCATTTTCATAAAGTGCAGCCATCTCCTCATCCATAGCTTTTTCCCAATCTGCATTACCAATTGCATCTTCAAAACAAGAAGGTTCAGCATCTTGTATTACCTTTGTCATGTAGGCACAATGGCGAGCCATGTAACTATCATATGTCAATTGTTGCACTGAATTACGCATCCTCCCAGATCTTCTTGGTCCTGGGTCACTTCTTCTTGTATCATCTGCATGTGCCCTTCTTACTCATGGAGTCTTCACAGAGGGCAATCCAAGTTCCTCATCAAGACTCTTTTCTGAACCGCTTGAATCTCCATCAACGTCTTCAAAACCTGCACCTGTTTTAGTACCAGCAGAAAGCTTTTCTTTACCTTTCTTGGATGTATTTGATGAATTTGCTAGACTGAAATTTCCACGCAATCTTCCACTCCATGGATTTGAGTTGGAACTATTGCTTGGTGATGCATCCGGTCCACTCAAAACTTGAGATTCTGCACTAGATTTTTCAGCATTTTCTTTGTCATTTGGTTCAAGATTCAGTCCTTCTTTGGCATCTGCATAGAAGATTGACATTTCATCAAATACCACATCTCTGCTCACCTTCACCTGTCGTGTGAGTGGGTTATAACATTTGTACCCCTTTTGCTCAAGGGAATATCCAATGAAGATACATTTTTCTGCTTTCGGATCAAGCTTCGTCCTCAACTCATCTAGAACATGTACATATGCAATACAACCAAAAACTTGCAGATGTGATAAGTTTGGCTTTTTACCTGTAAACTTCTCTTCAGGTGTAACTTGATGTACAACAGCAGTCGGAGTTCTGTTCATGATGTATATAGCAGTATGCACAGCTTCTGCCCAATAACAATGAGGCATATTCTTCTCAGCCATCAAGGCTCTTGCTATTTCTGCAATATGTCTATTTTTGCGTTCAGCAACACCATTCTATTGTGGTGTGTACCTGCATGAAAACTGACGCCAAATTCCATGATTTTTTAGAAAACTGCTGAACTCATTTGACATGTATTCACCTCCTCCATCAGATCTTAATGTTTGAATGTACTTCCCTGTCTGCTTTTCCACCATAACTTTAAATTTTTGGAAGTGAGTAACGCTGTTCTCTTTCATGAAATATACCCATACTTTGCATATATGGTCATCAATGAAAGTAACATAAAACCTGCAACCGCCCATAGATGTGGTCTTTGCTAGACCCCAAACATCTGTATGTACTACTTCTAGTACATTCTCACTAACATGCTTGTCATGTGGAAATGATGCTCTTGATTGTTTACCAAATTGACATGCTGCACATACCTTTTGCATTTTTGCAACTTTGAAATTTGGTAGTCCATGGACAATCTCCTTTTACTGCATCAGTTTCAGCCTTTGCAAGTTTGCATGTCCAATCCGTTTGTGCCATATCTCTATATCTGCAATAACTCCTGCACCTTTTGCAAACATGGCTGCATTCATTTCAGGAATCTTCACATTTAAGGTGAACATCCTACCCACTTTGTTTCCTTTGGAAACCAATCGTCCATCCTGCTTGTACTCTTCTACATATAATCCATCAGCATTGAACCTAACTTATAATCCCTGGTCAACCATTTGTCCAACAGAAACCAGATTCTTCGTTATATTTGGAACATGCAGCACATCAGCGAGATGTTTTACCTTTCCGTCCTCCATAGACAATGCTATGTTTCCTGTATGCTCAATAGGATGCAATGTGTCATCACCTGTTTCAACATATCCAGGAACTGGCATTTTCTGCAAACTACTAAACCATTCTGCATGACTGGTCATGTGATTTGAAGCACCTGAATCAACATACCAGACATTATCATTCGATTTTGAAACACCATCAGACATCGTATTCATCATGTGATTTTGAACCATAAAAAGCTTCTCAGAATCATCTGCACTTGTGGATGCATAGTTGTTTTGCTGCCTTTTGTTATTTTGATTCTTTAACCTGCAATCACGTTCAAAGTGTCCAGGTTTACCACAATTCCAGCATCCTTTACTATCATTGCTTGAATCATTTCTTTGGAAAAATCTGCGACCTCTTTGGCTCCCCCTGCCTCGAAACTGTCCTCTTCCTCCTGCATGATTCTGTTGTTGACCTTGGTCTTGGTTACTGTTTCCTCTGCCACTTCCAAAACCTCTACCTCTGCCTCTTCCTCTGCCAGAGCAAAATACCTGCTCAGAACTGGGCTTTCCTTGGGAGTTTGAATCCTCATCAAGATTTGACATGCTCTTTTTCTCCAATGTATGCAGCTTGTTCTTGAGTTGCAATTTCCATGCCTTTGTATTGGTCTCGTACAAAGTGACCAAACTGTTCCAAGCCTCTTTTGGAGTCTTGGCATCCTGTATGTGTCCAATCATGCTATCTTGTATGCTAACAGATAGCCAATACATTACCTTTCGTGCTCCTTGATTCCATTCCTCATATGCTCTTAACTGTTCTGCAGTCTGATTCCTTTCTGATAACTGCGGAGCATTTTCATTCTCTCCTTCGATGTACTTCCAGTAGCCTTTTCCCATCAAGAAATTTGTCATTCTGAATCTCCAAGCATGGAAGTTGTTCTTGTCCAGCTTATCACTCATAAGCTGACTCATTCCATCTGCGTTTGCCATTTCTGCAACAATTCACAATACCGCAACACACTACAAGCAGCACTTCTGCTTGAACACTGTCGCACTATGACATGACAATTCGATCTCAGAAAAACACAGTTTTCGTGTATCAACAGTACACGGAATCGCTTGAAATTCTGAATCTGGAATATATGAGTGTCACCGAACACAATGCAAGTTACAGTTTCTAAAACTGACCTGGTTTTTCTGTGGGCCCCACCTTGCAGGCTCAAAACGGAGGTCGAGATGGCTCCAAAACTTTGATCTGACGATTTTCGTAGCAAACGGAGGCCGTTTGTGAAATCGCGTTTTCTCCACGCCTTGCCGCGTAGTCTTCACCGTCGCCTTCTCCACGAGCTCTCTATAGCCACGCTGGCTCTGATACCATGTCACGAGGAAGGAGATAAGGAAGAGAGTTCACACACACACTCTCACTCTCAAGGAGAAGCACACACACAGATTGAGGCAAGGAAGAATGATCTTCTTCTTCTTCTTCTATTACATAAAAGGAATGTACAAGAATGACCTCAAAACAAGAATACAACCAGTGCAATATATAAAGACCAGTACATAAGGGAAAAACTAATGTCTGCGAATGAGTGAGCTAGCAAGAAACAAATGTGCCATCACTCTCGGTAGATAAATCTAATAAAGCTCAATGAAGTATCCCTGACATATACCGGCGTGACCACTATACATGTCAGAGAAACGACAAACTGGTACGTGTCATCCTGGATCATCACATGTTGAGCTTGATATCTCAACATTTATGACCATGCAGTCAACCTAAACCTCAGAAGTCAACTTCTTCAAGTTTGGGTACATGAACAATGCATTACATTAGAATTAGAGAACTGCATGCTCACAGACCATGGCACCACACACTCTCTTAGTTCCTCTAAGACTAATCTTCACGAGCAAGATGTTGCATGTGTCAAAAGCTCTATGATCCAGAAGGACTCAATCATGGAAAGACAGTCACAAAGGCAAGCAAACCCTCCTTTTTTTTGAAGAGTAAAGCATCCATAGTAGTTCAACCTAAGAAGCAAGCACAACAATTCACGACAACTACTATAGCAACTAGAAAGACACCATTCAACAAGAAAGCAGTTCGGGGCATGAAGCAGATCTGGGTACGCAAAGGAGAGCAGCCACCAGCCTTGCCCCGACAAACCCCATCCAGGCAAGCCAACCAGGCCAGAAGACGAAGGAAGACACTTGGACAAGCTCAACCACAAGGTATCTGACAACTTTGGGTGCCTAAGAAATTAGTTGCAGCTCAACAAGGGCGATTACACATGTGGGTACATCTGCAACAACCTATGCTCTCCCATACGCAAAAACTCTATACAAAGAAGCCAAGGTGAGGCAAAGGTCAGAACCAAACACCAAGAACAAAAGTAGACCAACTAGCCTCTTCAACGCGAGTCAGGCGACAAGCCACAAAGGTATGGGTTTGGAAGCCAAAAGCATCAGCGGCCCCTACAAAACCAAAGTGCCAACCACAAGGGACATCACAGTCAAGGAACCAGCCAAGGATGAATAGGCCAAAGGTGCTCACTACATAGTCGCAGATCGTTCTCAAATGGATCCCCATAAGGAGGAAGGATCAGTTGTCATCTCGAGATCCAATGGATATCTCCACGACACATGGCATCAACATCCACAAATAACATCGAAAGCCTCGATGAACGACAACCATGTGCTCCTTGCACAACCTTGTCTTTTGCACCATCAGGTCATGCATTTCCAAAGTATCCATCAGGTCATGCATCAGGGCCACATTACATGGCCGTGCATAGACACAATTGAGAGTCCCATGCACAAGAGCACATTGACACATGTAAACCATTTTTTGATACTAACCTTTGTCTTCTTGTTTTGTGACATTGTTCCTCTCAAAAAAAAAAAAGAGAGAAGAAAAAACGAGAGAGAAAGAACTTGTTCCCAGGTTTGGCTCATGGAACATGAATCAGTCATGCTTAGTTGAAAAATGGAACTGTTGATTCCTGGGCATTTATCAGTTTGGATAGAAGTGTGTCTCGGCTAGCAGATGATATTATTGCTGCCTTATCTGGTAGATGTCAAGCACTTGGCATGCACATGGCATCCACAACTATTGTTTCCCCTTACCATGGTAGGAGGGAAGAGCTTGAAGGTCCGCAACTTGAGAGATGCTTAATGGATGTATGTACGACATCATCCAAGGAGATATTTACAAGAGGTAGTTCTAGTACCTTGGAAATCCTTGTATGTATACTGGATGAGACGACTCTTGTTGATAGTGAGCTAAAGAGAACATGTGAAACTAAGCTTGGTGTAGTTATCGAATGTTGTTTGTCAAAGAATATAAAGAAATTCAATTCTCAGTATTTGGCAAACATTTCTTTGAAAAGAGGAGACAGAACCAGTCACTCACAAAACAATTTCATCAGTGGACCATCAACATGGACATTCATCGACAATGTTCCATCACAAATGCCAGGTGTACAACACGAAGAGATAAACATCGATCGACCCTTCACCATGGTAAGTATCTTTACTTTGGCAACACCATAACCATGATAGAGTAGGAAACCTCTTCATCAGCATACCCTTGAGCACTTAGCTCAAGACCTCTAATTTTTGCACCATATTTCTTCCAATGCATTTTTCAAGTACGCATACATAGGGCCACATTACAAGGCCATGCACAAAGGCACATCTTTTCTTAAACCCATGCACTAACACACTTACCCATCATTCACTATGGGTTATGAGTACTTGCCATGACTACTATGAACATCACTTTTGGAAGAGCTTGAGGACATCACGAGGACAACATCAATACCTAGAAAGCAATTTGAAGCCAGCAGTTGCTCCAACTCAACCTTGATACACTCTTTTTGAGCAACTATTAGTTTATGGAAGCTCACAACGATACATGCTTGCTCGAATCCAAGGAACAAGCACATACAAAAGATGGACACTACCTCTCAAAGCCCTACATGGAACAACCACTACAACAAGGGTCTGTTAGGGACGACAGACTCGAGAGGGGGGGGAGTGTTGAAGCTCAAGGTCAAGGACAAGCATAATAAGTGCATCCAATAAGTGGATACACAAGAAAAGAAGGAGCAATTAGGGAGCTCCAAGAAGTACATGTCAAATTTTCAAAAGAATCCCTATAAAAGTAGTGATTTTCATCACTAAAAACCATTGTAAATATCATTTTCTATTTTTTCAACTCCATTTTGTTCAAGCCAAGGAGTCCTTAGCTTGAGGAGTATTAGAAGTATCATCCTACCAATTCTCATAATTTTTAGGCTTCGTTTGAGCCCTCAAATAAGCCCTGGAACCTAATTTTTAACTATGCCGGACACTAGGTCTGGACAGGGCCAAAACTACTCAAAAAACTATAAAAAGAGCTAGAGAGCTCATTTTTGAGGTTATCTTGTTAGAGAATAGAGCTTTGTAAGAGAACTCTTTTGCAATCGAAGCTTTCCATTGTTCCTCTCTTTGATCTTACCTTGTGCGCGTGTGTGTGTATGTGTGTGCATGCCTTCACTCACGCACTTGTGCCTTCACTTGCTCGTGGTCTTCATACCAGTCCTCATGTCTCCGCGGATTGACAAGTAAAGGAGGTGGTGCTTACGCTTGAGCTACAACCGTTTTAATGCTTGTGAGAGGTTCTTCTTCGTGTTGGTTTAATGCTCCTACATCTTCTAGATAGTGCTTTTCTGACTTAAGGCAACTATCCATAACAATGGACTCTAGATCATCGTCCTTTTCCTCTTCTATGACATCACTAGGGTCACATTCTTCCATTAAGGGCTGACACATGAACACTGAAATATTATAACCCTCCTCATCACAATGAGGTGTCCATTGTTCTTCATTGACTGCAATGTCCATGGTAGCTAAGATTTCTGCCCAGTCATGAGGCTCAAATTCCTCATTTGGAAAGATCATCAGTGTATATGCTGGGTCTTTAACTAGTCTATCTTCTTAAGAAGTTCCTTCTTCTCACGCTTTTAGGCGCCTTTCCTCTTCCTCTGCGACCTTGCACATCCACAAATGAGTATCTTCATGCATTCAAGATGGATCAGGTGAACTTCCAAAACGCACAGAGATAGAATCTTCTTTTGCTTTGTGGATAGGATTCCACTATAGGGGTGGTACATCTCTGAAGGTATAATCCTCTAGATTGACCTTGGTGGTGACCCCTAAGTGTTGTAAGTACAAGGAGTTGGTTCCCCAATCCTGTACTATTTGCAGTTGTCGTAGGAAGGGCCTTCCCAGGATCATCTCATAGACATTATGTTTTTCAAAGTCACATATAGCAAATGTGTGTTCAAACTCTACCCCACAAGTGGTTAGACTTATTCCTTCTAATAATCCTAGAGGGCTTTCAACATGGCCATCCACCATTTGAAGCTTCATTCTAGTTGGTCTTAATGTT
Organism: Ceratopteris richardii; assembly: GCA_020310875.1. NCBI lineage: Eukaryota > Viridiplantae > Streptophyta > Polypodiopsida > Polypodiales > Pteridaceae > Ceratopteris > Ceratopteris richardii. The sequence goes on along the minus strand of CM035426.1, from coordinate 133,378,753 downwards.
GGTTTGCCCCATTGCTTCCACAAGGAGGTGGTCACAATAGCAACACAAGCACCTGAATCTACGATCGCTTTGGTTGTGTAACCTTGGTAGGTGATTGGAAGATAATTATTACCTTCTTCACCCTCACTCATGTCTCCTATTTTGTCTAGAGGTATCTCTTGTACTTTCTGCTTAGAGCTTGCTTTTGGCATATTGGAATCAAGTTCTGGAACCTGATTTGCCACATGATTCCATAGCTTTGGTTTTACTTTTAGAAGCTCTTCTACGGTGAGATGACATTGAACCTTAGTGTTCTTCACGACGTCAGTGTTTCTTGGAACCACTGAGTCTTCATTTCTTACCAATATTGTGGGAGCTCTGATTTGAAGAGATTCAAATTCCCATGGGCCTATGAATTGTGGCAACTCTTGTAAAGAATTAGATTCAAAATCTAATCTTTCATCTTCTTGTTGCTCTGTTTGGTCTCCATAGATAGACGGAATATCTTGGGGAAATTGATCATGAATGTCATAGATTTCAGGAATAGGAGGGGGATTATCCTTCTCCTTGGCCCATTTCTCTTCTTGTATTTCTCGTAAGAACTCTTGAGAGTACTCTTGAATTGAAAGGGGTGTTCCAACATCCGTGGAATTAGGAACATAAGCTTTCGTTGGCGCTGAGCTTTCTCTTTCAACTATTGGTTGAGCCTGTGGAGGTAAAGAAACCTAGGGCTTGTTTACCAACTGCTCTAATCTTTCTAATAAGCCCTGAAAATGCAAATTTGGTTTAACAAAGTTTGTCTGATTGAATGATTGACTGGTCTCGAGCATAGCTTGAGCTAGCTCTACCATTTTCATGCACATCTTGTCCGTTCAATCTCTGAATCTGCTCTAGGGTATCTCTTGTCTAGGTTTGCGGCTGTTGGACCTTCTTGAAGTTGACCTTGGTAGGCCTTGAACATCATGTCCAAACCTTCTAGGGTTGGATATGCAAGAACAGACCCTGATTGCGGTCTATTTTCAATGGCTAGTGGGGTGGAGTGAGATGGTGTGGATGGAGTTTCGGCATGCCAAGGGCTTTGAGATGCAATGTCTTTTATTTTTTTAGCTTTCTCTCTGGTATCCTTCCAACTTCTTGTTTTCCTCTTACTCGACTCTCCTGATTCACTTGACTCTGATTGATCAACTGGTTTCACTTGTTGTACATCTTATGCCCTAGTGACATCCTGTATAGGAACCACATTACTGCTACTTGAACTTGAATCCACCACTAAGCCTACCACATTAATGGGTGTAACCTTGGGTGCACTAGAGGGATTCCTGGGACAATCTCTCAGGAGATGTTCTTTTCCACACTCAGGACAAAAGCCTTGTATTGTGATGTTTTTTCCTTGTCCCGAAGTTTGTGAATGGGGACATTCACGAATGAAATGGTTGCTTTGACATCTTAAACATGGACCTCTAGGGGCTTGTGGTCTTACTTGTCTCGCCTGGGGCCTGGGGTTGGGATTCGTATACATGACATTGGAGTATTCTGGCTCCCAATTTTGTTCCATAAGTGGTGTCTCGTATTGATAGGAATAATCCTCACTATGCTCTAGTGACTCTGTGTAATAAGCTTGTGGACTATCTTCATGGGAGTAGTCTGAACTATGAGCATGAGAGTCCTTTTTTGAGACCATCTGGGTAAGTGGCACCAATGATTTATTAAGGTTCTCCTCTACCACTACATACTTAACTGGGAGCACATTGGCACGAGCTGGTGGTTGGTTTCCTAGGACTGGTAGTGGCCTATGTGGTGCTTGATATTGCTGTTGCGGCCTATAATGTGGTTGTTGGTATTGATTCTGATACCTGCCCTGCTCGTAAGGTTGCTGATAATTTTTTCTGATAGCCTGTCTATTGTATGGATCATCTTGAGCCATATGATTTGTGTATTTCCTCTCAATGGTGCAATATAGAGCATTAGGGTTTCCTTGGGGCTGAACCATCATTGGGCAACCATTAGCCATGTGGTCTCCTCCACAGTTGTAACATCACTTCAATGAGGTGACCCTTGGTGTTTGTCTATTTTGAACTCCTAGCTTCTTGGCAACCTGTTCAGCTATCTCATCTATCTCAATGGAGGTTCTAGAGGTATGAGTAGTAGAACTGTCAGAATCCTTATAGAGTTTGGACAATTTTAACTCCTCACCCAAGTTGTCCTCTATGTCAATGCACATGCGCACACACTCTTCTATGGATCTAGGCTCTTTCAAGTACACATATGACCTTAACTTTGTGCTTAGTAAGCCATCTAAAAACAAGGCAACTTGTTTGGCTGATGTGGGCAATTCAGAAACAAGGCATCTTTCCAAGTACTGTCTAAACCTTCTTCCTGTAAGTCACACTGTTTGTTGGGGTGTCTGCTTAAATCTGTGGATCAAGGATGATGTGTTATGCCTGATACCACTCTTGGAAAATTCTACAATGAATTCCTCTAGCAGTTGACCTATATTTTGGTACTTGCGACCATTCAAGGGCTGAAACCAAGCTAAGGTAGTGCCCTTGAGAGTCAATCCAAATGCCTCGAACTGTGTGAACAAGTCATCAACCTGCTCAGCTCTTAACACTTTTTTGAACTCGGCCACATGATCATAAGGGTCTCCAAACCCATCAAAATAGTTCTTCATTTCCTTGACCACTTGAGAAGGTCTAAATGTTCTTGGGTGTTCTCGGGGTCTAGGCAATGAAAAATCATGTTCATCTCTTTGATGCCTATGAGCTCTATGTCTCTCCCTTTCAGGTCTTTCACCTTCATGTCCTGATCTGTCCCTACCCATCGTGTGTGCAAAGCTTACCTCAGGTCTCTGTCTGGTTTGTTCTCTCTGGGTTTCATAAGCCTTGGATGATCCTGCTCCTTGGAGACCATGGGATACATTAGAGCTTGGTGGTGGGAAAATCAATTCACCCTACCAAGTGTAGGCATGCCTATCATGTTATGTTACTAAGAACATTTTCTCCGAGGTGTTATCTTGATAGACAACTTTTCCTGGTGTCTCCGGATCCTTGAACTCATAGATGGCGACTATTGGGCTAGGTTGATCTGGCTTGAATCTCCAAAAGGCTTCCTCTGTTTCTCTATTCAAGGATAGTTCTATGCTTTTGTTATCTTGAGGGATCCAATCTGGAGTGATCACTCTCATCAAGATTGACTTACCTCTGGGAGTCTTGGGTTCTTGTCCCAGGTCTCCTTGCTCTAGGTCGCCCATATCATTTTTAGGAATGATATTTTGAAATTCATTTGTCCTGTATGGTACACTGGTCACCACATACATGGTTTCTTCCTTATCAATGTATGATCCGTCTTCGAACTTGACCATAGGGTGTTCAAGTCCAAAGGGCTGATCGGGATGTTTGAGTTGGACAACTAATTGCCTTAGGCCATCTTCATAGATGCGAACACCTAATCAGTTGGTCCTGATATATTCCAAGTGTGTCTTATAGGGACCTTCTGGTGTTTGTAAATAGGCAGTACCTGACGTACGTGTGGGTCTTTCCATGCTAAAAGACATTTCTGAGTCACTTGTTTCAAAACTTAATGTGTAGGGATAACCACTAAGTTGTTGAGCCCAAGACTTGGTTGTATGGTTGACATTGGCCTCAGATGATCTAATGCTTTGCCTATCCTTGCCTAAGTGTCTACCAGATCTCAGGTTCATAAGCCTTGTCTTGTAGTCCCAAGGTTCTCTTGTATTGCACACAATCCTTTGGAACTCCTTGGTTTCCTAGTCCCACCTGAGGGTCAACTTCAAAATACTATATCTAATAATCCCCACGAGCTTTCCAACGAACCCAAAATCATAGCAAACATATTTCGTATGAGAAAGTTATGTCAGTTCAGGGTTCTAGGGGTTAAACCAAGGAAACAGGATCTCTATGCGAGTTCCTCAGTTTAGGCGATATGATACCAGATGTTTACGATATGATACTTGTCCCTCAGCGATACCAACTTCCGTGATACAATACTGCAAGTGGTCACAATACGATACCTCTGATTGGCATGATATGATACCAACCTCACAATACGATACTTGATTGGCTCATGATACGATATCAGTGGTTAGGACGATACGATACCAGTGAATTCTCGTGACGATACGATACCGCTCAGTTGATGATACGATACCTTGACCAACACAGTACGATACCTTTCAGACGATACGATACCACTGGGCTCACGATATGATACCACACCAACCGTGATACAATACTGCTTGTGTTACGCGATACGATACCTCCTGTTGTGTGATATGATACCACAAGGTGCACGATACGATACCAAAATAAGAGACGATACAATACTCAGTGCGCGATACAATACCAATCATGCACGTGATATGATACCGCTTAGTCAATGATACGATACCTTGACCGACAAGATACGATATCAGATGGACCATGATACGATACCATCGGGTAACTGTGATCGCGATACCGGCACTTGATGATACAATACATTGATGGTATCACGATACCTCAAGGAGGCGATACGATACTCGACAAGTATTGCGATACATGGGAGTTCTAGTATCGTGATATTAACACTCAACTGGACACGATACTTGGAGTTTTTGAGGTCCAAATTCAAAATTTTTTGCAAATATGTGTACCTTATGTTCTCCTTGTCATCCTATGTGCCTATAGATGCAAGGTCGTTCTCCAAACCCATGATACTCCACTCGTGATACCAGACGCAGGTCTTGTCACTCCGCAATATTGTCACTCAGATTTTGGTATTTTGAGAGTGTGAAACTCAGTTTTTCCTCCACAGTTTAGATCTAAGCTCTTGCTGAACTCCTCACATAGCCAAGAATGAAGAAAAAGAGGTGAAAATAGGGAATGTACAGTAAGAAAAGCAAAAAAATCAGAGAAGGTGAAGATGGGATGAGATGGTGGTCATAATGTTGATGAAGGTGAATAAAAACTCAGAAATTGAACTGAAAATGGTGATTTTTGTTTAGCTTCCAACGTCGCTACTCTATGTCTTATCGTCACACGCTCATCCTCCAAGCTCTCTCCCTAGTAACAGCGCCAAATTTGGTGTCACTCTAGCACAATGGAAAGTACGAGTATGAGGAGATCCACCTCATAAATGTCAACCCGTGGAGACATGAGGACCGGTAAGAAGACCAAGAGCAAGTGAAGTGCACAAGTGCATGAGTGAAAGCACACAAACGTACACACACACACGCACAAGGTAAGAGCAAAGAGTGGAACAATGGAAGATCTTTGATTACAAAAGAACTCTCTTACAAAGCTCAAATCTACAACACGCTAACCTCAAAAATGAGCTCTCCAGCCCTTTTTATAGTTTTCTGAGTGGTTTTGGCCCTGTCTAGACCTAGTATCAGACCTAGTTAAAAATTACCTTCCAAGGCTTATTTGGGGGCTCAAATGGAGTTTAAAAATGATGAAAATTGGCAGGGTGATACTTCTAATGCTCCTCAAGCTTGAGGACTCCTTGGCTTGAACAAAATGGAGTTACAAAAATGGAAAATGGTATTTACAATGGTTTTTCATGATAAAAATCACTATTTTTATAGGGATTTCTTTTGAAAATTTGACATGTGCTTCTTGGAGCTCCCTACATGCTCCTTCTTCTTATGTGTCCACTTCCTTGATGTGCTCCTGTGCTTGTGCTTGACCTTGATTGTCAACACGTGTATACAAGCTAGGGGGAAAAACCTCCTAAAGAGAGAAAAAAGATCCCCAATAGTCCAAAGTGTGTTCACACACATCAGTACCAAAATATATCAAAAAATCCCCCTGTGACTAATGCGATGAACAAGGAGATGGTACTCATATATAAGGAAGTGCCAACCTATGTGGAAAGAGATCAATCCACAAAAGTAAGTAATCCCAAAGCTTTGTGGAAAGCTTCAAACTTCTCTACAATATTATCTTGTGTGAGCACATATGCCAAACTAATCTCTCAAGTAGAGAATCTTTCCCTAACATAATGATAGTGCACCACAATGTGCTTTGTGTGAGCAGGGAACATAAGGTTCCTCACAACTGGCAATGCACTCTAACTGTTAGTGAAGATGGTGATGGCAGAAGATTAACCAACACTCAAATCAGCCAAGAGGTGCCTGAGCCACACATACTCAACAATCACTGTGAAAGCTACCCTATACTCAACCTCACAAATAGAAGTGCCCATAGTAGGATTCTTCTTTCTCAAACAAGATATGCATGAGCTATCAAGCATGAAGCAACTCATATCATTGCAACCAACCCAGCCTAAGCCAGAAGCAGCATGTAGATCTAGCAGTAATTATCCCCCCTTGGGATAAAACAATCCAAGTACCCAAGTACCACTCAGGTAGTGAAAGATGCACTTAACAACCTACCAATGCTTGACACCTGGGCAATGCATAATTATGGTCATGTAAGAGACAACAAACTAAATATGAGGCTGAGTTATGCATAAGTAAATCAAGCTTCCAACAAACTACTGATAGAGAACAACATCAAATGTATCTCTAGCATCATGAGGACTCAACCATAAACCTATTTCCATGGGAGTGGCAATAGTTTTGCAATCTTCAAGACCATACCATTGTATTAATGTGTCAATATATTTTGTTTGACACAAATATGTTCCTTGTGAACTTGCATAAATTGAATGCCCAAACCATGGGGCTAAAATACATACACTTCTTCATGTAAGTCACCATTCAAAAATGAAATTTCAATGTCCAACTCATGTACATTCCAACCATGATGAGGTGGAAGTGCATAGATGCTACGAGGTGGTCATTCTGCAAGTGGCTGCAAAGGTCTCATCAAAATCAATGCCTCTTTCTTGAGCATGAGCTTTTGCAACAAGCCTAGCCTTCTACTCGTCAATTGTTCCATTAGGCTTATGTTTACCTATACTCATTTAGTGCTAGTCACCTTTTTGCTTGGAGGCAAATCCCATAAAGACCTAGTACCATTCTTCATAATAGCATCATATTTTGATTGCATAACAGCCATCCAACTTTTTTTATTTTTGTGCTTCACCAAAAGAAATAGGTTCATTCTCATCACAAAGACCAAAGGTAATGATTGCATAGCAATCTGATGCAAAGGAAACACTGTGAGAGCCTGAACGAGTATGGTATGAGATAGGTTCATCTACTTTGTTATTTGTGAAAGTCTGCACCAATCATTTAGGAATATATTTTGACTCCTCTATATCAACCATCTCATCAAAAAGTTCATCATGTAAATCTCCATCATAAATCGAATGATGTGCATCACCATGTGGGACCTCTAAAGACCATAAAGTTGCCTTATTTGGACCAGCACTTAATTGTCCACCTCTAAAAAGATGTAGAATGTTGTACACATCTCTAGAGCTAACTGAAGTCTCCTTAGTGCATGAAAGTAATGGTTGGATTGAATCTTCCACAAAAATAACATCACAGCTAACCAAAATGTGTTTAGTCTATGCATGATACAGATGATAGCCCTTGCTTTTAGAACTGTACAAAAAAAAATACACTTAACTGCTTTATCATCCAATCTCTTACATTTTTGTTCAGGAACTAATGCATATGCGAGACAACCAAAGACATGCAGATGAGAAATAGATGGCTTACAACCATGGCAAGCCTCATATGGATTGATAGATTGTAACCATGTCAAGGCTTATATGGAGTGATAGATTGTCGTGCTTTAGTGGGACACTTGTTAAGTGCATATGCTACACACATAATAGCCTTAAGCCAGAAGCCACGTGGTAAATCCTGACTTTTGACCATTCACCTTGCCATCTCCATGAGAGAACTATTCTTTCTTTCAATAACTCCATTTTTTTGAGGTATACACGACATTTTACACCAATGGTTTATCCCATGGTCAGCCAAAAATGCATTAAAATCAAAAGACATGTATTCCCTCGTTCGATCAAAATTGAAGTTGCCTTCCACAAAAACAACATCACGGCTAACCAAAATGTGTTTAGTGTATGGATGATATAGACTATAGCCTTTGTTTTCAGAATTATACCCAACAAAAATACATTTTACTTTTTTATCATCCAATTTCCTACGATGTTGTTCAGGCACTAACACATATGCCAGACAACCGAAAACATGCAGGTGATAAGCCACCATGCCAAGCCTCATATGGAGTGATAGACTGCAACACTTTAGTGGGACACCTATTAAGTACATATGCTAGACATATGACAGCCTCAAGCCAGAAACTGTGGTAAAGGCTGACTCTTGACCATACACCTTGCCATCTCCATGAGTGACCTATTCTTCCAGTCAGCAACTCCATTCTATTGAGGTTTATACGGCACTGTACACTGATGTTTTATCCCACATTTAGGCAGAAATGCATTAAATTCAGAAGACATATATTCCCCCCCCCCCTTGATCAGAATGGAGGATGCCCATTTTACATGCTGACGGATTTTTAGCCAAAACCAAAAACCGTTTGAAGCACATAAACACTTTGGACTTTGCTTTGAGTGGATATACCCATGCATGCTTTAAAAATCATCAATGAAAGTCATGAAGTAAAGATAATTTCCAAAAGAGGGTGTCTACATACGACCACATACATCACTATGAGCAAGCTACAATTTCTGAGTACCTCGAACTAAACCATCTTTTGTAAAGGAGGAACGCTGCATTTTGCCCAAAATACAGCCTCCACAATCATGTTTACTAAGTGCCTTAAGTTTGGGCAAAGAAGACGCCATATCAAATTTCTGCAGGCAGCAAACTTGCAAAATTCAAATGACCAAAGCATGCATGCCAAATATTTGCATTTGACATTGCCTGAGAATCATGTACTGCACATGACAAAGCATTCACAAATTTTTCATATTCTATGAGCTTATATAGCCCATGGCACAAAATGCCGAAAGCAATAATCATGTTGCCATTTGATAGATCATGAACTATACATCTGTCATCAATAAATTTCACAACCAAGCCAATCTTGGCTAAAGCTGAAACTGATAACAGATTCTTCTTGATCCCTAGCACAAATAATGCATCTGACAATGTCAAAGAACTACCATCCGTAGTAGTTAGAATGATCTTACCAACTCCCATGATAGGATAAGAGGAGTTGTTGGACCATGTGATAGTATTCCCTATAGGGACACACTTGAGTGAGGTGAAGAAACTGTGCTACTAGGTAACGTGTTTGGTTGCCCCACTATCAAAGTACCAAACATCTGAGTCTATTACAAACATACACTATTTAGGAGAAGATGGGTCAAAACTAAAAATAGTATTAAATGCCCATTCTTCATTCTGCACTAGATTAGTAGACTCTGTTTTCAATGTAGAGGCCTCTACAACAACCATTCTGGCCTCTTTCTTCTTTGCCTCTTTAGTAGCTAGTTTTGTACAGCTCTTAATGACATGATCATTTCCTTTACAGTATTTGCAAAACAATTTTTGTTTTTTTTTATTTATTCTCATCTTTGTCTTCCTTCTTTAAGTATGCAGCATTTGCATATATTTTCTTACTAGTAGATGAGCTCCATTTACCTTTGCCCTTTTGACTAGCCAGGAAATCTTGATCTACAACATGCATAATAGACCTGTTCTACCTAGATTGATCTTCCTGCAACAGAATAAAAACTAAATCTTCAAATGTTAAGGGATTTGGATTGTCTTTCATCATCAAACGAAGAGTAGAAGCAAAAATCTGATTGAGTCCGGAAGACCATTCAGAACAGTCTACATAAATGAACTATCAGGAAGGACTTCATCAGCAAAAATCAAGTGTTCCTACAAATCCTTAATCTTTGTCAAAAAACTATCCATAGAATCACCTTCATTCATGTGTTCACTCTCCAATTGTTTTCAGAGGTAAGCAACACGAGCCTCATTCCTAGCTTGGTGCAATGTGGTAAGTGTATCCCAAACATCCTTAGCTATTCTGCAAGAGTGAATATGAGGAATAATGGCATGTTTGACAGACAAGGATATCAATGCATGTGCTTGAGCACTGCCATCCCAACAAATTTGCTCTATACTAGGTGCAACAAGATCTGCAACATGAATAGGAATCTAAAGAACATCAACATCTTCAATGCCCTCAGCTTCAATACCTATATTTGCAAGTGTAATATGATGTTTTTCAACACCCTGCACAATGTTCCACAATCCTTTTGCAACCAATACATCCCATCGTATAAGCCCACAATGGGTAATTGGTACCATCCAACTTATCCTCAACAGCCAACATACAGAATACATCATTGTTTTTAGGTATGGCCACTGACTAAAATACCTTGATGCAAAAAAAATGATTGTATCTAAAAAAGTTGAAGAGAATTACCTTGATGAGTTCTACTAAACATGTAGCAAACTTTACAATTCAAAAGTGAAAACTTTTGTAGATTGTGAGATCATACCTTCATTTGCTTATTAGTAGGGATATCATTCATTTTGGATTATTATTTTTCTTGATATGTTGGAGCATGCTAGTTTCCAAATCTACCAATTTCCATTGTCTTCAACTCCTACCTATAGAATCTCGCCTTATTGCATTTTACATTGTCATTCAAAATCCCACTTATTTCTTGAGTCTATATATATATATATATATATATATATATATATATATATATATATATATATATATATATATATATATATACACACACACACACATACACACACACACACAAACACACACACACATATATATATATATATATATATATATATATATATATATATATATATATATATATATATATATATATATATATATATATATATATATATATATACATACATATATACACACACACACACATACATACATACATACATGCATGCGTACATACACACACACACACACACACACACACATATATATATATATATATATATATATATATATATATATATATATATATATATATATATATATATATATATATACATATATATATATATATATATATATATATATATATATATATATATATATATATATATATATATATATATATATATATATATATATATATACATACATACATACATACATACATACATACATATATACATACATTATATATATATATATATATATATATATATGTGTGTGTGTGTGTGTGTGTATATATGTGTGTGTGTGTGTGTGTGTGTATCTATCTATCTACCTACCTACCTATATGTCTCTCTCTCTCTCTCTCTCTCTCTCTCTCTCTATATATATATATATATATATATATATATATATATATATATATATATATATATATATATATATATATATATATATATATATAATTTGTAGATATATCTAGGTAGTGATGTGTGTGAACACTCTAGGACCGCCGGGGCACTTTTTTCCCTCTTTAGGAGGTTTTTTTTCCCCGGCTTGTATATACGCCTATTGCCCTAATGGGCTACTTATCTTTGTACATTCTCTAGTAATATATTCAGTATTGTGTGTTTGTGCTCCAAGCTTCTTCTTCTTCCTTGTGCTGTTCGCGTGCTTCCGCAGACGTCTATCTCCAACAATTGGTATCAGAGCAGGTCGTCGCTTCTTCTAGGGCGCCGTCGACACTCCTCCGTTTGCAGTCTCAGATTCGCACGAAATTTGGTGAGCATACTGAGGGTGTTTCCGAGATCAAAACAGCTTTGCTGTGTGGTGCCGAAATCGCGATCTGAGCTCGTTTCGACCTTCGAACGCACTATCGCAGCGCTTGTGCAAGCTATTTCGTCCTTTTGTGCCAAAGGTATATACCAGTTTCTGTTCGCCAGTTTAAGCGTCTCGAAGTTTGCTACAGGTCTAGCAGAACTCGTCTGGGCAGTTCCGTTCAACTTTTTGAGATACAATCAATTTTCTGCATCAAGGTATTTTAGTCACCGGCCATGGCTGAAAGCAGTGATGTATTCCGTATGTTGGCTGTTGAGGATAAGTTGGATGGTACCAACTACCCATTATGGGCTTATATGCTCCGATATGTACTGGTTGCAAAAGGACTGTGGAACATTGTGCAGGGTGTTGAAAGACGTCCTGTTACACCTGCGACTACAGGTACTACAAATACAGGTGCTCGAGGTACTGGAGCTGATGAAGATGGTGTCGAAGATGATATTCCGCAGATTCTTGTTCGTGCTGCTGTTTCTGTTGCACCTACTGCAGAGCAGATTCGTTGGGATGGCAGAGATGCCCAGGCACATGCATTGATAGCCTTGTCTATCAAACGTGCCATTATTCCTCACATTCGCTCTTGCAGAACAGCAAAGGATGCTTGGGATACACTTACCACTTTGTACTAGGCTAGGAATGAGGCTCGTGTTGCTTACCTCCGAAAACAGTTGGAGAGTGAGCAGATGAATGAAGGTGATTCTATGGATAGTTTTCTTACAAAGATCAAAGACCTGAAGGAACAATTGATTTCTGCTGATGAGGTTATAACAGATAGCTCACTTGTGCAGACCGTTCTGAATGGTCTTCCTGATTCATATCAGAGTTTTGCCTCTACTCTTCCGTTGATGATGAAAGGCAATCCGAATGCCTTGTCATTTGAAGAATTAGTCTCTGTTCTGTTGCAGGAACATCAGTCTAGGCAGAACAGGTCCATTATGCGTGTTGCAGATCAAGCTTTCCTGGCTAGTCAAAAGGGCAAAGGAAAATGGAGCTCTTCTACTAGTAAGCAAAAATATGCAAATGCTGCACAATCGAAGAACCAGGATAAAGATGAAAAGAAATCAGAAAAGCAGAAATTGTTTTGCAAGTACTGTAAAGGAAATGATCATATTATAAAGAACTGTCCAAAACTGGCTGCTAAAGAGGCAAAGAAGAAAGAGGCTGGAATGGTTGTTGCAGAGGCCTCTACACCAAAAACAGAGTCTGCAAATCTTGTGTAGGAAGAATAATGGGCGTTTACTACTGTCTGCAGTTTTGACCCATCTTCTCATGATCAGTGCATGTCTGCAGTAGACTCAGATGTTTGGTACTTTGACAGTGGGGCGACCAAACATATTACCTCACAGCGCAGTTTCTTCTCTTCACTCGAGCCTGCCCCTACAGGGAATACTGTCACGTGCGCCAATAACTCCTCTTATCCTGTTATGGGAGTTCTGTTATGGGAGTTGGTAAGATCATTCTGACTACTGCTGATGGTAGTTCTTTCACTTTGTCAGATGCTTTATTTGTGCCAGGGATAAAAAAGAACCTGTTATCAGTTTTTGCATTAGCCAAGATTGGCTTGGTTGTGAAATTCGTTGATGACAGGTGTACAGTCCATGATCTCTCAAATGGTGATGTGATTATTGCTTCTGGCATCTTATGTCGTGGGCTGTATAAGCTCATAGACTATGAAAAATCTGTGAATGATTCGGCATGTGCAGTTCATGATTCTCAGGCTATGTCAGATGCAAAGCTTTGGCATGCACGCTTTGGTCATCTGAATTTTGCTAGTTTGTTACGCCTGCAGAAATCTGAAATGGTGTCCTCTTTGCCCAAACTTGAGGCACCTGGAAAACATGTTTGTGAAGGCTGTACTTTGGGCAAAATGAAGCGTTCTTCCTTTCCAAAAGATGGTTCAGTTCGGGCTACGCAGAAATTGCAGCTTGTACATAGTGATATCTGAGGTCCTATGCAGACACCCTCTTTTGGAAATTACCTTTACTTCGTGACTTTCATTGATGATTTTTCCAGGCATGCATGGGTATATCCACTCAAAGCAAAGTCCGAAGTGTTCATGTGCTTCAAACAGTTTTTCGTTTTGGCTGAAAATCTGTCAGCATGTAAAATGGGCACCCTCCGTTCTGATCGAGGGGGGGAATATATGTCTTCAGATTTTAATGCATTTCTGGCTGAACGTGGGATAAAACACCAGTGTACAGTACCGTATACACCTCAACAGAATGGAGTTGCTGAACGAAAGAACATGTCACTCATGGAGATGGCGAGGTGCATGGTCAAAAGTCAGGCTTTACCACATAGTTTCTGGCTTGAGGCTGTCATGTGTGCAGCATATGTACTGAACAGGTGTCCCACTAAAGCGTTGTAGTCTATCACTCCATATGAGGCTTGGCATGACCGCAAGCCATCTGTTGCTCATCTGCGTGTTTTTGGTTGTTTGGCATATGCATTAGTGCCTGAACAACATCGCAGAAAATTGGATGATAAGGCAGTAAAATGTATTTTTGTTGGGTACAGTTCTGAAAGTAAAGGCTATCGTCTGTATCATCCACAGACTAAACGCATTCTGGTTAGCCGTGATGTTGTCTTTGTGGAAGATGCTATTCAGCCATTGCTTTCATGTACTAAGGAGACATCTGTTAGCTCCAAAGACATGTATGATACTTTGATGCCTCTTTTTACAGGTGGACAGGCTAGTGCTGGTCCTAATGAGGCAACTTCTCAGCCTTTGCAGGTTTCATATGATGATGCAGATCATTCCATTTCTGATGCAGATTTACATGATGCACTTGCTGATGAGAGAGCTGATATTGAGCAAGCAAAAACTATGCCAAAATGGCTGGTGCAGACTTTGCGTGACAGCAAATTAGATGCACCTTTGTCATATCGTACTCGTTCAGGCTCTCATAGTGCCTCCTTTGCATCAGATTGCTATGCTATGGCTGCATCTAGTCTCTGTGATGAGAATGAGCCTGTTGCTTTTGATGAAGCACAGAATTCAGAAAATTGGATGGCTGCTATGCAATCTGAATATGATGCTATAATGAAGAATGGTACATGGTCCTTATGTGACTTGCCTCTTGGCAAGAAGGCCATTGGCACTAAGTGGGTATACAAGTTGAAGCGTAAACCTGATGGTATCGTTGATAGGTATAAGGCTAGGCTTGTTGCAAAGGGTTATGCGCAGGAAAGAGGCATTGATTTTGATGAGACCTTTGCACCTACATGCCGTATGACTACTGTTCGGAGCATTTGTGCACTTGCAGCCCATCATGGTTGGAATGTACATCAGTTGGACATTAAAACAACATTTCTGAATGGTGACTTGCATGAAGAAGTGTATGTTTTTCAGCCCCGTGGCTTTGTGCAGAAAGGGCATGAAAACCAGGTTTGCAGGTTAAAGAAGGCATTATATGGTTTAAAGCAAGCACCACGTGCTTGGTATGAGAAGATACATGCCTATCTGATTGCACATGGTTTTGAGAACATTCCAACTGAAAGCACCTTATATGTTAAACGTGCTAATGATGTGCTTCTGATCATTGTTGTCTATGTTGATGACATGCTGCTCACTAGTCCTATTGAGACACATATTGCTGATTTTAAGGCTGATTTGCATGCCTCATTTGAGATGTCTGATTTGGGGCATTTGCATCACTATTTGGGCATTCAGTTTATGCACGTTGATGGTGGAATGGCTTTGTGTCAAATGAAATATATTGACACATTATTGCAGCGTTTTGGCCTTGAAGACTGTAAGCCTATTGCCACTCCTATGGAGACATGTTTACGATTGAGTCTTCATGATGCTGGAGATGCATTTGATGCTGTTCTCTATCAGCAGGCTGTTGGATGCTTGATTTACTTATGCATTACTCGGCCAGATATTCAGTTTGCTGTCTCACAGATGAGCAAGTTTATGCATTGCCCAGGAGTCACGCATTGGAAAGCGGTTAAGCGCATCTTTCGCTACTTGAGTGGTACTCGGCTACTTGGGTTGTTTTATCCCAAGGGGGGATCACTACCGCCAGATTTGCATGCTTTTTCTGACTCAGATTGGGCTGGTTGCTATGACACTCGTGTGTCCACCAATGGTTTTTGCTTCATGCTTGGTAGCTCATGTATATCTTGGTTGAGCAAGAAGCAGCCTACTGTGGCCACTTCCAGTTGTGAGGCTGCGTATAGGGCAGCTTTCACAGCGATTGTTGAGTGTGTGTGGCTCAGACGCCTTATGGCTGAGTTGGGTGTTGGCCAGTCTTCTGCCACCACCATCTTCACTGACAGTCAGAGCGCATTGGCAGTTGCGAGGAACCCTGTGTTCCATGCTCGCACTAAGCACATTGAGGTGCGTTATCACTATGTCAGGGAGAGGTTCTCTGCTGGGGAGATCAGCTTGGCATATGTGCCCACGTAGGAGAACATTGCAGACCTTTTCACGAAGGCTCTGCCTAGGGAGAAGTTTGAAGCTTTTCGCAAAGCTTTGGGCTTACTTCCTTTTGTGGAGTGATTTCCACATAGCTTGGCACTTCCTTATACATGAGTGCCAGATCCTTGTTCACCGCATCACTCCTAGGGGGGATTTGTTGATATATCTAGGTAGTGATGTGTGTGAACACTCTAGGACCGCCGGGGCACTTTTTTCCCTCTTTAGGAGGTTTTTTTTCCCCCGGCTTGTATATACGCTTATTGCCCTAATGGGCTACTTATCTTTGTACATTCTCTAGTAATATATTCAGTATTGTGTGTTTGTGCTCCAAGCTTCTTCTTCTTCCTTGTGCTGTTCGCGTGCTTCCGTAGACGTCTATCTCCAACATATATATATATATATATATATATATATATATATATATATATATATATATATATATATATATATATATATATATATATATATATATATATATATATATATATATGTGTGTGTGTGTGTGTGTGTATGTATGTATGTATGTATGTAAATTTGGGTCATTTGGAGTGGTTGAAAATCCTCGTATATGGAAAAATTAGCATACGTACATATGAGTTTACATCTTTCATCTAAAATTAGAGAAAGAGGATCTACAAAAATGGACGTTTTGTTGGATATGACTGAGAAAGAGAAAGATGATGATAGACTCTTTAAATTGAAAGAGACTGTTGAGGAACAAATCTACTGAAAGGTGTTGTTTCAAATGCGCTTGAAAAAGCACCTTTTAACACCTATATAAGGAGGGATTTGAGAGTCATTTCCTTAGTCGTGCTAATGTGAGTCTTGGGAGGTCAAGGAGTCGTGATCTTTGAGTGAGTATTTTCCAAGTTCCAATTTGAGTTTTGGTCTTGTTCCTTGTTCTAGTTCTACATCTTATCCTCTTGTAATCTTATACTACGAGATCAAGTCTAGTTCTTTCTTGTACCTTGTCCTTCTCCCTCAAGGGAGTTCTTGTCACCGAGATATATTATTTCGTACCTATGATCTGGACTTGATCTATTGCTCCCCTAATAGAAGGTCCCTCTCATCTTGATAAGGAAAGGGGTCCTTATGTTCGACACCATCTCAAGATGTCTCAAGTGAGAGGATGATTTATTGAATCCATAAGCTAGACAATAAGAACAGAATTGATAAACGGATATACATAACTATGTTGGATTTATTGAGGGTAGATTGTTCCTTGAAGCCATTAAAGATATTTGGATTATTGAGCGTAGATTGTTCCTTAAGATTGACATGGAAAAAGCTTATGATAGATTGGAGTGGGGCTTCATTATTTACTCTCTAAAGGAATCAAGATATGATAATAGATTCATGAAGAAGGTCTCCACCCTATAGAGGAATTCTTTGACTCATACCAGCATCATTGGCAAGCTTTTGTTCTCTTTCTGACTCAAATTTTTCATAAGTCAAAGGTTCCCTTCAACTTGTCTCCTCATTGCTATCACTATGGATGGTCTCAATTTCCTAATGGAGTATTAGGTTTAAGAGGGCACTGTCAAAGATGTCACCCTTAAAGACTAGGATAGTTCTAAGTAGAGATAAGGGGCCCATATAAGAAAAAATGTCTCGATATGGTTCCCCATTAGGAGACTTAGCCGAATAGAGTAAGATGAAACCCAAGGGCCAATGAATTATGGTCCAAGGGATTTTGCAATTAGAAACATCTTGGGAATTGTGACACATGATAAGTGCCTCCTAAACATATGCATCTTAGTTTGGGGGTGTCCTTCTGTGTGTAATGTGTGAGCTGTAGCATTTGCTCTCATCTCTCATATGTCATCGTGATGAAGCGGCCCATCCTCCGCTGGTCTCCTATGGTCATGCACAACTGGAGTGACTCCTCAATCTAGAATTGTGCTCGTAGGTCTGAGTATGTTGGGCATCCAGTAATCGTGTTCCTCATTGTTTATCTCTGTATGGCATACTAGGCACCACCTCTTCTCTTGGGGGACTCATTTGGCTTGACCTCTCTCAATCTCGAGTTGATGCGATGAAACTCATAGCTACCCAATGACGACATAGAAGTGGTGTGGTAGGTGTGTCTGCATGTAGTGCAGGGTCTCAATGAAGCCATGATCTGAGATCTATAAGAAATACTCATGGTAATAGAGCATTTTTGGTGGCAATTTATCCCTCGGGCTGATCCATGTCCTCTATATGTATGTATGCCATATCTCTTGGCTGATGATCCTATTCCTCTCTTGGTGGGAGAGCAAGTAGGTGGGGGCCTGAGAGTCATACTGTACTAGTGGTAGTCTCTCTATATCAAGTCCATGGTGGGCCAGCCAATCTCATGTTTGTGTGCACCATGAGGAGGTGTCTCTTTCCAGTGCCGTGGTGCATGATTCTTGGAAACCTCTGTTAGTGATGGGCTCTCTATCCATGCCCTAGATCCTATGTAATAAGCATACTATCTAGAAGAGTGCCTCTAGTAGCACTGGTGGTGCCGCAAGCTTTGCCCTTATGGTATCATGGGCTATCGAGGATTTGTTGTGGATGAGTAGAGAGAGAGAGAGAGAGAGAGAGAGAGAGAGAGAGAGAGAGAGAGGTTTTGTTTTTCCTGATTGTGCTGTTGCAATTGTTTGTGATGTATTTGGTCTATTTATATTAGATACCCATTATTGTCTAGGTATTGCTATAGTTGTAAGGGTTTCACGTTTAGATTCTAGCTAAGATCTCACCACATGTTTTGTTCATTTTTTATTTATTATTTGTTTAAATGGAAGTTTGGCCGAAGCATAATCTCCCTTGCTTGAATTAAGTAAGAATATAAAAATTGTACACTGAATGGGCATAGTACCCTTGGGATCTCTCGTATCCCATAAAAAAGGGAAAGAGATGAAGTGACCACAGTTCCCACCAAGCTGTGGGAAGGCAAGATATTAGAGAGAGTTACAAATACGATTGATGAAGATTTCGTGCCCCTCATGGGCGATCCTATTTGCTTTTGATCTTATTGTTTTCCACAATGAAGATCTTGTGGTGCCTAAAAGGCGAGGTCTTTTACAATTCCTGATTCTTTTGCCTAAAATATCAAGGGATTTATCAATCCACTATTCTTTTGGGATTTTGTCGGAATTAGTTGCACATCTTTCTTTCCAAATATTTCATGTGACTTTGTTGGAGATAGATGTCTACGGAAGCATGCGAACAACACAAGGAAGAAGAAGAAGCTTGGAGCACAACACACAATACTAAATGTATTACTAGAGAATGTACAAAGATAAGTAGCCCATTAGGGCAATAGGCATATATACAAGCCAAGGAAAAAAAACCTCCTAAAGAGGGAAAAAAGTGCCCCGGTGGTCCTAGAGTGTTCGCACACATCACTACCTAAATATATCAACAAATCCCCCCTAGGAGTGATGCGGTGAACAAGTAGCTGGCACTCATGTATAAAGAAGTGCCAAGCTATGTGGAAATCACTCCATAAAAGGAAGTAAGCCCAAAGCTTTGCGGAAAGCTTCAAACTTCTCCCTAGGCAGAGCCTTCGTGAAAAGGTCTCCAATGTTCTCCTGTGTGGGCACATATGCCAAGCTAATCTCCCCAGCAGAGAACCTCTCCTTGACATAATGATAATGCACCTCAATGTGCTTAGTGCGAGCATGGAACACAGGGTTCCTCGCAACTGCAAATGTGCTCTGACTATTAGTGAAGATGGTGGTGGCAGAAGATTGACCAACACCCAAATCAGCCATAAGGCGTCTGAGCCACACACACTCAACAGTGGCTGTGAAAGCTACCCTATACTCAGCCTCACAACACTAGTGGACACACGAGTGTCATAGCAACTAGCCCAATCAGAGTTAGAAAAAGCATGCAAATCTGGCGGTAGTGATCCCCCCTTGGGATAAAACAACCCAAGTAGCCGAGTGCCACTCAAGTAGCGAAAGATGCACTTAACTGCCTGCCAATGCTTGACTCTTGGGCAATGCATAAACTTGCTCATCTGTGAGACAGCAAACTGAATATCTGGCCGAGTAATGCATAAGTAAATCAAGCATCCAATAGCATGCTGATAGAGAACAACATCAAATGCATCTCCAGCATCATGAAGACTCAGTCGTAAAAAAACGCTGCAATAATGTGTCAATATGTTTCGTTTGACACAAAGCCATTACACCATCAACGTGCATAAACTGAATGCAAATGCCCCAAATTAGACATCTCAAATGAGGCATGCAAATCAGCCTCAAAATTAGAAATATGCTTCTCAATAGGACCAGTGAGAAGCATGTCATCAACATAGACAACAATGATCAGAAGCACATCATTAGCACACTTAACATATAAGGTGCTTTCAATTGGACTATTCTTAAACCCTATGCAATCAGATAGGCATGTATCTTCTCATACCAAGCACGTGGTGCTTACTTTAAACCATATAATGCCTTCTTTAACCTGCACACCTGGTTTTCATGCCCTTTCTGCACAAAGCCGCTGGCTGAAAAACATACACTTCTTCATGCAAGTCACCATTCAGAAATGCCGTTTTAATTTCTAGCTGATGTACATTCCAACCATGATGGGCGGCAAGGGCACAAATGCTCCGAACAGTAGTCATACGACATGTAGGTGCAAAGGTCTCATCAAAATCAATGCTTCTTTCTTGCACATAACCCTTTGCAACAAGCCTAGCCTTATACCTGTCAACTGTTCCATCAGGCTTACGCTTCAGCTTGTAAACCCACTTAGTGCCAATGGCCTTCTTGCCAAGAGGCAAGTCACACAAAGACTAAGTACCATTCTTCATTATAGCATCATATTCAGATTGCATAGCAACCATCCAATTTTCTGAATTTTGTGCTTTTTCTAGTAAAGATATATGAACATGCTATATCAGGCATGGGTGGTCCGAAGAATGTGACTGCAATAGTGATTGATAATGCATCTAATTTTCGGAGTGTTGGAATTGCAATTCAAAACAATTATGAAGGCATTACTTGGGTTCCATGTGCAACTCATACACTAAATCTATTATTGAAAGATATAGGTATATTATCTTTCATTAAACAAAGATTATTAGATGCAAATCATGTGGTCAAATTTATCATAGAGCGACAATTTTCATATTCGCTCTTTCTTTCAAAATCTCCCAATAATGCACTTCATATCTTTTGTGCTACATGATTTGCAACTACCTATATTGTGCTCAATGGATTATTGGAAGTCAAGTATGCTCTTTAGAAATGATTGTTGATCGAAGATGGGAGGCATGGCTAGATAAGTATCCTTCTTATCGAGTTTTGGCTTCAAAGCATATGTCTCTAATATTGTGACAAAATTTTTGGCATAATCTTGAAAAAATCACCGGTATCACAAAAACTTTTGTGGAACTTTTACGAATTTTTGATACTGATAAGTTTGTGATAGGAAAAGTTTATTGGATTATGTCAGAAGCTATTCAAAAAGTGAAAGACTTTAATCAATTTTCATTACGAGAAAAAATAGAGATTGTATCATTATCATAGAAATGATGGACGCAAATGCGTATTCATTTACATGGAATATCATTCATCGTGGATCCAACATTTCAACTCAATGGTCAAGTGTCAAACAAAGAAGTCATGGAAAATTCCAAAACCACATGTCAGTTATTACTTCCAACTATAGATGGTCGAGATGCATTCCACTACAACGTACCTTATGTAAGCCAAAAAGGATGTTTTGGAGATTTATGGCACATTGGAGCGATTCAAAAGCATCCATTTCCTATATGGTGGAAAGATTACGGAGGTGAAGCAGTGGAGTTGCAACATATAGCTATGAGAGTGCTTTTAGTAACAACTTCATGTAGCAGTTATGAACGTAATTGGAGTGCATATGATTTTCTTCATTCAAAACAAAGAAATCGCTTAAATGTATCATGTGCAAATGATTTGGTATATGTTTTTTGTAATATGCATTTGTTACATGCTCCAACCAAGATATCTTCTACAACTGCACAACAAAATTTTGGAGAATTTCAAACTCATGAAAGTTTAACAAATGATTCATGGAGTGATCAGGATTTAGATGTAGATCATAATGATGGTTCAGACATGGAAGAAATAGATGACATGGTACCTACATTAGATGATGATATTCAAAATGAAGAAAATGGTGTACTTTGAATACTTTGGTTAGATTCAATTGCAAAAATGATGTCTTTAAAATATAGTGATGTCTTTGATCCTATTCAGTGCCTTGTTGATCGAATAATTCATCGGTAGTGAACCGATCAAAAGATGATGATGTCTATGATAGTCTTCCATATTTTCTCTCATATGCATCGACATATATTTGCAAAATTTTCACTTGATTTTCTAAATCATCAATCCTATTTTATTGATCATCAATTGTTCTTCATAATCCAAGAATCGTTAATCCTTCATTCTATAATTTTACTCCTTATGATGATAAATCATGGATAAGGTTATGTTCTTCGGGTAGCAAAATGTATGGCTGCTTTTGAGGAAGAGGGCCTTCGTTTCCTTGATTATGAAATTCTACGTGATTTTGAGGACGATCCAAACCTGTACATGCATTCTTCGGGTGATCATCCCAATGAATGAAATATAGTACTATTTGATTATTATTTGGTAATGATCTTTCAACTTGAACAAAGCATCGAAGTAGAGTTTCTGCTAATCCTGTCGTAAGTCAGAAAGCTTTAATGGTGTTGTTTCTTTTTCTCTTCATGTAACTCGAAAGAGAACATGATGAACAAAATGATTTGGACATTTCTTTTTTACTTCTTTCATTCTACAAAATAAAAACACTAATTTTACCTTAGAAGAATCCATATAATCTAATTCACAGAAATCAAATCATTCAAATGATACCACATCATTTAATCCACAAAATTCGAATGAATCCATATAATTTAATCCACATAATTCAAATGATACCACTTCATTTAGTCCACATGGTTCAAATGATACCACTTCATTTAATCCACATAATTCAAATGAATCCACTTCATTTAATCCACATAGTTCAAATGATACCACTTCATTTAATTCACATAGTTCACATGATACCACTTCATTTAATCCACATAATTCAAATGAATGCACTTCATTTAATCCACGTAGCTCAAATGATATCACTTCATTTAATCCACATAATTCAAATGATACCACTTCATTTAATCTGCTTAACTCAAATGATACCACTTCACTTAATCCACATAGTTCAAATGATACCACTTCATTTAATCCACTTAACTCAAATGATACCATTTCATTTAATCCACATAAATTCAAATGGCACAATTTTGTTTAATCCACTTAACTCAAATGAATCCACATATTTAATCCACATAATTGAAATGAATCGACAAGATTTACTCCACTTAATTCAAATGAATTTTTATCATTTAATACACATAGTTCAAATGAATATAGATCGTTTTCAATATGGTGTTAATCCATTCATAATGGATATCTTTAAACCATACTGAGTTAGATTCAGGAATACTCTAAGTACTTCATGTGCGTCTACTCTTTTTGATACATCCTTGTCACATGCTAGTTCTAAAGCATATTTGAACTTATAAATCCCATTTTTATCAATGGGACAACTATTTAAATCGATGTATTTCAAATGTTGCAATAGGAGTATCGAAATCGTAAAGGTCTCTTGAGTTTTATTAAAAGGTGGAGGGTTAGTGGATATACATTTTGGTGCAATCCACTAGTACTTTTGATTCTACTCATTTTTAGTCAATATTTCCAAATCAGATAGCCTCAAGAAACCTTTTTTGTTGATAAATACATTGCTCTACCAAAATCACATAGTCGGATATAAGCATGCTCAGCTTCAAAATGCAACAAAATGTTGCCTGGATGGAGATCGTTGTGGAAAACATTACAAGTGTGTAAAAATGATATTGTTTGCAGCAATCCATTGATCAACTTCAAAATGTTTATCTTCATAGTTGCTATATCTCCTTCTATGTCTTTAATACCTCTTCTTTATGCTACATTTAAGTACTCTTTTTTCATTTTCTCCAGCCACATGTCTAATGCACCATCATTCCATAATTTGAAAATGAGACATGGGCTTTTGCTATGATGCATAGCTAATCCAAGTGGATTGATAATTCCACTATGCATAATAGATAAAATTGTGCTTCATTCATGGTTTCGTTCTATCGTGTCTGTATATCAGCACCATGTAATTTGAATAACTTTGTGGCAAAGATTTTGTTGATGAATCTTGGGTGGGTTATTTTGAATTTATGGATCATTCCATATTGTCCTTCCCCCATGAGAGATGCATCTTCTAAATGAATAGATGAATATGGGAGTAAACAAAGATTATTTGATGTTTGATCTCCCATATTCACATGTATATCTCTTGTATTTGGATCTACTATTGGTCTCTCTCCTTGTTCAATCGTACCAGGTCTCACTCACTTTCCTCTCTTCATTGTTTGAATCAACAAATTTGATTTGGTCGATGAATCCAGGCATTGTCCTGATATCCAATGCCAATGACTCTACTACTTTGATGACCTGCCCAAAGATATGAGTGAGCTCTTTGGACATTTGCTCATCTAATACTTGTGCTTCTCCTGACACATTGCCAAATTTATCTTCATTATTGATATATGCTGTTCTAGATAGTTGTTCAATGAAATCTTTCTTATTGAATATGTCCATTGCTATAGTGATTTGATCTTCTCTCATTCCATCCATGTATGAGCACACAAAATCTTCCAGAAACTTTTGCTCATGCTTATTTATTTTACATGCCATGTGTGAAAATGTAGAAAATAGATAGACTATCAAATAAAATTGAATAGAAATTGATATTAAGACTTTAAGCACTAATTTAATTCATAAAAGCAATAATAAAATATAAGTCTCATAAATAAAATGATAGATACTTAAATACAGTTTAAGTACACATTCAAATAGATATATCAGTAAGTTATGCATAGATAAATCAATAGTATGTGTAGAGAAATGATAGAAATATAGATAGGTAGTTAGATAAGTAGATTTATAATTAAATAGAAAACACAATTATCATCTTGAAGTGAATCTATGTAACTATTAAGAATGTAAGAGTCAAAGAATCAGACATTCATAATAGTTCATTTACACTCAGTATACTATGTGTGAGTCTTTTCACATGAGTCTATATAACTATTGTGATAATAAGAGTCAAAGAATCAGACAATCACAATAGTTTCTATACACCTTGTGACCTACACTATAATTATACTCACAGGAATCTAGGTGACTATTGTGAGATTAAGAGTCAAAGAATCAGACAATCACAATAGTCCCTATAACTCCCTATACTATTGAGAGAGTAGGAATCAAGGTGGCAATTCAAACAATCTCAATAGATCTACTACTCAGTCCTATACTACCGTGAGAGTAATAATCGATGTAGTGAGTCAGACAATCATAGTAATGGTTTATTTTAAATTTTATTCATCAATATATAATTCATGAGTCAAACATGTATACTATTGATGATTAAAAAACATAAAACTAATTATATAAATACAAATCATACATATGTAAGAGACACATATGCAAATCATACAATGTGCATGAGACAATAAACATAACAATAAAATAGGCAAAAAATAAAAAATAGAGCAATACTTGAATGGTATGGTGAGGAAAGGGATCTATGAATGGTATGTTAGTAGTAACGCTCTATGAACTTGTGAAGAAGCATGTGTGGAATGAGATTTTCAATCAAATGATTTTTTTTTTGTTTTTGCATAGAAATGCATTTCTGAAGAAGGAATTCCTTCACTCAAAGAAGTGTTAATGAAAGTTTTGTGTAAAATTTTATCTATAACTGATATAGAAGTGTTCTTAGATCAATATAGATCAAATCTTTGATTAAGAGGTCTCCAACAGTGGTATCAGAGATGAAGGTGCAATACAAGTGAAGTAAAGGCATTGGAAGTCCCGACTGCTGCAGATATTGAAGTTCCTTCTAATTGAAGGTGGACAAAGCTAAATTCTTGGAGATAATCTGCAGAAGTACAAAGCACGAGATCAAAGGATCAAGAATGATTAAAGCTTCATATCAAAGGTACACTTTATTATCATAAATCATAGTAATTGCAGACACAAAAGTTCAAAGATGGGAGAAAGCTTACAGATTGATAAGCTAGATAGGGAGAACTATCCAACTTGGTCCATGAGGATGGAGGCACACCTCATGAGCAAAGATTTGATGGCATTCATTACAAGAGAAGAAGAAAAGCCTGAGTTTGAAGATCCTAGTGTTCCAACTAGGGAGGAACTTGCAGGTTTGAAGAATTGGATGAAAAAGGATGCTTAAGCTAGGAGCATCATTTACATGGCTGTAAATGATTATCTTCTTCCTCATATCAGAGGATTAGAAACTACAACAGATGTGTGGAATGCTTTGGAAGAGCATTTTCAAAATACAACCAAGTCAAGGAAGTCTTCATTATGGGCAGAGTTTACAACCTTTAAGAAGAAGAGCTCACAATCAATTTCTGATTATGTGCCAAGGATGAAGGATATTGCAGATAGCTTGGGAGCAGTAGATGAAGACATTGAAGAGGATAAGTTGGTAAGGCAAATACTTACAGGTATGAGAGGAGATGAGAAGTGGAAGCCTTTCATATTGTCCATAGAATTGTCACTTGATCACTTTACTCCTGACCTTAATCAATTGCTAGGACACATGCTAACTTTTGAGCAGGACATTAAGGGAGATAATGACAGGAGTGCAAGTCAAGCCATGTACTCCAAGGACAAGAAAAAGAATGGCAAAGGGAAGCATTCAACTGATGATGAAGGAACTTCAAGTCAAGCTAACTTTACAAAAGGAAAGATGAACTTCAGAGGTAAAGGAAGAGGAGGTAAGAACAAAGATAATACTAAAGCTTGTTGGATTTGTGGCAGAACCAATCATTTGGCAAATGATTGTTGGTATAACAATCAAAATGGAGGAAATAATAATCAGAGTTTTAATCAAAGAGGTAGAGGAGGCAGAAACCAAAGAGGCAACTTCAGAGGAGGAGGTGGTAGGACATCATATGCTAGAGGAGGTGGAAGAAGTTTTCAACCTCAGTCCTATAACAATAATTAATATAATTATGCATCAGATCAAAAGGATGACATGAATCTTATCTTGAATGCAACTCATGAAGCAGTAGGAGAAGACCAAAGGGTGTTCTATATTGACTCAGGATGTAGCAATCATCTAAGTGGCAATATATCATTGATGACTGACATGGAAGCAAAGGTGAATGGACATACAGTTCAAACAGGTGACAACACCAAGCATAAAGTGGAGAGCATTGGATCAGTGAAGACAAAGAATGGAAGTACACTCTTGATCAAGGTACTTTATGTTCCTACTATTCCTAAAAACTTGATAAGTGTAGGGCAAATTGTGGAGAAGGGATATGAATTCAGATTCACAAATGATGGTGTTTATGTGCAAGATCCAAATCAGGGATATAGAAACATCATTGCAGGTAAAAAGGAAGGAAGGTTGTTTACTCTCAAAGTCCAAGGTAATGTGGGACATGCTTTATTTACTTATGGAAGTCAAAAGATGTCTAAATTAGACCTATGGCATAAAAGGCTAGGTCATTTCAATGAGAGAGCCATAAAGGAAATGTCAAGGAATGATGTGGTGCTTGGTTTGCTAAATATTGAAGGGCAACACATGGTGTACAAGTGTGAAGCTTGTCAATTAGATAAAGCACACAAAAGTTCATACAATAAATCAGGGTACAAGTATTCAAATATGCTTGAATTGATTCATACAAATGTAAGGGGTCCTTCAATGGACTATAGCATAAATGGATCCAGATATTATGTGTTGTTTGTTGATGATGCAACCAGATGGATTACTTTATATGTAATCAAGGACAAATCAAAAGTGTTTAAGACATTCAAGCATTATCATGCTTATGCAGAAAGGATTATAGGACAAAAGCTCAAGAGGTTGAGATCAGATGGAGGGGGAGGGTATTTCTCTAAAGAGTTTGATGATTATTTGTGGAATGCAGGTATAAAGAGAGAAGTAACTTGCAGGTACTCTCCTCAACAGAATGGAATTGCAGAAAGAAGAAATAGAACTCTTGTAGACTTTGCAAGAGCAATGATGAAGGAAAAGAATTGTCCAAACTACTTATGGGCAGAAGCTATCAACATTGCAACCTATCTTGTGAATAGGTTACCTTGTAAGGCTTTGGATGGAAGAACTCCTTATGAAGCATGGTGGGGTAAGAAACCTACTCTTGATCATTGTAAGGTATTTGGATGTTTAGCATATGCTTATGTTCCTTCACAATTGAGACATAAGCTAGAACCCAAATCAGAGAAGTATGTGTTTATTGGGTATGATGATAGACAGATGGGTTACAGATTGTGGAGTCCATCCACAAAGCAATTTCTTGTTAGCAAAGATGTTACATTTGATGAGCAAAGCACATGGTATACAGGGTCAACAAATGATTATGCAGATGTCAAAGAAATACAAAGGAAAGGCAAGACAAAAGTAAGTGTGTATGAAGAAGATATTGATGATGATGATTATAAAAGTTGAGAGAAAGGAAAGAGCCTATCAGGTATAGCTATGATACATCTTTCCTAACAACAAAAGATTATGCTTACATTGTGAAGACAAAAGAGGATCCAATCACATACGAAGAAGCTAAAGGTAAACAAAATTGGGAGAAGGCAATGCAAGAAGAGTATGATGCTCTACTTGAAAATGAAACATGGGAATCGGTGCCAAGACCAAAGAATCAAAAAGTCATTGGATGTAAGTGGGTGTATGAAACAAAAAGGTTTGCAGATGGTAAAGTGTCTAGATACAAAGCTAGACTTGTGGTCAAAGGTTATGCCCAAACTTATGGGGTAGATTATGATGAAACCTTTAGTCCTGTTGCTAAGATGTCTACAATTAGATCATTGATTGCTAGTGCTACTTGTAAAGGATGGAAGTTATCACAATTAGATGTGAAGAATGCATCCTGAATGGATATATTGCAGATGAAGTATATATGGAGCAACCAGAAGGTTTTATGGATTCAATTGGATCAGATTATGTGTGTAAGCTCAAGAGAGCTTTGTATGGGTTAAAGCAAGCCCCAAGAGCATGGAATTACAGGCTTGTTAAGTTCTTGAATGAATGTGGATTTCAGGCATCAAAGGAAGATAGTAGCTTGCTAGTGAAGGCAAGTGAAAATGGATACATATACATGTGTATTTATGTTGATGATATTATTGTCACAGGTATAGATGCTCAAGGAATTAAGGAGCATAAGAAACAAATAGAGAAGGAGTTTAAGATAAGTGATTTGGGAAACTTATCTTATTTCTTAGGAATGCAGATTGTATATACTCAACATGGAGTATATGTTACACAAGAGAGGTACTTGAAGAATCTTCTGGTCAAATTCAACATGGAGGATTGCAAGTCTTCAAGCACACCATTGGAGGTAAATCATAAATTGAGTAGGTATGGAGGCGAAGAGTTTAATGACATGAAGAAATATCAGAGTTTGGTAGGTAGTTTAATCTATGCAACTTTGACAAGGCCAGATCTATCATATGCAGTAGGTGTGTTATCACAATCTATGCATTGTCCAAAGAAGACTCATTGGATTGCATCTCAAAGGGTACTCAGATATATCAAAGGAACTCTAAGTGAAGGTCTGTACTATGGATTTACTTCTGATACAAGAATCAAAGTATTTAGTGATGCAGATTGGGCAGGTGATTCAGATGATAGAAGGTCTACTCATGGGTATCTCTGTTATATTGGAGATAAACTAGTTTCTTGGTGCTAAAAGAAGCAACATACAGTTGCTTTGTCATCTACAGAAGCTGAGTATAAAGGAATGGTAGAGGCTGCAAAAGAAGTAATATGGTTAAAAACCTTGTTGAAGAGTTTTGAAACTGATCAGAGTACTCCAATTATTTTTGGAGACAATATGAGTTCATTGTATTTGGCAGTTAACCGTGTTTTTCATGCCAGGACTAAGCATATAGAGATTCAGTATCATTTCTTGAGAGAAAAGGTACTTGATAAAGAGATTGAAGTGATGTATACTCCAACAAAAGAACAAGTTGTAGATATGTTAACAAAAAGCTTGGATGGACCTAAGCTACAAAGATTCAAGGAGATGGCAGGAGTGAAGAAGAATGGAATAATCACAATTAGTGATTGAGGGGGAGCTGTTGGAACACATCAATCACAAATTGATGATTACAAAGAGTCAGAAGCAAGTCTATGATCAGATTGAAGTTCAAGAAGTCATTTGAGGAAGTAAAGAGATCTCAGAAGTGAAGCTTGTATACATATGTACATTACAGTTGGAAATTCTTGTAACTTGAGTATAGATAATCCTTAGGATGATGAGGAGTAATGTAATAGACATGGGATAAGTCTAGAACCATATGTATATAAGTCAATGATGTAAAGAAACACATGTGAGAGTCATTAGAAGCCAAGTGTCATTGAGGTAGATGTGTAGAGAGTCATCTTCAGAGAATAGCGACGAGTATTTCGTAGATTTCTCTCAGTCTGGTCATGTGGATCAGAAATCCTTTTGTACACATCTAATCTAGAAGATAATGAAGCTATGTTCAAAGTTTCATGGTCTAATTCTTCTTCTGCTGTGAGTATGATCAATAGGAACATGTGTATGTAAAGTCTGCAAATGATTTCTCAGAGTCACACACTTTTTTGTGTCAATGATTTGCTTAGATCTCAATGCAAAGTGTAAAGTTTTTGATGATTGAGCATTAAAAATCTAAGTTAGAAGGTAAGGAAGCTATGGCTAAAAGAATTTATCAAAATGGGATCTGTACTGTGAGAAATCAACCTTAGAAGTTACCTATGTCAAAATCGCTAGTTCAGGAAGACAGTTTCTGACATACTTTTGATCTTAAGGATCAAATTAAAGTTTTAATGATTCTTTTGAAGAACTAATGGTTGATATGATTGCACAAAGGTAGTGTGAAGATATTTGTATCATTGATTTGAAGAAATCTGAAGATATGTGCAGATAATGAAGTCCATTTCTGAAGCAGACTTTCTGAAGAAGGAATTTCTTCACTCAAAGAAGTGTTAATGAAAGTTTTGTGTAAACTTTGATCTATAACTGATATAGAAGTGTTCTTAGATCAATATAGATCAAATATTTGGAGATTCAGAGGTCTCCAACAATGGGTAATGGGTAACTATCATGTATGGTGGCGGCGTTCACCTTTTTAAGGCTAATGCACACCCTTAATTTTCCATTCTTTTTTGATACCACCACTAATGGTGATACCCGCTCCATGTGTTCAATTTCATAAATGAAGCCCGCATCCAACAATTTATCTATCTTCTCCTTAATCTTTTCCAAATAAACATCATTATAGGTGTATGATCTTTGTTTGGAGGGCTTGGCTTCTGTTATCATAGGGATTCTACGAGCACAAATACAAGGATCTACACCTTTTAAATCCTTATATGTCCATGCAAAGACATCTCTATACTCCCTTATGAGTTGTATTAATTCTTGTTCTTCCTTTGGCGAGACATCTTGTCTTATGAAGGTGCATCTCTCTTCTCCTTCTTCAATTGCGACCACAATCTTCTTGGTCTGCTCTTTATTGTCATATGCTATCCCTGGTTGAGCTTCTCTTTTTGGCATTTGAATAGCAACCTTTCTCTCCTCTACCTCATATTTCTTAAAGTGCTCGGGTACCTCGAATTGGTCTTGAGGTGTGTTTTCTTCTTTTTCCTTTCCATGTCTGGTTCATTTTCTTCCATTTGCATCATTCCTCGGTTTGATTCATTAATTATGGTACGTACTTCATGTTTCTCGTTTTCTTCCTCAAATGTTTCCCTTTCCATTTCTATGCTCTCATAGTCTTTATTCCACTCCTTTTCTATTACTCCTCCTTCATCAAACTCTTGGAAAACAGCCATGTAAAGACTTATATCATATCCTTCCTCATCGATACATTCATTCGTGGTTATTACTTCTTTGCTTATGCATACATCCAGAGTGGCTAAAATCTCCATCCAACCATGGGGTTCAAACTCTTCATCTAAGAATATTTGAGGCATGTAAACGGGATCTTCTATAGGCCTTGATATTCCTTGTCGTGGCTGCCATCTTTGTCTCCTTTCTTCCTCTTGTTTTGCTGCCTTACACATCCATAGATGAGTATCTTCATTCATCCAGGTTTGACTACTCGATCCTACAATATGAATGGATAAATTATCGTCTTCCTTGTGTATCGCGTTCCATTGCAGAGGAGGGACATCTTGATAAGTATAAGTATGGATGTTTATCCTAGTTGTCCTTCCTCCATGCTGCAAATACACGGCATCTTTTCCCCAATCTTGCACTACCTTGAGCTGTCTCATGAAAGGCCTTCCTAAGGGTCGTTCCGTATGTCCATCTGCCATTTGAATCTTCATTCTGGTAGGTCGTAAAGCTGGCTTTCACCATCTCTCCCATATTTCTTTGGTCGCAATTTCTACTCCAGCTCTTGAATCTAATATGGCTTTAGTGGTATAACCTCTATAAGTGATAGGGCGGCATGTGTTTCGTTCATCTCCCTCACGGAAATCTCCAACCTTGTCAACTGGGATTTTAACAGTGGCTACTTCATCTCGCATCTCACTTTTGTCTCACTTTGACTCTAACTGACTGGTGATTTTCTCTCTCAATTGAGGCTTCACTATCAAGAGTTCTTCGAGAGTCAGTGTACATGGTATTTTTACCTTTTTAGGGTGTTGTATTATGTCAGAGGTTTGGATTGATGCGTTCTGCTCCTTTCTCCTCACTGAGGGAACACGATATAATTTAGAGTTATGTTCATACTCCCCCATATAATTTGGTAATACATTCACACTTTCTTCCTCATCTTTGGTGTCATCCAGTTGAGATGATCTTTCAGGGTTTAATTCAGGAATTGACAATTCAAGCTCACCTACTGCTTCTAACTCCTCAAAAGGTGGTTCAAATGCCTCTACTTTCTTCCATCTATTTTCTTGGACTCTTTCCCATAAGTCTCTAGGACATTTTACATCTACTTAAGGGATTACGTATCCTTATTCTTTACTTTTGGCATTTTTCTTCATAGTTCTCGTCTATCTTTCCTTCCCTAGGGTGACTAGGTGTTACACATTCTTGAAATTTTTTTTCGGGAATCCTTGTGCTGGGTAGTGGTTGAACAGGTTTTTCTAAGGTTTGCTGAGCCACTTCAATTAATTTCTTACATATTTCCAATCTCTCTTTATCTAAGTAGCCTCTTGGGTATTGTCTTTTGTGTTGCTCGATGGGTGGGCTTGCCTTTATTCGTGCTTGATATGCTTTAATCCACATGGCTAAATCTTCTGGCATTGGATCAGCTAAAACTGATCATGCCTCTTGTTTTTTATTCTTTTTTGTCTCCTTGTTAGGGTTTCCTTTAGGTTCTTGCTTTTCATTTTGGCTTTGCTTATTATTCTCATTCTCTAACTTTTATTGCGATCTCTTGTGTTTTATCTTTTCTCTACGAGTCTTCCATCTTTGGGTTCGTTTAGACTTAGCACTTTTCTTAGACTCTTCAGAATCTACAATTACTTGTGGTGCTCGGGTGTTCAACTCTTTGTCTGGGTTATCATTTTCTTTGGATTTATCCGGGGTTTCTCTTGCTTTTGCCCTAGTTATCGCTTTCAATGGAACAATATTTTTTATCACTTCCTAATGATTCTACCACTTCTATTACATTTATTTGTGCCGTGGGATTGATTTTATTGGGATTTTTAGGGCAATCCCTAAAAATGTGTTCCTTGCTACAATCACTGCAGTAGCCTTCCCAAACTTTTTGATGTGGAGGTGGGTTAGGCAATGTACACTCTCTGATAAAGTGATCACCTCCGCATCTATAACATGGTCCTCTAGGGGTAGGTGGTCTACTCATTGGCCTTGGAGGTAACGGTGCTCTTGGAGCACATCAGAGACACATAGTCTTGATCATATCCGAGAGAACCGTCATAACTATCAGATCCATATGTATATGGATCGTAGGATTGTCCATACTCAGCCATAATATTTTCATAAGTGGAATAAATTCCCTCACTAACGTCATAAGATTGATCATAAGTCTCAATACTAGTCAATGGGGTGGATGGTATTATTGCTCTTTCAAGATTCTCTTCAATTTGAGGTTGATTGTATTCTTGATATGCATATGACTGTGGTGCTGGTGCTTGTTGATGGTATGGGGGGTATCTATAGGCTTCTCCTCCTTGATCCCTCGGGTTGTATCGATAAGGTTTAAATGGTGGTGGTTGTGCAGGTCTTGGTTGTCGATTTTTGTAAGGAAAATTCTCCGTAATGTGATTTGTGTACCTTTGCTCTATGTTACAGTA
The DNA here is from genome assembly GCA_020310875.1 of Ceratopteris richardii. Lineage (NCBI taxonomy): Eukaryota > Viridiplantae > Streptophyta > Polypodiopsida > Polypodiales > Pteridaceae > Ceratopteris > Ceratopteris richardii. The sequence goes on along the minus strand of CM035426.1, from coordinate 133,344,256 downwards.
GTGTGTGGGACCCTGGGCACATGGTCTATTATAGGCATAAGGAGGTGGTGGGACTATTCCCCTATTGCACAAATGAGAAGGGTGGTCATCTCCATAGTGAACGCATCTCCTGAGCATAGGCACTCTCATAGGGTGGTTAGGGTAATTCCTATGTCCTTGAACATTCAGCTTCTTAGCCACTAAATCGGCTATCTCTTCTACATTGTTCCTATGATTGGAAGTACTGCTCTAACTATCCTCACTCTTAACACTTCCTTGAGGTATTTTTAAGACTTCTGCCAGATTTTCTTCTAGATCGATACACTCCTTCATGCATTCTTGTAAACTTTGGAATCTCTTCACATATACTAAGGATCTCAATGACCCATTCACCAATCCTTCCAAGAATAATGAGACCATTTTATTTTAGGTGGGTCTCTCTTCTATAGGACATCTATCCACATATTGCTTGAATCGTCTCGCTGCTAACCTCACTGATTCCATAGGCGACTGTTTGAAACTATGGATTAATGATGAAGAGTTGTTTTTTATTCCAGTCTTAGTGAATTCCTCAATCAATTCCTGATATACTTGTTCCATGTTTTGAAAATTATTAGGATCTAAGGGCTGGAACCATGCTAAGGCCTTGTCTGTGAGGGTTAGGCCAAATGATTCATATTGGACCATGAAATCTTCTACTTGTTCAGCTCTTACCACTTGCTTGAATTCAACAATGTGATTGTATGGCTCACCAGAACCATCATAGTAGCTTCTCATGCACTTGGCAACTTGAATTGGTCTTAGTCTTCTTCCAGGTTCAAGTGGTCTTGGCATTACAAGGAAAATTGGTTGTCCTATTGGTATACCTGCGTCTCTTCCTACTGGTGGTTTCTTAGGAATAGGAATCCTTTTTCTTAGTTCTGCATTTGCAGGAGGTTGATAGTTGGGATTAACACCAGGTGTAGCAAACTGGACTTGGGGTCTAATCGGAATGCTCTATTGTTGTGTCTGACTGGAATGCTGATAAGATGAATTTTGGTGAGTTCCTTGGGGATATTGAGAAGTAGTGGATTGATCCCTAGGCGGGAATACAAAAATGTTCTGATATCTCAACCTAGCTCTCTCTAATTCAGCCATGGGCTAGTATCTTCTCTGATTCTTATCTAAGTAGGTAATGTGAGAGGGGTTTTTTGGATCTTGTAACTCGTAGATGGTGGTTGGATTTGTCACTTCTTCCCATAACGAAGAGTTGGTTTTAAGTAAATGATCCATTCCATTCACCATGTAGACATACATGAAGGAGTCGTCTTGGGGAATTAGGTCTCCTCTCCAAACCCTAATTACAATGGACTTCCCTCTAGGGGTTTACACCAGTTCTTCTTGTCCTCCATCATTGAGGTTTTGGGCATTATCTTCTTCCCTTTGCTCATTGATGCTCTCTAAATGCTCCATGACTGCATACATAATGCTCATTTTATCCATATAGAATCCTCCCACGTACTTGACCGCTGGTTTAGGCACTATGTGAGCATCCTCGACTTTCTTCAACCTGTCCACGGATGTATTTAATCCATCTATGTAGATGGGTAGATCATGCGGGTTGGTGTTCACATATTCCAAGAAGGTCATGTAGTCTCCCTTAATTATAGACATTAGACCTGCTATGGGTATAGAGCTATGCATGTCTTTTGAGGCCATAATAGTCTCTTCCTCAGATTCACTCAAGGTTTCAGAGTATTGTGAATGTAGGGTGGGTTGTGCAACACTACCTACTGACAAAATTATGCTTCTGTGACTTCTTAGGACTCTTTTCAATCTCAAGTTCATTCACCTCTTCAGGGCTTTATATGTCCTCTACTTCAGCCTTTACTGCTACCCAATTTGCTTCAACTTCACCCTTTAAATGGCTTGAATACTCTCTCGTCGATGCCACTTCTGAGCGATACTCCTTTGACAATACGATGTGAAGTATCCCACGATATGGTACTTAATTAACTAGCGATACGATACCACAATTGTTCCCGATACGATACTGATAATCTGCACGATACGATATTATAGATGGGCAATGATACAATACTGATGATACCGGCATTATGATACCAATCAGTCAGACGATACGATACTTGTTGTGTATATAATACGATACTAAGAGTCTTGACGATATGATACTCGATTCTCTAGTGATACGATACTGCCTTGTGCACGATACGATATTGGACAGAGGGCGATACGATACCATATTTGGGCACGATACGATACGGCTCACTCCACAATACGATATCAAAGTTCACGATATGACACCCAAGTAACTCACGATACGATACTTACTTTATGAATGATACGATACCAGAGGTTCAATGATACGGTACCACTATTGCATCCGATACCATACCACTTCAGTCGGTGATATGATACCGCAACCAAAATGATATGATACCAAGGTGTCCACGATACGATATCACTAATGCATCCAATACGATACCACTTAAGCTGGTGATACGATACCACAACCAAAACGATACGATACCAGGAAATTAGCGATACGATACGACTCAGTGATCACAATCGCAATACCACACTTTGGCGATATGATACCAGAATGTTATCGCGATGCCACAAGTGGGCAACCGGTGATACGATACCAAGCGAGGATCACGATACAAGGGAATTTTGGTATCACGATACCAAAACTCAACCGATCGTGATACTTGATTTTTTCCACACGCACAAATGATTAGTTTCAAAAACCAAGTTAAATTATGTGCTTCTTGTGCATTCCCCTTCCTCTCTTTGTGTCTGTATCTCAAAAACACTCACTCAAAATCCCAATATCTCTCACACAACCCCGATCGCAGATAGTTTTGCACTTCTTTAGATTAACTGATGTTTGTAAGTGATTAATCATAATGCTCTTACCTCCTCTAAGCTCCTTTTTAGCTTGATTCAAAGAGATATCAGTCGAACTCACTCCAGCGAGCGTGATCTCAAGCTCATGATATCGACCATCTACCCTCTCCCACGATACTAGCTCAACCACAAGTAATTCACAAATGACTATTTTTTGGGTTTTTAAGCCTCTGTTTGGACAAAGGTTGAAGAGTACCAAGAGTGCTTGAAATATTAAACCTACTTTCATATCCTAGTCTCTTTCTTTCTACTACCTACTCTAACTTCCTTCTCTAGCTCACTCTCCTAATCTAACAACTCACTACACACACTCCACCATCACACGAATGCCTCGATTTGATTCAAAACTCCCCGACAACGACACCAAAAACGTGTGTACCTAGGTCGTGAAGCCTTAGGGACTTGTGTCGATGAGACTGAATCTCAATTGCCCCACAAGTGCATATAGTGGTGCATCGATACGTGTTTAATTATCAATCCGAGGAACCATATGAACCAAGTGTATGAAGACGTGTGTGCACATGATGGAAAGTGGCTAAGCTACAATGCATGTGAAAAGACTTAACTATCTCTCTAACTCACTAATCCTCTGAAAATGTATGCCGCGATACCATTTCTAGCAATAAGCACAAATTTAAACTTTTCTCCTAGCTTTGAACTTTGAATATGGCCAATAGCAGGTTCATTTCAAAGCTCTTGACGAGACGCATCTATTGGTCATATTTTCACTCGAATTTTAGAGTCGCTCTTCAAGTTATGGGCAAAATAGTGAATGGTAGGAAACACCAACACTTGCTCCACAAGTCGTAATGGCTCACACACACACTACATCAGTTCAAAAACGATGGAAAAGGATAGATAACAGTCCTACACAGAGGTTCCAAGCATTACACACACACAAACGATCATGGAGAAGGAGGAAATCAGCAGGAAAGAAGATAATTCGGAAATTTTCTTCAATTCTTCACAATGGCAAAAAGTCCTTACAAAGAGTCACAAAATTACTTATATACATGTGTCCTTAAAATAGTCCTTTCACACAAGAGACTGGCATTTTATTGACTAAAAGACTCATTCCCTACTAGTTTACAAGGGTAATGATATAGATATCTATGGATATGCATCTAGAGGACTCCTCTAGTGCATTTACATCGGAAAATATATTACAAAGTGACTTGACAGGCTTTGCTTCTTGTCTCTAGCTCTGTGCTTGTAGTCGATCTGGTTCCTTATTAACTGATAGCCTCTTTATAGTGACCACTGCCAGCTCTTGTGGAAGTCATAATGATATAGTTTTACCAGTGGTCAAAGAACTGATCATAACTTGGGACTTGTTGCATTGGTTTTGGCCTATTCTTTTCTTTCCACTACGTGCACCCAGTGGTCGAAGAAGCGATAAGGATTGTTAGACAATTTGTTACTTTATCTGAATTAAATCCTTTGCTTCTATAATCCCCTTGGTATTTTGTACATTCATAATCTTGATTGTTGTGTTAAGTTGGGCTGCCATGCACGCAACCAGTGGAGATGGACTACAATAGATTTGTAGTCTAGCTCACCAATAACCTTTTTGTATTTGCACTGCAAGCACCATACGGAAGGTATGAAGGTCTGGATGTCTAGCCTTCGATCTGGACCTCCTAAAGATCAAGAGGTTGAAGCACCTTCTAAGGCCCGAGGTCTACCGGATATCTTCTTGCCTAATGGGTAGTTGCTGGCCTTGATCCGTCCTTGCCTGTTGCATACTTTCCATTGTTGTGTGCCCCTGTGGGGCTCTATGTAGAGATGAATGTTGTGTGCCCCTATGGAGCTTCCTACAGAGATATGTCTTCAAATATATTCTATTTAATGAAGCTTCTGTCTTGATCTCCTTTGTCTTTTCTTTCTGCTTGACTCCCCCTCAACACCCATGAGTGTCACCCAAGAGGAATGCCTTCACAAGAGCAGGCTTCACAGAATATTTCAGTGATCCTTTGCCTAAACCGGATTTCTATAGATGCTACTACTTGATAACAACAATGACAACTTTGGAGAACAAAGATTTGCCAAGAACATTCATTCTGCCATCTTTGGTAAATGATCAGCCATATAAGAAGTTTTATCTGACTAAAGATTTGATTAGAGCTGATATTAAGATACATGGAACGCATACGCCGACAGAACAAGAAAGGCTAATTCCAGAGCCTATGAAACGTGGGGATGTTACTAAGTGGGAAGATATTTCAGCAATCACACCTGAGCTCTCTAAACCGTTGAGGATATGTATGCAACATTTTGCATTTCCAGCTCAGGATCGATTCACCATGCCCCACAAACGCATCTGGTTTGGTTTATATTTAGCATGTACTGGACCTCAAACGGTAGACCTAGCAAGCTGGATAATTGATCAATTGTACTTAGCACAACATAGATGGGAAAGAAAGAAGGTAATCAATGGATGTTGCACTCTCACGTGCATTGTATATATGTGTTTGGCATACGATTTACCAATCGAGCATGCAATGACAAGCGAGGAGCTGAAAGCATTCAAGGGGAAAGCAAAGAAAGCTAGGAAGTCTAGCAAAGGACGAGCAGGAAAGCGCATGAGAGGAACCATTCCATGCCTACAGGTCCCAGAATCACCGTCACCACAACCCTCTCCAGAACAGTCTCTGATGGAAGCCCCTCTAACTGTACAACCTATTCGCATACGATTATCTCGACCTATTGTTACGGAAGGCACTACCAGTGCAGTCACCTCACATGCAACATCAATCCAGGAACCTACCACCACTGTAGCAGAAGCTCCCACCACTATTGGTGCGGAAGCATTTTCTTTTCCGCTACCTAACCTGGAAGTGGAACCCATAGATACAATGTTTGATTTCAAAATGTCGGATGCTTTCTCAAATGAATTTCAGTTTTCAGAAGGACAGATCTTTTCTCAAGAATACGAACGTCCAAGCTACCCGACCACTCCCCCGGATCAACAACAAGGACAAGTAGTAGCTAACTCGGATGGAGAAAGAACAGAGACAGATGATGATGAGGGTGATGATGAAGCTAGCCAGGGCACTCATGAATCCCAAGAAAATATACAGACAGATGAACAAGGACAACAAACCGACACCCAAGGTGACACCAGCATGCACGAAGATGAAACATTTGAAGCAGCATCATACACCTTGGCCATCAAAAAGTTATATCGCACTATGGAAAAAGTTTGAGTGCGTAAGAAGTTAACTGAGGAAGAGAGCCAAGCACTCATAGAACAAGAACTCATCACATGCGGTTTCGAAGAAGTATACATCAAAGGCTTCAGGGAACTTGTTAAATCCGTGGGATCTAATGTAGCATTAAGATATTTACAGAGGAAGCTGTTACCACCGTTTGACCCCCGACGAGTACTACAATGATCAAAACCTGGTGAATACATTCACGTACCGACAGGTGCTCAGTCATCCCAATAGGCCAAGGAAGCACAACTAATTCCTGAACGATCTGAGGCTGAAGAAGCTATCCTCGTCAACTCCCCACCCCACACTACTACTTTACATACCACCATTGTGATCGAAGTACCCGCCACCCCAACCGCTCCTCTTTCACCTCCCGTATCTCCAATCTCCCATGTACATCCGATCTCTCCCAGACCATCCACATCTTTGGATAGCACTGTAGCAGAAGCCTTCCTTACTTCCATTCATCCGACAATTCCCGCACCCACCCAACCTAGTTTTCCTCCTCGAACATCCACCTTTCTATCCAGTCCAATTTTCCCGCCATCCTTCCCGTCCTTCCCCACACCTCCAAGACCCCTTTTCCCATTCCCACCTCCATTAACCTTCTCCCTAGTCTCACCTCCCCACCCAACTACCTTTCCTCTTCCTTCTCTCCACCAAGCAGTACAAGAGAACCCCTCTGTAAATTACTCTTCAACTTTTGTAAAGTCTGTATTTACACCCACGCACGCACCCACTCTCATGCCATTATTCAAAGTCATCGCACTTGATACCACATCCAACGACATGGATATATCACCACCCACCGCACCACCGCTCACATCTTCCATGGTACCACCATATTTAGGCACATCACAATTTTCCACAATCACCGCTGCATCCATATTCCCATCCCCACTTCCCTTTCCCTTTGCATCGACACCCACACACACCGCAACTGCATTCACTCTATCACTAATATTATCACCCACTATAGACACCGCATTTCGACAGATGTTCACATGTATGACTCAAGTAAGAGATGAGTTTGCATCTCTTGGAAATAATTATCAGATGCTGCAGAAGACAACCAACGATTTACAGTCGCAACTCAATTCATTGACCATCGAGAATGTCTCACTGAACACCCGCTACCAAGAGCTACGAGAGGCATATCACAAACTTGAACTAGAAAGTGAAGAAAAGACGAAAGAGGCTGTCACAGATATCGATAACTTGTTAAGGGCACAGACTATTCGCAATGCAACATTGACGAGAAACATGGGCTTACTCAGACGACACTTGGCCGCAGCAAAAGAAGAGAACCAACATTTACAGGAACATAACAGAGAAAATTTAGAGGCTGCTCTAGATCAACCAGACCAACCATTGAGCCCCAGTCGCTTTAAGGCCGTGCCCTCAGAATCTATGAAAATGTTGCTAGATGATCATGTCAGATTGTTAGATGAGTACGACAACATGAACGAGGAGTTTTAGAAGCTCAAAGATGAACACAAGGTATTGCAGTTAAGAGCACCAATACTGTTGGAGAAACACTCACTAATTAGACATATATTTGAAGGTCAAATCTTAGGAAGAAAACCCCATGCCTATGTGAAGGGACAAATTCACAAATGTATCATATTTGTAAAGTTAGTTCACTTTAGTTCTAGAAGTTTTTTAAAATCACCAGAATGAGAAAGTCTATATAAGTTAGTTAGTATTAACTGACGCGAAGAGAAGAAGAAGAGGAGAGAGAGAGAATAGAGAGAAGAAGTAGAAGAAGGAGTTCATTTTATACGACTGACAATAGTCGGGCTTCTCTGAGTGAGAAAGCATTTGTAAAAACTTCTGAGTTTGTTATAGTTATGAGAAGAACTGAGTAAAGTTCTGTGTATGAGCCTCTCTCCATCATCTCCATGATTACCTACTGTGTGATGAATTCAAAAGTTCAAGTTTTCTGAGCAATTCGATGCCTGGCATCGAATCTTGGCTCAAAAGTCATTTTTTCATTCTCTGTGTGTTAACTGTTGTTGAATCTTTTAAAAATATGAAGTTTGTGGAGCAACTCGATGCCTGGCATCGAGTTTGAGCATAAAGTCGATGCCTGGCATCGACATCTAGCATACAAGTGGTCTTCTTCATGTGTGTGTAAAAGAGAGTATTTCTGGTGCAGAAAAAGGGCCTAAAAAAGCTCAAAGTCGATGCCCGGCATCGACTTGGACTGAAATTCGATGCCAGGCATCGAATTTTTTATTTTTGGACATCAGGAATACTAAAACAGGCAAGAATTCCAGTTTTGGAAGGTCATATAGGGTCATCTTGTGAGGGCCATAACTTGAGTTGTAGAGCTCCGTTTGATGCATATGATAGCTTGTTGGAAAGCTCTACTCTTCTAGTTTCAGCTTATAAAGTTTCATGGAGAAATAATATTTGAGCTATGAGAAATTAGCAAAATACTGAAGGTATGTTATTTCGGTGACTAGGAATTTCTGTAGAAGCAAAGTTCTCACTTTAAGCTATCATTTCTCAAAGTTTGAAGTGGCAATGAGTTAATGGTGACCATAGAGGTGTTCTAGTGTCACATTAATTCATTTCTTGTGGTTTTTTATACATCAACAAGTGGTATCAGAGCAGAAAGATTCTCGAGAGCAGAAGACGACAAAGGTACGAGAAGTTTTGTAAAGTTTTCCATTAAAGTTTGAAAGGTGAAGCATTTGAAGACACAAGGCATCAAAAGATTACTTTCGAAGTATCCTCATACACAAAGAACTTCAAAAGGTATTATCCTTTATCCTTTAAGCTCACAGGTTGCAGCAGAAGGAAAGAACTATGGCAGATCATATCTCCATTGACAAACTGGACAGAGATAATTACCCCGCATGGGTAATGAGAATGGAAGCCTTACTTATGAGTAAGGATCTCATGATATATGTTACAGGTGAAGAAGAGAAGCCAGTATTTGAAGATGAAAGCCGACCAAAGAAAGAAGAACTTGATGCTTTAAAGCATTGGCAGAAGAAGGATGCAAGTGCAAAGGCATACATTTACAATACAATCTCAGATCATTTGCTACCACACATCAGAGGATTGGAATCATCAGAAGATATATGGAATGCATTGGAATATCATTTCCAAAGCACTACTAAAGCACGGAAAGCAAGTCTATGGTCAGAGTTTACAACATTCAAGAAGAAGCCAAGTCAAACCATTAGTGATTATGTCACTAAGATGAAGGATCTTGCAGATAGTCTTGGATCCATAGATGAAGATGTTGAAGATCACAGATTGATTGCTCAACTACTTGCAGGTTTGAGAGGGGATGAAAGGTGGAAACCTTTTGTCTTATCAACAGAACTTTCATTAAATCATTATGTTCCAGATTTGAACCAGTTGCTTGGTTTGATGCTCACATATGAGCAAGACTTGAAGGGAGATGGAGATAAAGGTCAAAGTTCTGCAATGTACATGAAGAATAAGAAGAAAGGAGATAAAGGTAAAGCAAAGGATGAAGAGGAGTCTAATTCTCAAGCTTATTATGCAAGAGGTAAAGGCACTGGCAGAGGAAGAGCAAGAGGTTTTGGAAGAGGAAGAGGTAATCAAAATAACAACAAGAAGGCTTGCTGGATCTGTGGATTGAGTAATCATTTGGCTCATGACTGTTGGCACAACCAACAAGGATCAAACCAGAATCAAAACAACAATAGCAGAGGTCGAGGTGGAAGATATCAAAGTAATTTTCAAAGAGGTAGACAAAGTCAAAGAGGAGGCTATGGTAGAGGTGGAGGAAGAAGTTGGGGACAGAATCAATCCTACAACACCACCTACTACAACTATGCAAATGACACACAGAATGAAAGTCATACATCATTGATGATGAATTCAATCAGCACATCAGACAAAGAAGATCTAAAGGTATTTTACATTGACTCTGGATGTTCTAATCATTTGTCAGGAAACATAGAATTGATGTCAGATTTGGAAAAAGGCATTTCTAGTCACACAGTTCAAACTGGTGATAATACAAGACATAGTGTACATTCAATTGGAAAAGTGAAATGCAAGAGTGGAGCAGATTTGCTAACCAATGTTTTGTATGTTCCTACAATACCTAAAAACTTGATTAGTGTGGGACAGATAGTTGAAAAAGGTTTTCGAGTCAGGTTTACAAATGAAGGAGTATTTGTGGAAGATCCAGAGAATGGATATAATCAGATTGTCTCTGGTAAGAAAGAAGGTAGACTCTTTACTTTAAGAGTGCAAGGGAACATTGGTCAAGCTTTGCTCACACATGGTGAAGCAGTGATTACAGAACTTGATCTCTGGCATAAGAGATTAGGTCACTTTAATGAAAGAGGAATTAAAGCTATGGTTGCTAATCAGTCTGTACTAGGATTACCAAATGTGCAAAGTCAACATATGGTTTATAAATGTGAAGCATGTCAAATGGGTAAAGCACACAGGTTACCATTTCAAAAGAAAGGTTTCAAACATGATGGAGTACTTGAGCTCATTCATACAGATGTATGGGGACCAACAAAAGAAGGATCTATCAGTGGCTCAAGGTATTATGTTCTTTTCATTGATGATGCTACAAGATGGATAACATTATATGTTTTGAAGGAAAGATCAGAAGTGTTTGGAGCTTTCAAGCATTTTCATGCATATGCAGAGAGAGTCACAGGTCAAAAGCTTAAGAGACTGAGGTCTGATGGAGGGGGAGAATATTTCTCCCAAGAGTTCAATGATTATCTTTGGAATGCAGGTATTAAGAGAGAAATAACTTGCAGGTATACACCACAACAAAATGGTGTAGCAGAAAGAAGGAACAGGACTTTGGTTGAGTTTGCTAGAGCTATGCTAAAGGAGAAGAACTGTCCAAATTATCTTTGGGCTGAGGCTGTAAATACAGCTACATATCTTGTGAATAGATTACCATGTGCAGCTCTGAATGGAATGACTCCATATGAAGCTTGGTGGGGTAAGAAACCAACACTAGATCATTGTAGAGTGTTTGGATCAATTGCATATGCTTATGTGCCATCACAACTTAGGCATAAACTTGAACCAAAGGCAGAAAAATATGTGTTCATTGGTTATGATGAAAAGCAGATGGGTTACAGATTGTGGAATCCTCTAACCAAACAATTTATTGTTTCTAGAGATGTTACATTTGATGAACAGAAAAGTTGGTATGCAGATCAAAGTCATACAGCTGAAGAATTTGAAGAAGAGGTAAGAAGATGTGAGAAAGGAAAATCAATTGTGCAGGTGAATAGAGATGAAGACTATATGCAAGCAAGTACATCCAGAAGTGGATTAACAAGAATGAATGAAGAAGCTCCTATATTTGATGAAGAGGTGTATCCAGAAACTTATGAAGAATGTGAACCAAGAAGGTCAAGCAGGACAAGGAGACAACCAGAAAGGTATTCTTATGATACTTCTTACATAACTTAGAAGAACTATGCATATATGGTCAAAGATGATGAAGAACCTCAGAACTATGATGAAGCTAAAGGTAAAAAGCAATGGGAAGAAGCAATGAAGGAAGAGTTCAATGCACTAGAGGAGAACAAGACATGGGAACTTGTTCCTAAACCAAATGGTAAGAAAGTAATTGGAAATAAATGGGTTTATAAAGTGAAGAAGCTTGCAGATGGAAGTATAGCCAGATACAAAGCTAGATTGGTGGTGAAAGGCTATGCCCAGACCTATGGCATAGATTATGATGAGACATTCAGTCCTGTAGCTAAGATGTCAACTATAAGGACAATCATTGCTATTGCAGCTTCAAAAGGATGGACTCTAAGTCAATTGGATATAAAAAATGCATTCTTGAATGGATACATATCAGATGAGGTATACATGGAACAACCTCAAGGGTTTATAGATTCCAGGTATCCAAATTTTGTTTGCAGGTTGAGAAGAGCATTGTATGGATTGAAGCAAGCTCCAAGAGCTTGGAACTATAGACTGGTGAAGTATCTCAATGATCTTGGATATCAAAGTTCAAAAGCAGATTCAAGTCTACTTATCAAAAGAACAAAGGAAGGTACAATCTACATTTGTATTTATGTAGATGACATTATAATAACAGGTACTTCAGATGAAGGAATCAAGGAGGTAAAGAGATTACTTGAGAAAGAGTTTAAGATCAGTGACCTAGGAAAGTTATCATACTTTCTTGGAATGGAAGTTACTTATACAGATCATGGCATATATGTGTCACAAGAAAGGTATCTTCTGAACTTGTTGAAGAAGTTTGATATGGAAAATTGCAGAGAAGCTTCAACTCCACTTGAAGTTAATCACAAGCTCAGTAAATATGATGGTGCAGACTACAAAGATATGAGGAAGTATCAATCTCTTGTGGGTAGTTTGATTTATGCTACACTAACAAGACCTGATCTTAGTTATGCAGTGGGAGTTTTGTCACAATTCATGCATTGTCCAAAGGACCCACATTGGATTGCAGGTCAAAGAGTTCTCAGATATATCAAAGGAACTATAAAGGAAGGATTATATTATCCTTTTACATCAGATTTGAAGTTGAGAGCCTATAGTGATTCAGATTGGGCAGGTAATCAAGATGACAGGAGATCAACTCATGGTTACATGATATACATTGGTGATAAGCTTGTAAGTTGGTGTTCCAAGAAACAACATACAATAGCATTATCATCAACTGAAGCAGAGTACAAAGGACTTGTGGAAGCAGCTAAGGAAGTCATATGGATGCAGACATTGTTCAAGAGCTTAGGCATTGATCAAGGTACACCTACAATACATGGAGATAATATGAGTTCACTTTATCTTGCAGCAAATCCAGTATTTCATGCAAGGACAAAGCACATAGAGATACAATATCATTTTCTCAGAGAAAAGGTAATGGAGAAGGAGATTGAAGTGGAGTACATTTCTACTAAAGATCAGTTAGCAGACATAATGACAAAGAGCTTGGATGGTGTGAAGACCAGCAGATTCAAAAGCATGGCAGAAGTAAAAGAAAAGAAGATGATATGAAGAAACAGGGAATGTCAATTAGTGATTGAGGGGGAGCTGTTGGAGAAACACTCACTAATTAGACATATATTTGAAGGTCAAATCTTAGGAAGAAAACCCCATGCCTATGTGAAGGGACAAATTCACAAATGTATCATATTTGTAAAGTTAGTTCACTTTAGTTCTAGAAGTTTTTTAAAATCACGAGAATGAGAAAGTCTATATAAGTTAGTTAGTATTAACTGACGCGAAGAGAAGAAGAAGAGGAGAGAGAGAGAATAGAGAGAAGAAGTAGAAGAAGGAGTTCATTTTATACGACTGACAATAGTCGGGCTTCTCTGAGTGAGAAAGCATTTGTAAAAACTTCTGAGTTTGTTATAGTTATGAGAAGAACTGAGTAAAGTTCTGTGTATGAGCCTCTCTCCATCATCTCCATGATTACCTACTGTGTGATGAATTCAAAAGTTCAAGTTTTCTGAGCAATTCGATGCCTGGCATCGAATCTTGGCTCAAAAGTCATTTTTTCATTCTCTGTGTGTTAACTGTTGTTGAATCTTTTAAAAATATGAAGTTTGTGGAGCAACTCGATGCCTGGCATCGAGTTTGAGCATAAAGTCGATGCCTGGCATCGACTTCTAGCATACAAGTGGTCTTCTTCATGTGTGTGTAAAAGAGAGTATTTCTGGTGCAGAAAAAGGGCCTAAAAAAGCTCAAAGTCGATGCCCGGCATCGACTTGGACTGAAATTCGATGCCAGGCATCGAATTTTTTATTTTTGGACATCAGGAATACTAAAACAGGCAAGAATTCCAGTTTTGGAAGGTCATATAGGGTCATCTTGTGAGGGCCATAACTTGAGTTGTAGAGCTCCGTTTGATGCATATGATAGCTTGTTGGAAAGCTCTACTCTTCTAGTTTCAGCCTATAAAGTTTCATGGAGAAATAATATATTTGAGCTATGAGAAATTAGCAAAATACTGAAGGTATGTTATTTCGGTGACTAGGAATTTCTGTAGAAGCAAAGTTCTCACTTTAAGCTATCATTTCTCAAAGTTTGAAGTGGCAATGAGTTAATGGTGACCATAGAGGTGTTCTAGTGTCACATTAATTCATTTCTTGTGGTGTTTTATACATCAACAAATACCAGAAGGACTACCAGCCCCTGCGGACCCATCTCCTGACATCCTAGAGGAACTCAACGCATTACGGGCCCAGGTATCAACTCTTCAATCATGGATAGCCATATATGAAGCACCTCCCGAGGCCAGACTCCCCACCGGAACTACCAATAGAGGAAGAAACAGTCACTATTCCGGTGGAGGAAACTTTTGAAGAAGCATATGAACCCAAACCCATCCCAGGCAGATGAGTCACGGCCGAAGGCCAGACGACTTTCAAACTTCCAACTCCCGCATGGATGAAGACGATAGAAGAACTTGGAACAACCCACTCAGCAAGGGTAGAGGCGCAGTTACACGCCATGGCAATGATTGAAGCAAGAATTTTACAGTATCCTTATTTTGCTCATTTGGCCCCTCGCAGATACATATCAGGGCATGAGTGTTGCAAAGCAAAGGAGCACAAGAGAAGAGCCCCAAAATTTCAAATTAATGGGCATAATTTTTCTTCTTCGAGGTCTTAGAGAATTCCCTCAAAGCCATGTAAATGCAATAGAGGAGTCCTCTAGATGCATAATCCCAACTTGTTGTAAAATATCCCTTGTAAATTAGTAGGAAATTCACTTTTTTGGAATAAAGTGCCGGTCTCTTGTGTGAAAGGACCAAACTTAGGGCACATGTATATAAGTCACTTTGTGACTCTTTGTAGAGACTTTTTGCCATTGTGAAGAAGGAGCTCTCCAAAATTTCGAATTTGCCTCTTTCTTGCAGATTTCCATCTTCTCTTTGATCTTGTATGTGTGTGTAATGCTTGGAATGTGTGTGTAGGACTGTTGTCTACCCCTCCCTACTGTTTTTGAGCTACTATAGTGTGTGTGTGAGCTTGTAAGAGTTGTGGCGTGAGTGTGGGTGCTTCCCGCCATTCACTATTTTGGTCATAACTTGAAGCAGAGTTGTTAGAATCGAGTGAAGGCACTCTCAAAAGATGCGTCTCGTCGAGAGCTTCGAAACAAGTACCCTATTGACTATATTCGGAGCTTGGAACTGGGAGAAATCCTTGATTTACTGAAAACTGTTGTAAGAGGTATCGCGGCACACACTTTCAGTCATTAGTAAGTTTGAGAGGTGGATTAGTCTTTTCTCATGCATATCAACTAAACCACTTCATTTTCCATCATGTGTGCACATGTCCTCATACACTTGGTTAGGTCGTTCGATCGGATTGACATTTAAATGTGTGTTAATTTCTCACTATACGCACTTGTGTTGCAATAAAGGTACAGTCTCATTGGCACAAGTCCTTGAGTCTTCTTGACTTGAGTACACACGTTTTTGGCGCCGTTGCCGGGGAACACTCAGCCAAGGTGCCTTCGTGATGGTTATAGATTGAGTGTGATGGAATCATATGTTGATATATTTAGGTAGTGATGTGTGTGAACACTCTAGGACCGCCGGGGCACTTTTTTCCCTCTTTAGGAGGTTTTTTTCCCCCGGCTTGTATATACGCCTATTGCCCTAATGGGCTACTTATCTTTGTACATTCTCTAGTAATACATTCAGTCTTGTGTGTTGTGCTCCAAACTTCTTCCTCTTCCTTGTGCTGTTCGCGTGCTTCCGCAGACGTCTAACTCCAACAATTGGTATCAGAGCAGGTCGTTGATTCTTCTAGGGCGCCGTCGACACTCCTCCGTTTGCAGTCTCAGATTCGCACAAAATTTGGTGAGCATACTCAGGGTGTTTTCGAGATCAAAACGGCTTCGCTCTGTGGTGCCGAAATCGCGATCTCAGCTCGTTTCGGCCTCCGAACGCACTATCACAGTGCTTATGCAGGCTATTTTGTCCTTTTGTGCCAAAGGTATATACCAGTTTCTGTTCGCCAGTTTAAGCGTCTCGAAGTCTGCTACAGGTCTAGCAGAACTCGTCTGGGCAGTTCTGTTCAACTTTTTGAGATACAATCAATTTTCTGCATCAAGGTATTTTAGTCACCGGCCATGGCTGAAAGCAGTGATGTATTCCGTATGTTGGCTGTTGAGGATAAGTTGGATGGTACCAACTACCCATTATGGGCTTATATGATGCGACATGTACTGGTTGCAAAAGGATTGTGGAACATTGTGCAGGGTGTTGAAAGACGTCCTGTTACACCTGTAACGATAGGTACTGCAAATACAGGTGTTGGAGCTGATGAAGATGGTGTCGAAGATGATATTCCGCAGATTCCTGTTCGTGCTGCTGTTTCTGTTGCACCTACTCCAGAGCAGATTCGTTGGGATGGCAGAGATGCCCAGGCACATGCATTGATAGCTTTGTCTGTCAAACGTGCCATTATTCCTCACATTCGCTCTTGCAGAACAGCAAAGGATGCTTGGGATACACTTACCACTTTGTACCAGGCTAGGAATGAGGCTCGTGTTGCTTACCTCCGAAAACAGTTGGAGAGTGAGCACATGAATGAAGGTGATTCGATGGACAGTTTTCTTACAAAGATCAAAGACCTGAAGGAACAATTGTTTTCTGCTGATGAGGTTATACTAGATAGCTCACTTATGCAGACCGTTCTGAATGGCCTTCCTGATTCATATCAGAGTTTTGCCTCTACTCTTCGATTGATGATGAAAGGCAATCCGAATGCCTTGTCATTTGAGGAATTAGTCTCTGTTCTGTTGCAGGAAGATCAGTCCAGGCAGAACAGGTCCATTATGCGTGTTGCAGATCAAGCTTTCCTGGCTAGTCAGAAGGGCAAAGGAAAATGGAGCTCTTCTACTAGTAAGCAGAAATCTGCAAATGCTGCACAATCGAAGAACCAGGATAAAGATGAGAAGAAATCAGAAAAGCAGAAATTGTTCTGCAAGTACTGTAAAGGAAATGATCATATTATAAAGAACTGTCCAAAACTGGCTGCTAAAGAGGCAAAGAAGAAAGAGGCTGGAATGGTTGTTGCAGAGGCCTCTACACCAAAAACAGAGTCTGCAAATCTTGTGCAGGAAGAAGAATGGGCGTTTACTACTGTTTGCAGTTTTGACCCATCTTCTCATGATCAGTGCATGTCTGCAGTAGACTCAGATGTTTGGTACTTTGACAGTGGGGCAACCAAACATATTACCTCGCAGTGCAGTTTCTTCTCTTCACTCGAGCCTGCCCCTACAGGGAATACTGTCACATGCGCCAATAACTCCTCTTATCCTGTTATGGGAGTTGGTAAGATCATTCTGACTACTGCTGATGGTAGTTCTTTCACTTTGTCAGATGCTTTATTTGTGCCAGGGATCAAAAAGAACCTGTTATCAGTTTCTGCATTAGCCAAGATTGGCTTGGTTGTGAAATTCGTTGATGACAGGTGTACAGTCCATGATCTCTCAAATGGGGATGTGATTATTGCTTCTGGCATTTTATGTCGTGGGCTGTATAAGCTCATAGACTATGAAAAATCTGTGAATGATTCGGCATGTGCAGTTCATGATTCTCAGGCTATGTCAGATGCAAAGCTTTGGCATGCACGCTTTGGTCATCTGAATTTTGCTAGTTTGTTACGCCTGCAGAAATCTGAAATGGTGTCCTCTTTGCCCAAACTTGAGGCACCTGGAAAACATGTTTGTGAAGGCTGTATTTTGGGCAAAATGCAGCGTTCTTCCTTTCCAAAAGATGGTTCAGTTCGGGCTATGCAGAAATTGCAGCTTGTACATAGTGATGTCTGTGGTCCTATGCAGACACCCTCTTTTGGAAATTACCTTTACTTCGTGACTTTCATTGATGATTTTTCCAGGCATGCATGGGTATATCCACTCAAAGCAAAGTCCGAAGTGTTCATGTGCCTCAAACAGTTTTTGGTTTTGGCTGAAAATCTGTCAGCATGTAAAATGGGCACCCTCCGTTCTGATTGAGGGGGGGGAATATATGTCTTCAGATTTTAATGCATTTCTGGCTGAACGTGGGATAAAACACCAGTGTATAGTGCCGTATACACCTCAACAGAATGGAGTTGCTGAACGAAAGAACAGGTCACTCATGGAGATGGCGAGGTGCATGGTCAAAAGTCAGGCTTTACCACATAGTTTCTGGCTTGAGGCTGTCATGTGTGCAGCATATGTACTGAACAGGTATCCCACGAAAGCGTTGCAGTCTATCACTCCATATGAGGCTTGGCATGACCGCAAGCCATCTGTTGCTCATCTGCGTGTTTTTGGTTGTTTGGCATATGCATTAGTGCCTGAACAACATCGCAGAAAATTGGATGATAAGGCAGTAAAATGTATTTTTGTTGGGTACAGTTCTGAAAGTAAAGGCTATCGTCTGTATCATCCACAGACTAAACGCATTCTGGTTAGCCGTGATGTTGTCTTTGTGGAAGATGCTATTCAGCCATTGCTTTCATGTACTAAGGAGACATCTGTTAGCTCCAAAGACATGTATGATACTTTGATGCCTCTTTTTACAGGTGGACAGGCTAGCGCTGGTCCTAATGAGGCAACTTCTCAGCCTTTGCAGGTTTCATATGATGATGCAGATCATGCCATTTCTGATGCAGATTTACATGATGCACTTGTTGATGAGAGAGCTGATATTGAACAGGCAAAAACTATGCCAAAATGGCTGGTGCAGACTTTGCGTGACAGCAAATTAGATGCACCTTTGTCATATCGTACTCGTTCAGGCTCTCATAGTACCTCCTTTGCATCAGATTGCTATGCTATGGCTGCATCTAGTCTCTGTGATGAGAATGAGCCTGTTTCTTTTGATGAAGCACAAAATTCAGAAAATTGGATGGCTGCTATGCAATCTGAATATGATGCTATAATGAAGAATGGTACATGGTCTTTATGTGACTTGCCTCCTGGCAAGAAGGCCATTGGCACTAAGTGGGTATACAAGCTGAAGCGTAAACCTGATGGTACAGTTGACAGGTATAAGGCTAGGCTTGTTGCAAAGGGTTATGCGCAGGAAAGAGGCATTGATTTTGATGAGACCTTTGCACCTACATGCCGTATGACTACTGTTCGGAGCATTTGTGCACTTGCAGCCCATCATGGTTGGAATGTACATCAGTTGGACATTAAAACAGCATTTCTGAATGGTGACTTGCATGAAGAAGTGTATGTTTTTCAGCCCCGTGGCTTTGTGCAGAAAGGGCATGAAAACCAGGTGTGCAAGTTAAAGAAGGCGTTATATGGTTTAAAGCAAGCACCACGTGCTTGGTATGAGAAAATACATGCCTATCTCATTGCACATGGTTTTGCGAACAGTCCAACTGAAAGCACCTTATATGTTAAGCGTGCTAATGATGTGCTTTTGATCATTGTTGTCTATGTAGACGACATGCTGCTCACTGGTCCTCTTGAGAAGCATATTGCTGATTTCAAGGCTGATTTGCATGCCTCATTTGAGATGTCTGATTTGGGGCATTTGCATCACTATTTGGGCATTCAGTTTATGCAAGTTGATGGTGGAATGGCTTTGTGTCAAACGAAATATATTGACACATTATTGCAGCGTTTTGGCCTTGAAGACTGTAAGCCTATTGCCACTCCTATGGAGACAGGTTTACGATTGAGTCTTCATGATGTTGGAGATGCATTTGATGCTGTTCTCTATCAGCAGGCTGTTGGATGCTTGATTTACTTATGCATTACTCGGCCAGATATTCAGTTTGCTGTCTCACAGATGAGCAGGTTTATGCATTGCCCAGGAGTCACGCATTGGAAAGCGGTTAAGCGCATCTTTCGCTACTTGAGTGGTACTCGGCTACTTGGGTTGTTTTATCCCAAGGGGGGATCACTACCGCCAGATTTGCATGCTTTTTCTGACTCAGATTGGGCTGGTTGCGATGACACTCGTGTGTCCACCAGTGGTTTTTGCTTCATGCTTGGTAGCTCATGTATATCTTGGTTGAGCAAGAAGCAGCCTACTATGGCCACTTCCAGTTGTGAGGCTGAGTATAGGGCAGCTTTCACAGTGACTGTTGAGTGTGTGTGGCTCAGACGCCTTATGGCTGATTTGGGTGTTGGCCAGTCTTCTGCCACCACCATCTTCACTGACAGTCAGAGCGCATTGGCAGTTGCGAGGAACCCTGTGTTCCATGCTCGCACTAAGCACATTGAGGTGCATTATCACTATGTCAGGGAGAGGTTCTCTGTTGGGGAGATCAGCTTGGCATATGTGCCCACGCAAGAGAACATTGCAGACCTTTTCACGAAGGCTCTGCCTAGGGAGAAGTTTGAAGCTTTCCGCAAAGCTTTGGGCTTACTTCCTTTTGTGGAGTGATTTCCACATAGCTCGGCACTTCCTTATACATGAGTGCCAGCTCCTTGTTCACCGCATCACTCCCAGGGGGGATTTGTTGATATATTTAGGTAGTGATGTGTGTGAACACTCTAGGACCGCTGGGGCACTTTTTTCCCTCTTTAGGAGGTTTTTTTCCCCCGGCTTGTATATACGCCTATTGCCCTAATGGTCTACTTATCTTTGTACATTCTCTAGTAATACATTCAGTCTTGTGTGTTGTGCTCCAAGCTTCTTCCTCTTCCTTGTGCTGTTCGTGTGCTTCCGCAGACGTCTAACTCCAACATCATACTTGTAGAAGTGAACTCGTTCTGTGGAAAGTAGTCAATCACTTCAGCACTTGTTACTTCACATCCGAGAGGTGTGTGTAGTGAGTTTTTAGGTTTAGGGTTAGTAGGAAGGGAGAGAAGAAGGAGTTAGGGTTAGGTTAGAAGGAGAGGAGAAGTGAAGAGAGGTGAAGTAGGAGTAGGCCAAGATCACTAAAAAAGCCCAAAATTTGCCCAAAATTGGTAATGTTCAATTTCTGTCACAAAAAGTATAAAAACCAAAAAATTTGATTCATTTGATACTTTCCTGTGTTCTAGTATCGCATGCGTGCAGCGACCGGTATCGCATGTGGGGTATCGTGCATTTCAGGCCATTAAAGCTAGATCTTGAGTACAAGGTGCAAGCAAGACAGCACTAAGGTAAGATTCCACAAAGTATTTTGAACAAAAACACACAAAGTGCACAAACGCGTGATTAAATGCGTATGCGGTATCGCGTGGGGGAAGACAGTTGATTTTTGAACTTCATTGGAAGGGACATGGGGCCAGGAGTGAAGAGGTGTGTGAGAAGAGCAAGGGGGTGCTAAATTTTTTGATTTGTGAGATATTTTGGCTTGAGTATCGCGATCGATTGAGTTTTGGTATCGCGATACCAAAATTCCCTTGTATCGCGATACTCACCAAGGTATCGTATCGTCAGGCACCAGTCTTGGTATCGCGATACCACTTTGGTATCGTGTCGCCAAGTTGGTATCGTGATCACACTTTACCCCAGTAGTATCCTATCGTTACCTACTTTGGTATCGTATCGTCCATTTGCCAGATTCGTATCGCGATACCATCTTCAGTATCATATCGCCTCGGTTCTCAGGTATCGTATCGCCTCGGTTCTCAGGTATCGTATCGCAAGGACCTTAGTATCATATCGTCCCTGATCCAGGTATCGTATCGTCAACCCCTGAAGTATTGTATCACCCACTTCCTAGTGTAGTATCACGATATCATACTAGTATCATATCGTGCAAGTTGGTGGTATCGTATTGCCACTTGTCTTGGTATCGTATCGTCTCATTGTCTTGAGTCGTATCGCGATACCAAGTTGGTATCGTATCGACCCTTGCAACTAGTATTGTATCGCGTGAGCAATCTGGTATCGTATCGCAGGACTTCCAGTATCGTATCATGCAAAAAAAGGTGGTATTGTATCGCCAGGAAAGTCGGTATCGTATCGTGGCCAAAATCAGTATCGTATCGACTCGATGCTCAGGTATCGTATCGCGAGGATTGTTGGTATCGTATTGTAGGAAACTCTGGTATCGTATCGTGGCAATAGTTTAGTATCGTATTGTCTGCTACAACAAGTATCCTATCGTGTAGATTTCAGGTATCGTATCGTGGCCAGCTCGGTATCGCCCAATGCAGTATCGCCTGGAAGTGGTATCGTCCAGAGTGGTTGAAGCATTTTGTCAGGCAACTTGAGGCATTGGGAGAGCCACTCAAGGTAAGTCTCTGAGACTTAGAGAGTCTGAGGAGGGTGAATGAACTTGAGGTCAGGGAGAGTGCTAAGTAGCCGAAGAAGTGTCATATCTTCTGTGGGAAGTGCTGCCCAGGTTAGTCACCACTCTGCCTATTCAGATACCTCTAGTGACTCAGAGGAGGAAATACCCATGGCTTCGGAAGACATGCAGGGTCCAACTCCAAGTAGAAATTTCATGACTGCTGTTGAGGGAGATTACCGCACTTCCTTGTAGTATGTGTCTACCAATGTCCAGGAGATCCCCATCTACCTGGATGGCTTAAATAGATCTGTGGCTAGGATGGTAACTTCCATGGATGCCACGATCGTGCCCAGACCAGCTGTCAAGTACGAGGGAGGAGCATACATAGACAAGATTGGTCACATCTACATAGTGACTGAGTTTCCTGAGATGATCAATGAGAGAGGAGAGTTAGTGGAACCAGAAAACTCAGGAAGAACAAACCCGAAGGAGCTTGTGACTACCCCTAGAGGCAGATCCCAAGTAACACGAGTCTTGAGAGGAGACTTGATACCTCAAGACGACTACTTATTGGAAGTCTATATGATCCATGGATCAGACTTATTGCTTCAAACAGACTTACCGACTCCAGGGAGAGAAGAAAGCCCCATGACATTTTATGAGCTGAAGGATCCAGAAGACGAAACTAGACTCACATACTTGGACAAAAATCAGAGGAGATATTGGCCGGTTAGTGCCTTAGACAGGGCTTGACTGAGATACATGGGTGTGCCTGTATTCCCTCAGAGAGATCAGGCAACTACTTCGCAGAACCCCTTTGGAAATCAACAAGAGACAGAACACACCACGTCAAGACAAACCAGCCAACGAAGTGTGCCACACCGTACCCGTGTACAATTTGTGACTCCAGGAGTGCAAACACACAATCAGACCCGCGTAGGGGTAGGTAATCAGTACCGACCACCTATAAGACCACGACCACCAGTAGGAGGGCAGCCGGGAATGCCCCCAGCTAGACCAGCAATTCCTGTCTTCCCTGTAATGCCGAGACTGCCAGAACCAATGAGAAGACTGAGACCTATCCAAGTGGCCAAGTGTGTAAGAAATCATTATGATGGATTGGGAGAACCCTATGATCACATCGCTGAATTTAAACAAGTTCTAAGGGCAGAACAAGTAGACAACTTTTTTGTGCAGTATGAGTCTTTTGGACTCACCCTCACAGGGACGACTCTAACTTGGTTCCAGCCATTAGACCCTAATCAATTTGGAAACATGGAGCAATTCTTTCAAGAATTCATTGGGGAGTTCACGAAGAGAGGGATTAAACACAATTCCGCATCTTTAATCCATAGTTTTAAGCAGAACTCTAATGAAACAGTGAAAACAGCAGCCAAGAGATTCAATCAGTATGTGGATAGATGCTCGGCTGCAGAGAGACCCACTCAACAAAAAATGATTTCATTATTTCTGGATGGACTCACAAACGGAACCCTAAGAACCTTAGTTTACGTGAAGAGGTTACAAACTCTGAGTGAGTGTCTTCAAGAGTGCATTGATTTAGAAGATAACCTAGCCGAGGACCTCAAGAGTACACCCAGCCCCACTAAATCAAAAGACTCGCGAAGTATCATCACCTCCAACTCCAGTAATATGGAAGAATTAGCGAAACTATTAGCAAAAAAACTAGGAGTCCAGGGACAAAGAGCTTACCAGCACCCAGCACAAAGAGTGCCTATGCTACGAAGATGTAGTTTATGTGGAGGAGATCACCCCACACACATATGCGTGCAAGGAGGGACCAATGCACATCAAACATACCCATACAACAGACAACACCAACCAAGAAATGCTTTGTACTGCCACATAGAATAAAAGTATACTAATCACACCACTGAAAATTGTCCATTCAATAGACAGGCACGACCATTCCAACCACCACAGTATCGACCATATGGATATCCACCTAGAGCAAGGCAGAGAGATGCCCAGATACAATCCCTATCTAACACCAGCAGGAGCACCAAAGCCATATGAACAGGCTCTGTATCCACCACCACAACCAGTGCTAGGGCCACAACTGTCACAACCTCAAGAGGTAGTACCTGTGAAGTATGCTCAGCCCGAAGAAAATTTGGAGAGAGCCATAGTGCCAGCATCATCTACAATCAATGAGGAATCAGCGAACCCTGGATATGAGCTGCCACCAGGAGATTACTACCCATATGAAGCCAATATGTTGGATTACGAACCAACCTATAAGTCGGCTTATTATGTATATGGAAACTATGACCCAAGCTATGGCACTGAGGTCGCAACTCTAATGTATACCGCTCCTAAAGCACAACCGCCCATGAGACCACCCATTAGACCACTTGTACCTAGAGGACCTTGTTATAGATGCAGAGGAGACCATTTTATTAGAGAGTGCCCTCGACCTTACAATCCACCAACACCTAGGACTTGGGAAGGATATTGCAACGAATGCGGAAAGGAACATCTTTTCAGGGACTGTCCTAAGAATCCAACCAAAGTCCAAGACACTGCACCAATCAATGTAATTGAAGGAATAGAAGGATCTGGAAGTGATAAGGAATATAATGTGCCATTGAAAGCCATTACAAGAGCTCAGATAAGGCAACGAAAAGGGAAACAACCAGAACAAGAACAAGAGAGCGATAAAGCCGTAAGCCCTAAAGCTCAGGTAGTTGAAGATTCTGAGGATCCACGCGAGAGTACCCAGAACACCAAAGCACAAAAATGGAAGGAAGAAGAGAAAAACTCAAAGATAAATGGGCAAAAGATGAGAGTCAAAAACATAAAAAACAAATCCGAAACAAAAGGGAACATAAAGAACAAAGGATCCGGGAGGAGATTCCGATGTCACCACTTATCCAAGAGAAAGAGAAACCAGGATCAATTCTAGCTGACCCAAAACCAGACGACTTAGACATGTGGCTGAAAGCTTACCAAGCTAGAATTAAGACTGGGCCGAATATAGAGCAACACGAAAAACTTTACCCACAAGGGGAGCTGGAAAAAGAAAGACTAGCGATATGTAGGAAGCTTATAGAGGTGGCACAAGCAATCCTAGAAAAGACTATCCCAGCTCTGCCAGAGACAAGGATAATAGATGATCAATACAAAGAATGTGTCCAATCCAAAGGTAAAGAACTTAGAAGGAAGGAAGACATAGGTGAACAAATGAAAATTCAAGATGAACCTGTGTCAATAATACCGGACTTAGAGGCAGAATGGACAAAGGAATTATGGAATAGACTTCGAGAAGAACAATGGAAGAAAAATGGAGCATCGAAGCCTCCTTTTGAGGAAATAGAAGTGGAAGTTTATCAACCTAATACCAACCTGGAGGAAGTATATGAGGAAGTATCAAGACTCGATAGAAACAGAGAGGAAACCTTGAGTATTTCAACCTTACCTAATTACATGGGAGAATACGAAAAGGAGTCTATAATAATACGAGCACCCACAGTACATGGAAAAGGAAAAGGAAACTCAGAAAGAAGTTCACACAATCTAACGGAACTAAAGAAAACAAAAGTACAATGCAAATTGACTGTGGAAGAGTTACTTCAACTTAAGCCACAATTATGGAGACAATTAGCGAGTCAATTAGAATTAGAGCCAAAGAAGGAAGAAAAGGAAGGAAGGGGAAAATAAAACATTTCTAAAATACAAATTCCAGTTGATAAAGTGGGAGAGTTTAGTGAAGGAGACGAAGGCAATACATGTCTGCCTGTCACTTACAATGGGTACATGACCAAGGCTATACTAGACACGGGAGCCGGGGTAGGAATCACCACCAAGGAGATTTGGGAGAAATGGGGAAAACCTGCCTTACGACCCACACACATGAAGCTCCAATTAGCAGACGAGCATGTGGAGAAACCCTTAGGAATATTGGAAAGAATCAAATTAACCACCTGTGGAGTAGAATTTGAACACACATTAGCCATTTGTAAGTTCGAAAAAGCTAACAACTACGAAATGATATTAGGGCGACCCTTTATGAGACAAATGCGGGTAGTGCAAGACTGGGGAAGAGATTCATTGTACCTACAACATCAAGGAAATACAACCAAGATAAACTTGCATATGTTTGCTTATCGAGATGTCCCTCCACTACAGGGGAATTCCATACACAAGGAGGAAGATGACCTATCCATGCATAGTGCTGGATCGAGCGATCAATCTTGGATGCACGAGGATGCCCAGTTATGGATGTGCAAAGAGGCCAAGAAGGAGGAGAGTAAAAGGCAAATGTGGCCGATAGGACATCCTAACTACCGACCAGTAGAGGACCTAGGGTACATGCCTCAAATCTTTTCGGATGAGACCTTTGAACCGCATGGATGGATGGAAATTCTAGCAACCTTAGATGTGTGCGTGAATGAGGAAGTTTTGAAAATGAACGAGTGCATAGATGAGGAAGGTTATGATGTAAATCTTTATATGGTTGTCCTTCAAGAAGTAGATGAAGGGGAAATCGTGGAAAAAGAATTGAAAGAGGAATATGAGAGTATAGAAATGGAGCCAGAATTCGATTCCGAAGAAAGCTACCTGGACACCATTCGAAACAGAGAGAAACAGGAACCTACGAAGATCTTAGCAATCGAAGCTACTCCCATGGTACAAAAGCAAGCAGAAGACATGAGTAAAATAGGGCTTGATCCAGATTTGTTTGAAGTTCCTGAACATTTTAAAAGATATGAAGTAGAAGAGAGAAAGGTAGCCATTCAAATGCCTAAACGAGAGGCTAGAGATGGAGAAGCATATGACAACAAAGAACAAACAAAAAAAATTGTAGTAACAGTGGAAGACGGAGAAGAGCAATGCACCTACATAGGCAAAGATGTATCAGAGGAGGAGGAACAAGAACTCATACAACTGATCCAAGAATATCGAGACGTGTTCGCATGGATATATAAGGATCTTAAGGGTGTAGAACCCAATATTTGTTCTCATCGAATACCAATGACTGCAGATGCAAAACCATCAAAACAACGCCCATATACATATAACGAGGTCTACACTGCTAAAATTAAGGAAGAAATAGACAAATTATTAGCAGCAAGATTCATATACGAGATAGAACACACCGAGTGGGTATCGCCATTAGTAGTTGTGCCAAGAAAAATGGAAAATTGAGGGTGTGCATTAACTTGAAAAAGGTCAATGCAACCACCATACGTGATAGCTACCCATTACCCATCACGGACCATCTATTGGAAAGAGTAGCAGGAAAGGAAGTCTATAACTTCTTAGATGGATTCTCCGGATACAACCAAGTAGCTATTGCTACTGAGGATCAACATAAGACCGCATTCGCGACCGAATGGGGAGTCTATGCTTTCAAGGTGATGCCTTTTGGACTCACTAATGCACCTGCTACTTTCCAACAATTGATGTGTCATGTTTTCAAGGAATTCCTGAAAAAGAGTATGGAAGTGTATGTAGATGATCTATGTACATACTCGAATCAAAGACGAGATCACATTCCCAAGTTGAGAAAAATATTTAATAAATGCTGCCAGTATCGAGTCTGCCTAAACCCAGAAAAATGTGTCTTCATGGTGAGACAAGGGAAGATCTTAGGACACATAGTCTCAAGAAATGGAATATCCACGGATGAGGATAAGATCAAGGTCATCTTAGAGCTTCCTAGACCAAAGAATGCGAAAGAGGTACAAGCCTTTATGGGACATTGTGGATATTACCGTCGGTTTATTCACATGTATGCCATAATAGCCAAACCCCTGTATGGTCTCTTAACTCAATTCACGTGGACTGAAGAGTGCGAGAAAGCATTCAATGAGTTAAAAAAGAGACTTAGCACGGCCCCAATTCTGAAAACGCCCAATTGGAACAAGCCTTTTCATATTCATGTTGATGCTTCTAATTATGCAATAGGATGTATCTTAGCCCAAGCAGCTGATGAGGGAAAACTAGATCATCCAATTGCCTATGCCAGTAGACAACTGAATCAAGCTGAAAGGAATTATACAACAACCAAGCGAGAAGGATTAGGAATGATCTATGCAGTTAAAAAATTTAGACACTATCTGTTAGCCAACAAATTTAAGTTCTTCATAGACCATCAGGCCCTACTGTACTTAGTTAATAAACCTTGCAACACCGGAAGATTAGTAAGATGGTTCTTGCTATTAATGGAGTTTGACTTTGAAGTGGTAGTAAAAAAAGGAAATACACATGTAAGAGCAGACCACCTTTCTAGGTTAACCCACGGAGAACCGCCAAGTGGAGTACCCGATGATCTGCCAGATACTTATTTGTTCAATCTGGAAGTTTGTCCGAAGTGGGCAGAGAAATTAATTCCTATACTCACCCATGGCCCACAACACTCAATCAATAAGGATAGTAAAAAGGAAATTTTCCAATCAAGAAATTTGCACATTATTGCTGGGAGTGTGTACTATAAGGAACCCAATGGAGTATTGCTAAGATGTGTCAAGGAGGATGAACAAAAGAAACTAATTGAGCAAGCACATGTGAATAAATGGAGAACACACCAAGGGACTCATGGAACCATCCGGGAATTAAAAAGACTAGGAGTGTCCTGGCCTGACATGCCCAAGGATGTCCATGACTACGTGAGTAATTGTGCAGAATGCCAGGAGACAACCCCGGAGGATCATATGTCCATACCTTTTTCGACCATAGCACCCAATTGGAGTAAAACATTGGTTAAATTCCTAAAGAACAGAGAACAATCAATTTTCTGCATCAAGGTATTTTAGTCACCGGCCATGGCTGAAAGCAGTGATGTATTCCGTATGTTGGCTGTTGAGGATAAGTTGGATGGTAACAACTACCCATTATGGGCTTATATGATGCGACATGTATTGGTTGCAAAAGGATTGTGGAACATTGTGCAGGGTGTTGAAAGATGTCTTGTTACACCTCTGACTACAGGTACTGCAAATACAGGTGCTAGAGCTGATGAAGATGGTGTCGAAGATGATATTTCGTAGATTCCTGTTCGTGCTGCTATTTTTGCTGCACCTACTGTAGAGCAGATTCCTTGGGATGGCAGAGATGCCCAGGCATATGCATTGATAGCTTTGTCTGTCAAACGTGCCATTATTCCTCACATTTGCTCTTGCAGAACAGCTAAGGATGCTTGGGATACACTTACCACATTGTACCAAGCTAGGAATGAGGCTCGTGTTGCTTACCTACAAAAACAGTTGGAGAGTGAGCACATGAATGAAGGTGATTCTATGGACAGTTTCCTAACAAAGATCAAAGACTTGAAGGAATAGTTGATTTTTGCTGATGAGGTTATACCAGATAGCTCACTTGTGCAGACCGTTTTGAATGGTCTTCCTGATTCATTTCAGAGTTTTGCTTCTACTCTTCGATTGATGATGAAAGGCAATCCAAATGCCTTGTCATTTGAGGAGTTAGTCTCTCTTCTGTTGCAGGAAGATGAGTCCAGGCAGAACAGGCCCATTATGCGTGTTGCAGATCAAGCTTTCCTAGCTAGTGATAAGGGCAAAGGAAAATGGAGCTCTTCTACTAGTAAGCAGAAATCTGCAAATGTTGCACATTCAAAGAACCAAGACAAAGATGAGAAAAAATCAGAAAAGCAGAAATTGTTTTGTAAGTATTGTAAAGGGAATGATCACATCATAAAGAACTGTCCAAAACTAGCTGCAAAAGAGGCAAAGAAGAAAGAGGCTAGAATGGTTGTTGCAGAAGCCTCTACACCAAAAACGGAGTCTGCTAATCTTGTGTAGGAAGAAGAATGGGCGTTTACTACTGTTTGCAGTTTTGACCCATCTTCTCATGATCAGTGCATGTCTGTAGTAGACTCAGATGTTTGGTATTTTGACAGTGGGGCAACCAAACATATTACCTCACAGCGCAATTTCTTCTCTTCACTCGAGCCTGCCCCTACAGGGAATACTGTTACATGCGCCAACAACTCCTCTTATCCTATTATGGGAGTTGGTAAGATCATTTTGACTACTGCTGATGGTAGCTCTTTCACTTTGTTAGATGCTTTATTTGTGCCAGGGATTAAGAAGAATCTGTTATCAGTTTCTGCATTAGCCAAGATTGGCTTGGTTGTGAAATTTGTTGATGACAGATGTACAGTTCATGATCTGTCAAATGGCGATGTTATTATTGCTTCTGGAATTTTATGTCGTGGGCTGTATAAGCTCATAGACTATGAAAAATCTGTTAATGATTCCGCATGTGCAGTTCATGATTCTCAGGCTATGTCAGATGCAAAGCTTTGGCATGCACGCTTTGGTAATTTGAATTTTGCTAGTTTGCTACGCCTAGAGAAATCTGATATGGTGTCTTCTTTGCCCAAGCTTGAGGCACCCGGAAAACATGTATGTGAAGGCTGTATTTTGGGCAAAATGCAGCGTTCCTCCTTTCCAAAAGATGGTTCAGTTCGGGCTACGCAGAAATTGCAGCTTGTACATAGTGATGTCTGTGGTCCTATGCAGACACCCTCTTTTGGAAATTACCTTTACTTCGTGACTTTCATTGATGATTTTTCCAGGCATGCATGGGTATATCCATTGAAGGCAAAGTCCGAAGTGTTCATGTGCTTCAAACAGTTTTTGGTTTTGGCTGAAAATCTGTCAGCATGTAAAATGGGCACCCTCCATTCTGATCAAGGGGGGGAATATATGTCTTCTGATTTTAATGCATTTCTGGCTGAACGTGGGTTAAAACACTAGTGTACAGTGCCGTATACACCTCAACAGAATGGAGTTGTTGAACGAAAGAACATGTCACTCATGGAGATGGCGAGGTGCATGGTCAAGAGTCAGGCTTTACCACATAGTTTCTGGCTTGAGGCTGTCATGTGTGCAGCATATGTACTGAACAGGTGTCCCACTAAAGCGTTGCAGTCTATCACTCCATATGAGGCTTGGCATGACCGCAAGCCATCTGTTGCTCATCTGCGTGTTTTTGGTTGTTTGGCATATGCATTAGTGCCTGAACAACATCGTAGAAAATTGGATGATAAGGTAGTAAAATGTATTTTTGTTGGGTACAATTCTGAAAGTAAAGGCTATCGTCTGTATCATCCACAGACTAAACACATTCTGGTTAGCCGTGATGTTGTCTTTATGGAAGATGTTATTCAATCATTGCTTTCATGTACTAAGGAGACATCTGTTAGCTCCAAAGACATGTATGATACGTTGATGCCTCTTTTTACGGGTGGACAGTCTAGTGCTGGTCGTAGTGAGGCAACTTCTCAGCCTTTGTAGGTTTCATATGATGATGCAGATCATTCTATTTCTGATGCAGATTTACATGATGCACTTGTTGATGAGAGAGCTGATATTGAGCAGGCAAAAACTATGCCAAAATGGCTGGTGCAGACTTTGCGTGATAGCAAATTAGATGCACCTTTGTCATATCGTACTCGTTCAGGCTCTCGTAGTGCCTCCTTTGCATCAGATTGCTATGCTATGGCTGCGTCTAGTCTCTGGGATGAGAATGAGCCTGTTTCTTTTGATGAAGCACAGAATTCAGAAAATTGGATGGCTACTATGCAATCTGAATATGATGCTATAATGAAGAATGGTACATGGTCTTTATGTGACTTGCCTCCTGGCAAGAAGGCCATTGGCACTAAGTGGGTATACAAGCTGAAGCGTAAACCTGATGGTACAGTTGACAGGTATAAGGCTAGGCTTGTTGCAAAGGGTTATGCACAGGAAAGAGGCATTGATTTTGATGAGACCTTTGCACCTACATGCCGTATGACTACTGTTCGGAGCATTTGTGCACTTGCAGCCCATCATGGTTAGAATGTACATCAGTTGGACATTAAAACAGCATTTTTGAATGGTGACTTGCATGAAGAAGTGTATGTTTTTCAGCCTCGTGGCTTTGTGCAGAAAGGGCATGAAAACCAAGTGTGCAGGTTAAAGAAGGCATTATATGGTTTAAAGCAAGCACCACGTGCTTGGTATGAGAAGATACATGCCTATCTGGTTGCACATGGTTTTGAGAACAGTCCAACTGAAAGCACCTTATATGTTAAGCGTGCTAATGATGTGCTTCTGATCATTGTTGACTATGTTGACGACATACTGCTCACTGGTCCTATTGAGAAGCATATTGATGATTTCAAGGCTGATTTGCATGCCTCATTTGAGATGTCTGATTTGGGGCATTTGCATCACTATTTGGACATTAAGTTTATGCAAGTTGATGGTGGAATGGCTTTGTGTGAAACGAAATATATTGACACATTATTGCAATATTTTGGCCTTGAAGTCTGTAAGCCTATTGCCACTCCTATGGAGACAGGTTTACGATTGAGTCTTCATGATGTTGGAGATGCATTTGATGCTGTTCTCTATCAGTAGGCTCTTGGATGCTTGATTTACTTATGCATTACTCAACCAGATATTCAGGTTGCTGTCTCACAGATGAGCAGGTTTATGCATTGCCCAGAAGTCACGCATTGGAAGGCGGTTAAGCGCATCTTTCGCTACTTGAGTGGTACTCGGCTACTTGGGTTGTTTATCCCAAGGGGGGGATCACTACTGCCAAATTTGCATGCTTTTTTTGACTCAGATTGGGCTGGTTGCTATGACATTTGTGTGTCCACCATTGGCTTTTGCTTCATGCTTGGTAGCTCATGTATATCTTGGTTGAGCAAGAAGCTGCCTACTGTGGCCACTTCCAGTTCTGAGGCTGAGTATAGGGTAGCTTTCACAGCTATTGTTGAGTGTGTGTGGCTTAGACGCCTTATGGCTGATTTGGGTGTTGGTCAGACTTCTGCCACCACCATCTTCACTGACAATCAGAGTGCATTGGCAGTTGCGAGGAACCCTGTGTTCCATGCTCGCACTAAGCACATTGAGGTGCATTATCACTATGTCAGGGAGAGGTTCTCTGCTGGGGAGATTAGCTTGGCATATGTGCCCACGCAGGAGAACATTGCAGACCTTTTCACGAAGGCTCTGCCTAGGGAGAAGTTTGAAGCTTTCCGCAAAGCTTTGGGCTTACTTCCTTTTGTGGAGTGATTTCCACATAGCTTGGCACTTATACATGAGTGCGAGCTCCTTGTTCACCGCATCACTCCCAGGGGGGATTTGTGGATATATTTAGGTAGTGATGTGTGTGAACACTCTAGGACCGCCGGGGCACTTTTTTCCCTCTTTAAGAGGTTTTTTTCTCCTAGCTTGTATATAGACCTATTGCCCTAATGGGCTACTTATCTTTGTACATTCTCTAGTAATACATTCAATATTGTGTGTTTGTGCTCCAAGCTTCTTCTTCTTCCTTGTGCTGTTCGCGTGCTTCCGCAGATGTCTAACTCCAACATTCTGATCATTGTTGTCTATGTTGATGACATGCTGCTCACTGGTCCTATTGAGAAGCATATTGTGGATTTTAAGGCTGATTTGCATGCCTCATTTGAGATGTTTGATTTGGGGCATTTGGATCACTATTTGAGCATTCAGTTTATGCAAGTTGATGGTGGAATGGCTTTGTGTCAAACGAAATATATTGACATATTATTGCAGTGTTTTGGCCTTGAAGATTGTAAGCCTATTGCCACTCCTATGGAGACAGGTTTACGATTGAGTCTTCATGATGCTGGAGATGCATTTGATGCTGTCCTCTATCAGTAGGCTGTTGGATGCCTCATTTACTTATGCATTACTAGGCCAGATATTCAGTTTGTTGTCTCACAGATGAGCAGGTTTAGTTAAGTGCATCTTTCGCTACTTGAGTGGTACTCGGCTACTTGGGTTGTTTTATCCCAAGGGGGGATCACTACTGCCAGATTTGCATGCTTTTTCTGACTCAAATTGGGCTGGTTGCTATGACACTCGTGTGTCCACTAATGGCTTTTGCTTCATGCTTGGTAGCTCATGTATATCTTGGTTGAGCAAGAAGCAGCCTACTGTGGCCACTTCCAGTTGTGAGGCTGAGTATAGGGCAGCTTTCATAGCTACTATTGAGTGTGTGTGGCTCAGATGCCTTATGGCTGATTTGGGTGTTGGTCAGTCTTCTGCCACCACCATCTTCACTGACAGTCAGAGCGCATTGGCAGTTGCGAGGAACCCTGTGTTCCATGCTCGCACTAAGCACATTGACGTGCATTATCATTATGTCAATTAGAGGTTCTCTGCTAGGGAGATCAGCTTGGCATATGTGCCCACGCAATAGAACATTGTAGACCTTTTCACGAAGGCTCTGCCTAGGGAGAAGTTTGAAGCTTTCCGCAAAGCTTTGGGCTTACTTCCTTTTGTGGAGTGATTTCCACATAGCTTGGCACTTCCTTATACATGAGTGCCAACTACTTGTTCACCGCATCACTCCCAGGGGGGATTTGTTGATATATTTAGGTAGTGATGTGTGTGAACACTCTAGGACTACCGGGGAACTTTTTTCCCTCTTTAGGAGGTTTTTTTCCCCCAGCTTGTATATACGCCTATTGCCCTGATGGTTTACTTATCTTTGTACATTTTGTGTTGTGCTCTAAGCTTCTTCTTCTTCTTCCTTGTGCTGTTTGCGTGCTTCCGCAGACGTCTAACTCCAACAAAACCAAGGGGATGAAGTAATGGGAAACAATTGAAAAAACATATTCAATTGAAACAATTAAAAAAAAAAGTGTAAATTTGATGAGATTTCAGAAAACACAATTCTCTACAGAAAATGGCGATTCTTAGAGAAGGGATAGAACTTAAGAAAATTGGTGCAAAGAACAAAAATTAGTGAGTATTGAGGAGTAATAGTCAAGTAGAGAAATAAATTCATAGGAAAGTTTGGAAAAATTTGAAGGAAAGGGGAAAATCACGATTCTGAGCAGAAAGTATAAAAGGAGGACTTTGAAAATTTTTTAATCATTTGTTGAGTGAGAGAGAGAGAAAGAGAGAAAAGAAGTGCAAAAAATCACGATTCTCAGCAAAAGACCTTTTTTGGCTTGGAGAGATTAGCACAAGCAAGGTAATATCCTTTGCAATAATTTCTCATAAAAGTTTGGCTAAATTGTGAAAAATTCTTGAAGAATCAAGAGTGAAACAAAATCGTGATTCTCTGAAATAGGATTTAAATGGACAAAAAGATAATATTTTGATCATTGGTTTTATTGCATGATATGGTTTTGAAAACATGTTCATGTGGAGGTTAAAATGACTAAAAAAAGATATAAAAAAATTATGTTAAAAATTAACAAAATTGTGATTCTAACCAAAATCTCACAATTTTGAGTTAGGATCATGAAAAACACGGTCTTCACCCAAACATTCACAAAATCATGATTCTGACCAAAATCTCACGATTTTGAGTCAGGATCGTGAAAAACACGATATTCACCCAAACATTCACCCAATCATGATTCTGACCAAAATCTCATGTCTTGATAGGCTTCACTTCTTGTCTCTAGTTCTGTGCCTGTAGTCGATCTGGTTCTTTATTAACTGATAGCCTCTTTATAGTTGTCCACTGCCAGCTTCTGTGGAAGTCATAATGATATAATTTTACCGGTGGTCAAGGAACTGATCATAACTCGGGACCTGTTGCATTGGTTTTGGCCTCTTTTTTTTCTTTCCACTACACGCAACCCGTGGAGATGGAATACATTAGATTTGTAGCCTAGCTCACCAATAACCTCTTTAAATCTAGGTTGTTGTGTTAAGTCGGGCTTCCATGCATGCAACAAGTGGAAGGTATGAAGGTCTGGATCTTTAGCCTTCGATATGGACCTCTCGAAGATCAAGAGGTTGAAGCAGCTTCCTGGGGCTCTAGATCTGTCGGATATCTTCTTGCACTTCTTCATGGATAATTGATGGCCTTGATCTATCCTTGCTGTTACGTACTTCCCACTGTTGTATGCCCCTGTGGGGCTCTGTGCAGAGATGGGTGTTGTATGCCCCTACGGGGCTTTCTACACAGATATGTCTTCAAATATATTCTCTTTAGTGAAGCTTCTTTCTTGGTTTCCTTCGTTTTTTCCTTTTGCTTGACTCTCCTTCAACACTTCTACCCTCCTCCTGAACTCTATCGTCCCCGACATGCTTTGGAATGCGGCGATAGTATGTCCTATAGACCTTTTGCTCTGTTTCATTAAGTAGATTGGCTTCACATATCATAAGTTTCTTCCATTGTTCTGCTCTCACACCATCATGTGGTGCCTATCGATGATATGCAAAGAAGCTTAATTCATACGCAACTAGTCTGGCATTCAGATTAGTTGACATCTTTATGAAAATTTCTGAGTCAATCTCAAAAAATCCCATAAAAAATACTTCTTCAAAGTTTGAATGTATGGGCTCGGCAAAAACATAAGTCTGGAGTAGTATGCCATAATTGTAGGGTGACTAGGCATAATTGATAGATAAAAAACGAGAATATCGGTGCCTTGTTTAATGCCGATGTAATTCAAAAATGCGTATGATGCATGCTTAAAAACTTTGAGTACTGTCAGTATCATGTTGAGGATTTTATTGGTCATCTTTATTGTGAGATCAGGTATTGTCGCATAATGATTTAACCAAAATTCGATGGATCTAACCATATATTCTTCAGTCGGTAAATAGTTGTGGGGTGGACTTGGAAGTAGTGGGTAATTCAACCATTGTTTATTGAGCTTACCACTTTTTTGCATTTCCAAAAATTCTTGTGCATCATGTGGATGAGGCATTGGGCAAAAAGAGGGATTTACTTGTAATAAACATGGTGCTGCTTGCCAATGCACCTGCAAAGTAGGATTCTTTTCCAAAAATTTCCTTCTCCAAAGTGGTTGTGCTGCCTCAAATTCCTCTTGAGTGTAAGTGAAGGTGTTTTCTTTGAAGTTCAACTGATCATCTGGATCTTTTTGCATGGTCTGCTTTATATAATGATGTGTTTGCTCTTTCAATAGCCCATAAGGTATGTTGAATGGCTTTATGATCTGATCCAAGTCTTTTCCTTTAATCTTTGCCTCCTTCATTACTTTGACTACTTCATTTTCAAATTTTTCTGTCAACCGAGACACTAATAGTGCTTGTTCCTTCTGACCTATTTTTGCAGTATACGGCATGGGATGATCATCACAAGGTTTTGTCCTCTGCTCTTTTACTGGTGAATGATAGATCAGGGGAGATAGAGGACGTACCTCTACCTCATTAGTAGGATTTCCTTGTTGCGGTTGTACTGGTGTCCCGATTGTGGCATGTTGTTTTATTTGAGATTCTAATTGTGCAATGAGTTCTTCCTTTTCTTTGATTTCATTGAGGGCCTTTGTTAGCGCATCTTTTGCCATCAAATGTTCATTGCCGATGGCTGCTATTTGGTCGGCGTTTTCATTATAAACTACCAGAAGTTTATCTTCAGCTGATTTCCATCATGTTTTGAGTTCATTAGTGTCATGCATATACCTTTTCTCCCATTCTTCTCTAATGGCTTGCTCTTGTTTCAACTGATTTTCATACCTTGCAATCTGGTCTTCCAATGCTTTCGTGTCTGTTGAGGTTGTCTCTCGTTCTTCTATAGGTTGGTTGTATAGTAGGGCATGCATAAGCTCTTTATTCCTATTTTGTAAATTGTCGATTTCCTCCATGTATACCTTGATCTGAGTTTCAAGAAGGTTACTCCTAGCATTTATTCTTTCCTTCTCTGCTTCACTAGCTTCATATTTCCTCTATAGCTCTATGAGTTGATCCTAGATTTTTTGGTTCTTCTCTGTTAGCATAGTGCATTGTTCTCTGGCCTCTTTAACTTCTGTTTCTTTGGCTAAGAGTGCCTGTTGAACGTGGATTAATTACACCGACAAGTTTTCACTCATCACTTGGACTTGGCCCCTCTCTCTCATAGCCTTTTCATAGTCTGCATCAATTTCGAGCACTTGTTGTTGTGTATCCATCGTCATTTGTATCATTTGCTTCACTACTGATTTCAATTGAGCTACATCTACATTTAACCATGTTTTAGGTATGCTAGGTTCTTCACCTGTGGTAACATCTTTTCCTTGCGCCACATGTAGTGTTGTGTCCTGGGGCTACCGAATATGGAGTTGTATCATTGGCTCAGCCTCTTTGGTTACTCCCTTACTTTGTGGCGTATCATCAGGAATTTCAATCACAGTTTTTTCCATATGTTGTTGTGATAGCTTTTCGTTTTCCAAGTTCATTTGTAGCTCTTCCTTTATTGGTGGTACCACATCTGTTTTTGGTGTAGATGCTTCCTTTATACTGATCTTGGATTGTGTATTCAACTGGATGAGGTGTCTTCCTTCATATGGTACCTCCTGATTTTGTACTTCTGAGTTTTGATTGTCGGGGGTGGTTTTGATTTGGTGAATCTCCATCCATTCTTCATCATTCATCTCTGTCCTTATATCAGTGTCCAATGTGTCATGTTCATGACTACATTCTTCATTAGAACTTGAGTCATCAAGTCCCAATTCCTTGTATCTGGCAGCTTGTGATGGGCTGTGTTCCTTGTGACCTTTTTTCTGCAATTGTCTGGATTGTTTGTATTGATGTCCTTGGACGATGAGGTTTATTTGACCATGCATGTAAGTATGTGTTTCTTCTAAAGTCGCTGAGAGATCTCTTTATGTTAGAGGAGGTTGGTTTAATGAAACCCTTGGCAGTACATGTGCTCGCTTCGATTGCGGGGTTTCACGTGCTTCTTCTTCTCTATCTCTCTTAGCCCCCTGCATTGGCGTCTTCAAACTTGTTCCCACTTCCTCTTTGGATATGGATGCTTTTTTTTTTCTTTGGAATTGTTGCGACTTTACGTATTTTGTCATTTCAATGGAGGTTGGCATTAATCGCAGACCTTCCTTCATTTCTAGTGCTTCATAGATCAATAAGGTCAATGCAGAGCTTCCATTTAAAAACTTCTTATGATTCCATTTCTTCTTAGTTTCAAATAAGTGTTCTGTATGTATGGCATAAATTTGACTTGGTTCCCAATTTGCCTCATAGCATGAGATAGAAATCGAACTACAATCTTTTGAGGTGTTGTATATCTATTCATGCTTGGGAAACAGAAATGTTGATGCACTATACAGACTGATTCTTCAATACCCATCCTGTTAATTTCCATAAAGGTCTTCTTTTTAGCATCATGACATTCCTCCTTGAGATTCGTGAGGCTATCCTGACTCCATCCAAAAGCTTTGTTGATGAGTTCATGCATAAATTGAATATTTTTCCATGCCCCCACTTTGTTAAGAACTTTAGCTTCTAGAATTAAGGGCTTATCCGCTACTGTCTATAGCGTGTTCATAACTTGAGTGCATTGTTGAAAATCCGATAAAGAAATTGGGAGTCGTAGAAATGCGTCAATTCTGGCCCTTGTCCAAACTTCCGTGATGCTTGGAAATCCTTGTAGTATGGTTTGGAAATCTTCTGACATCAATGGAAAATAATGGTTCCTGTCCGTAATCTTGATGGTGGCCAAAAAGATAAGGTCTGCCACTGGTTGGTCTTTGCAGAATCAATGACCCCTTACTTTCGTAATTGATTCCAAAGGAAGAAGCAGGTTCTCTTCCTCTTGTGTAGCTTCTGAATTCGGTGATGCCATCTACACTTAAAGCACACCATAATGAGTGTAAAAGTGGTTGCATGACTCATTTCCAACTACTCTCCATGAATCGAATAGTTCTTCGAGTGACTTGTGTTGTCGTTTCTCCATGGGTGTGAGAAAGGTAGTACGTGGGATTTTTTTTTCATTTATATATTTTTTCCGATAAATTTCTTTTTTGAAAGAAAACAGAAATGTTAGTGAGTAATCGAAGCTAGATTATTATCTCCAAGGTTATTGTACAAGTGCTTTCCTATTCCCTTGGAGGGAAATGTGCATCACTAATAAATAGATGAAGAATTATGTGCTGAATGCATGGCCTCATAATGCGGCCCTATTATGCACGTTCGAGGTGTATGGAGCTCAAGATGTGTGCAAGAAGAAGTTGCTGGCGGGTTTGTCGATGACGATCGCAATTTGGGTATCCAACTCAACTTTGTTTTGTTGTCCTTGATTGCATCCTTGTCTTTTGTTGTGCTATGTGTGGTTGTCATTTTGTGATTCTTCTTTGCTAGCCATTCATATATTGGAGTTAATTTCATTGAGTACTTCTGTTTCTACAATTTTGAGTCGTTGCGTCTTTCTTGCTCCTTTGAATCTATTTTGGATGGGTCCTTCTTTCATACAGGTGTTTTCAATTTAGTTTTCTTCATTGGCACATGTGATTTGGGAATTCATATTTGCGTTCTAAAGGGTTGAGCAGCAATCAACTAATTTCGGATCCATAATTGGACAATTATCTTGAAATCTTGACCTGTTGTTGGTTCCCTTGTAGGTGATGGCTTTGTTTTTGGTGATATGTTGTTACTTGATCCTTTCGAATCCATGCATGTCTGGTGCCTTGAATTGGATATATACTAATGTGGGAAGGTTTAGGATGCCTATGCTGACTAGTCACGCTCGTGCTCAATTCCTCACTAGGGCTCTCCATGGAAACGATGTTAGTAGAGGGGTCCAATGGATGATGAGGGTGTGTAAGATTAAGAATTGGTGTAAACTCAGGTGAAGTGCTTGGAGGTGGGGGTTCCACAGTAGATGTAGGTGTACAATCATCATCATGCATGAGTGATTGATCTCTCAGAGCTAGACAAGTGGCTTTGATAGGCCGTTCTTCTAGCAAACTGAATACTTCGTGATGTCCTATCTTGACTGATATGTAGCCCAAAGCTAATTGGATCGTTACCTCATATTCATATATCCAATCTTGGCCTAACGCAAGCTCTTCCAATAAATCTTGATCATGGCATACTAATAGTTTTTGTTGCATTGCGTTATTTCCTAGGTGCAATGATAAGGTAATATCGCCTATGCATTCAGTAACCTCTCCTCCTATTCCAATCAGATGTGCTTTGGTTGGATGTAATTGTGCTTTGCGCTAATGAGTCAAAGAGGATTTGATGCAGCTGAGAGTTGCTTCTGTGTCAATGAGAGCATTCACCAAGTGGTATTCCTCTGTTCCCACCCCTAAGTTCAAATAGCGTTGCCTCACTTGATGTCCTAGGTTTTCTAAGGATCTAAAATTAGCCATTGGGATGGGCTCCTCTCCTAGCCGATATCTTTCATCCCTCTCCCTCATCCATTTCTTCCGTTTCCTTATTTGTTCTAGGGCCTCCTATCGTGCCTCCTCGCATATTTTCTCTTCTTCTTCTTGTCTGTTTCTTATTGCTAGAAGTCTTGACAACATCTCTTTTGTTAATGGCTCTAAATACTTCTTCACTTGACAACCACTTATATAATTTGGTAGTACTTCTCCATCTAGGGTTGCTAAATTGATGGCTCCACTAGTTGATATGCGATTGATCACCAAGGGGCCATATCCTCTCTTTTGTAGCTTCTTTGCATGTTGCTTTAAAGTATATACAAGAACTAAATCTCCTTCCTTCAAGGTTTTATCCTTAATATGAACATCAAAGTATGCCTTTTGTCACCTTTTTGTAGCATAAATGCCTGCCACTGCTTGTAACCTAGTTTCATGTAGCTTCTCGATTTGGTCCAATTGATTAGATAACTCATGTCCAGTCCATTCACAGGAAATCAATTGGTAAGATGGCATTCTGGCCATACACTAGGTTAAACGGAGTAGTTCCTATGGCTATTTTGTATGCTACCCCGAATGTCCATAAAGCATGATGTAACTGCTTGTCCCAATCACATCTTCCATTGTTAACAATTTTTATGAGAATTGCACACAAGATCTTGTTTGAACTTTCAGCCTGTCCATTGGCTTGGGGGTGATAGGGAGCTGATTTCTTGTGAATCACTAAGAGTTCATTCATTAAGGCTTATATCACTTCATTGACAAAGTGTGTGCCTCTATCACTTACGATTTCTATTGGCAATCCAAATCTAGTGAATATGTTCTCAAAGAGAAACTTAGTCATGGTCCTTGCATCGTTCTTCTTAGTTGCCTTGGCTTCTACTCATTTGGTAAAGTAGTCCATTGCTACAATTATGTACTCGGCATGAGAGCCTTTCACTAGTGGGCTAATAGGTCCTACGAAATCTATCCTTTCACACGTGTCACATCTTTGCACATATGTGGTTGCATCTTGATATAGATTTGGCCACCACATTCTAGCAAAAAGAATCATTTTTGCAGTTTTAGCTGCAGAAAAATGTCCTCTGGTGGCTCCTGTATGAGCCATTCCTAAGACTGAAACATACTCATCTTCATGGATTCACATTCTTAAGTGATTTTCCCTTCCTCTTTTAAAAAGTTTTTTACCTATGAGTACATAATCTTTGCTTTGTTCCTCGAGGGCACGTTTTCTTGCCAAATTAGCTCCTTTTGGGTACGCCTGCATTTTCAAGAATTTTACCAGAGGCATACTCGACCTAGGTGCTATTGTAGAGTAACATAGAGTAGAGTTCTCTTCAGGTGTTCTTTCTTGACAAGTGGAGCAAGTAGATACGTAGTTATGTGTATCCCTCTACATGGTTGGCCAATATATGCCTAATCTCATAAGATGAGGAAGATATTGAGGGTTGGGATAAGCATTTTTGTGATTCAGACACTTAGACAAAGGGAAATAGGTACTAAGAGCACATTCATAAACTTAGTTTCTGGAAATAATTGCTTATGTGTGAGAAAAATCCAAATGTCATGACCGATTGAGTTCAAGTGTCACGATACTTGAATTCCCGTGTGTCACGATATTTGAGAAGAGACCAAGGGTCGCGACACCTCACTAGGTGTCATGGGTCACTT
This sequence comes from Ceratopteris richardii, assembly GCA_020310875.1. Lineage (NCBI taxonomy): Eukaryota > Viridiplantae > Streptophyta > Polypodiopsida > Polypodiales > Pteridaceae > Ceratopteris > Ceratopteris richardii. The sequence continues at coordinate 133,301,246 of CM035426.1, read as the reverse complement.
GAAGATCATTAGGGGAAAAAGTGAGCCCTAGATGGGCCTTGTAAGGATCCCTAATTTTTAGGGGTTAAAATTAACTTTGTTGAGATTAAGGAGGCATTCTAAACCACTAGTGGTATTCTAGAGTAAAATAATATTTGTTCAAATGCATGAAATCTTGGCCTTTGGATGCTTAAGATCCATGGCTAGCATTCAAATGGATGGGCGAATAAATTCGAATGATGGGAGAGGGGACCCATGCTTGGCACAGTCTCTGCAAGGTTTTGGCCCTTTGGATCTACTCAAAATCCGATGGTGTGCCGCATTTGGGGCCGATCTTGATTGGGGAGCTATGAGAACCCTTGGATGGAGCCCCAATCTAAGGGAATGGAAGCTGATTCAAGAGAGAATAAGGCGCGTTTGATTTTTGGCCGTCCGATCATGTTTTAATCCAAGGAAGGACATGAAAAGGCGCCTTCCCATTCTTCTATCAATCCTAGCCATTAGATTAGCCACTTGATCCAATGGTCCAAGATTATGAGCGCCTTTTTCTAACGGTTACCCATCTAAACCACACGATCTCATCATGATCCAACAGCCGAAATCCAATCCCGCCTTGACTTTTACAAAATCACTTGAGCCATTAGATTTTGAGAGGATCCAAGGGTTGAAATGAGTTCGCGTGGTCCTCCAAACCTCCCAAACCTCCCAAACCAACAAAACCACGAATTTATGTCTCGTTCTATGGTTTTGACTAGGATAAAACCGTGGACGCCTATGCCTAGTCTACTAGATTAAGAGAATAGACTGTGGCCATTGCTCTCCTCTCATTGGTGGATCCTTAATCATCTCTTAATCTAAAAGGCCCAAGGAAAGCTCATTTTTTCCCCTAATGTCAAGTGTCCCGATACTTACCAGGTGTTGTGTGTCGCTGGACCTCAAGTGTCGTGATACTCACCAGGTGTCGAGTGTCATTGACTGAGCAAGTGTTGTGTATCGTTGACATCATGTCACGACATCTTAGCAAGTATCCTGTGTCATTGACATCAAGTGTCGCGACATCTAAGCAAGTATCGTGTGTCGGTGACATCAAGTGTCACGACATCTCAGCAAGTATCGTGTGTCATTGACATCAAGTGTCGTGACATCTCAGCAAGTATCGTGTGTCGTTGACATCAAGTGTCGTGACATCTCAGCAAGTATCATGTGTCGTTGACATCAAGTGTTGCGACATCTCAGCAAGTATCATGTGTCGGTGACATCAAGTGTTGCGACATCTCAGCAAGTATTGTGTGTCATTGACATCAAGTGTCGTGACACTTCATAAGTGTCGAGTGTCATTGATTGACCAAGTGTCATGTGTGGTGCCAGAAACCTTATGTGATACCCCATCCAGGAGATTCCAAATTGAGGACAAAATACATATAAATCTACAGATTTCAAGGAGAGAACTCGGGGCCAAGGGATGTCCAAACTCAGTTAGAGCTTTTAGTGAATGAACTTGAGATTAGGGAGAATCCTAGGAAGCCAAAGAAGTGTACTCTCATCTGTAGGAAGTGTAGCTGAGCCGAGTATTCATTCCCATTATTCCGAAACCTCAAGTGAGTATGAAGAGGAAACTGTTATGACCTCAAAAGACATGCATAGTTATGTACCAATAGCCGGCCTAATGTCTATCATTGAGGGAGAGTACCGAACTTCTTTAGAATATGTGAGCACCAATCAACATGATTTACCCATCTACATAGATGTATTAAATAGATCAGTCGCAAGGCTGAAGAAAGCCAGAGATGCTCACATAGTGCCTAGACCAGCAGTCAAGTATGTGGAAGGATTCTACATTGATAAAAGGGGAATTATGTATGCAGTCACTGAACACCCAGAGAGCATCAATGTGCAAAGGGAGGAAGATAATGGCCAACACCGTAATGAAGAGGAACGAGAAGAGCAGGTGTCTACCCCTAGAGGGAAGTCCATTGTAATTAAGGTTCGGAGAGGGGACCTAATTCCCCAAGATGACTCCTTAATGGATGCCTATTTGGTGAACGGAATGGAGTACTTACTTAGAACCAACTCTTCATTATGGGAAGAAGTGACCAATCCAGCCACCAGGACAAGAATCAAAGAAGATACTGGCCCTTGACTGAATTGGAGAGAGCTATCACGAGGAAGGAGATAAGGAAGAGAGCTCACACACACACTCTCACTCTCAAGGAGAAGCACACACACAGATTGAGGCAAGGAAGAATGATCTTCTTCTTCTTCTATTACATAAAAAGGAATGTACAAGAATGACCTCAAAACAAGAATACAACAAGTGCAATATATAAAGATCAGTACATAAGGAAAAACCTAATGTCCACGAATGAGTGAGCTGGCAAGGAACAAATGTGCCATCACTCTCGGTAGATAAATCTAATAAAGCTCAATGAAGTATCCCTGACATATACTGGCATGTCCACTATACATGTCAGAGAAACAAAAAACTGGTACGTGTCATCCTAGATCATCACATGTTGAGCTTGATATCTCAACACTCCCCCTCAAGCTCAATGCCATATCCTGTAATCCAAGCATCTCCCGAAACTTCTTCAACTTCTCAGCTCCAAGTGCTTTGGTGAAAATATCAGCAACCTGCTCATCTGTTCTCACATAAACAAGATCAATATCACCTGCTAATACCTTCTCTATGGTGAAGTGCTAATGTACCTCGATATGCTTTGTTCTAGCATGGAAAACAGGGTTCTGTGCTAACTCTATGCTGCTAAGATTATCACAATAGATAGTGATAGGCTTTTGCACTTCCACACCTAAATCTGCAAGTAACATCTATAGCCATGATGCCTCACATGCTGCCATTGCAGAACCTCTATACTCAGCCTCTGTACTCGACAAAGCAACAGTGGGTTGCTTCTTATTGCTCCATGTAATAGCTTCACCTCCAAGTGAGAAAAGAAAGCCACTAGTAGATCTTCTATCTGGAGTACTACCAACCCAATCTGCATCGGTGTATCCATGAACCTGCAAATCTACACCAGCTTCATAAAACAATGCATAATCCAAAGAAGCACTCACATAACGTAGAGTGCACCTCAGAGCATCCAAATGTGGCTTCCTGGGAACCTGCATAAACTGACTTTCAAGTCCAATAGTATATCTTAAATGAGGCCTTGTAATTGTAAGATATATAAGACTTCCCACAATTTTCCTGTACATAGTAGCATTTTCCAATGCTTCACCTGATGTAGTATCCAACTTCAAATTCTGATCTAATGGCATAGAAATTAGCTTACAACCAGCCATACCATACTTTTGTAGCATATTCAAGTCATATTGCCTTTGCGACATCCATATACGTGTTTCTGTATGTATAACCTCAATGCCCAAGAAATAGCACAACACACCAAGATCTTTCATGTCAAATTCCTGCATAAGAAGTTGCTTTACCTCTTTGATGCTTTCTTCATTATCGCCACCTACAATCAAGTCATCAACATAAATGGCCACAATCGTGATGCCATCATCAGCCTTCCTTGCATATAGTGAATGATCTGCATCACACATAGAAAACCCAATGCTGGTTAAGTAATCTGCAATCCTTGCATGCCATGCACGCGGAGCCTGCTTCAGCCCATACAAAGCTTTTTGCAACCTGAAAACATATTCTGGATGCTTTGAATCTTCATATCCTTGTGGCTGGTCCATATATACTTCTTCCTGTAACTCACCATGTAGGAAAGCATTCTTCACATCCATCTGATGCAAAGTCCATCCTTTTGCTGTAGCTAATGCAACAAGTGTCCTGACAGTAGACATTTTAGCTACAGGGCTGAATGTTTCCTCATAATCAATGCTATATGTCTGTGCATATCCTTTAGCTACCAATCGTGCTTTATACCTGCTTATGCTACCATCAACATTATGCTTTACCTTGTAAACCCATTTACAGCCTATGGGTTTCTTTCCTTGCGGCAATGGAACCAGCTTCCATGTATCATTTCCATAAAGTGCAGCCATCTCCTCATCCATAGCTTTTTCCCAATCTGCAATTCCAATTGCATCTTCAAAGCAAGAAGGTTCAGCATCTTGTATTACCTTTGTCATGTAGGCATAATGATGAGCCATGTAACTATCATATGTCAATCGTTGCACTGAATTCCGCATCCTCCCAGATCTTCTTGGTCCTGGGTCACTTCTCCTTGTATCATCTGCATGTGCCCTTCTTACTCCTGGAGTCTTCACAGAGGGCAATCCAAGTTCCTCATCAAGACTCTTTTTTGAACCGCTTGAATCTCCATCAACGTCTTCAAAACCTGCACATGTTTTATGACCATCAGAAAGCTTTTCTTTACCTTTCTTGGATGTATTTGATGAATTTGCTAGATTGAAATTTCCAAGTAATCTTCCACTCCATGGATTTGAGTTGGAACTATTGCTTGGTGATGCATCCGGTTCCACTCAAAACCTGAGATTCTACACTTGACTTTTTCAGCATTTTCTTTGTCATTTGGTTCAAGACTTAGCCCTTCTTTGGCATCTGCATAGAAGCTTGACATTTCATCAAATACCACATCTCTGCTCACCTTTACCTATCGTGTGAGTGGGTTATAACATTTATATCCCTTTTGCTCAAGGGAGTATCCAATGAAGACACACTTTTCTGCTTTTAGATCAAGCTTGGTCCTCAATTCATCTGGGACATGTACATATGCAATACAGCCAAAAACTTTCAGATGTGATAAGTTTGGCTTTTTACCTGTAAACTCTTCAGGGTGTAACTTGATGTACAACAGCAGTCGGAGTTCTATTCATGATGTATACAACAGTATGCACAACTTCTGCCCAATAACAATGAGGCATATTCTTCTCAGCCATGAAGGCTCTTGCTATTTCTGCAATATGTCTATTTTTGCGTTCAACAATGCCATTCTGTTGTGGTGTGTACCTGCATGAAAACTGACGCCGAATTCCATGATTTTTTAGAAAACTATTGAAATCATTTGACATGTATTCACCTCCTCCATCAGATCTTAATGTCTGAATGTACTTCCCTGTCCGCGTTTCCACCATAGCTTTAAAATTTTGGAAGTGAGTGAACACCTCACTCTTCTCTTTCATAAAATATACCCATACTTTGCATGTATGGTCATCAATGAAAGTAACATAAAACCTGCAACCACCCATAGATGTGGTCTTTGCTGGACCCCAAACATTTGTATGTACTACTTCTAGTACATTCTCACTAACATGCTTGCCATGTGGAAATGATGCTCTTGACTGTTTACCAAATTGACATGCTGCACAAACCTTTTGCATTTCTGCAACTTTGAAATTTGGTAGTTCATGGACAATCTCCTTTGATTGCATCAATTTCAGCCTTTGCAAGTTTGCATGTCCAATCCATTTGTGCCACATCTCTATATCTGCAATAACTCCTACACCTTTTGCAAACATGGCTGCATTCATTTCAGGAACTTTCACATTTAAGGTGAACATCCTACTCACTTTGTTTCCTTTGGCAATCAATCGTCCATCCTGCTTGTACTCTTCTACATATAATCCATCAGCAGTGAACCTGAATTGTAATCCCTGGTCAACCATTTGTCCAACAGAAACCAAATTCTTTGTTATATTTGGAACATGCAACACATCAGCAAGATGTTTTACCTTTCCATCCTCCATCGATAGTGCTATGTTTCTTGTATGCTCAATAGGATGTGATGTGTCGTCACCTATTTCAACATATCCAGGAACTGGCTTTTTTTGCAAACTACTAAACCATTCTACATGACTGGTCATGTGATTTGAAGCACCTGAATCAACATACCAGACATTATCATTCGATTTTGAGATACCAACAGACATCGTATTCATCATGTGATGTTGAACCATGAACAACTTCTCAGAATCATCTTCACTTGTAGAAACTGGGCTTTCCTTGGGAGTTTGAATCCTCACCAAGATTCTTTTCTTTAATAATCAGCATAGATACCAGATCAGCAAAATTTGGAATTTTTTCCTTGGTCTGTATGGAAGTTCTGAACTGCTTATATGTAGCTCCTAAACCACGAAGGCACACTTCCACCTTATCATCATCATCTACATTCACGCCAATAGATGCAAGTGACTCACATATGCTTTTGATTTTTAGAGTGTAGTCACTTACTGACATGGTCTTCTTTTCCAATGTATGCAGCTCGTTCTTGAGTTGTAATTTCCGTGCCTTTGTATTAGTCTCATACAAAGTGACCAAACTGTTCCAAACCTCTTTTGGAGTCTTGGCATCTTGTATGTGTCCAGTCATGCTATCATGTATGCTAACAGATAGCCCATACATTACCTTTCGTGTTCCTTGATTCCATTCCTCATATGCTCTTAGCTGGTCTGCAATCTGATTCCAATCTGGTAACTGCAGAGCATTTTCATTCTCTCCTTTGATGTACTTCCAGTAGCCTTTTCCCATCAGGAAATTCTTCATTCTGAATCTCCAAGCATGGAAGTTGTTCTTGTCTAGCTTATCGCTCATAAGCTGACTCATTCCATCTGCGTTCGCCATTTCTGCAGCAATTCACAACACTGCAAAACACTACAAGCAACACTTCTGCTTGAACACTGCCGCACTATGACAAGTTCGATCTCAGAAAAACATATTTTTCGTGTATCAATAGTACACGGAATCACTTGAAATTCTGGATCTGGAATATATGAGTGTCGCCAAACACAAAGCAAGTTACAGTTTCTGAAACTGACTTGGTTTTTCTGTGGGCCCCACCTTGAGGTCTTCTACCTTCACGCCGATTTTCGTAGCAAACGGAGGCCATTTGTGAAATTGCATTTTCTCCACGCCTTGCCATCTAGTCTTCACCATCACCTTATCCACGAGCTCTCTACAGCCACGCTGGCTCTGATACCATGTCACGAGGAAGGAGATAAGGAAGAGAGCTCACACACACACTCTCACTCTCAAGGAGAAGCGCACACACAGATTGAGGCAAGGAAGAATGATCTTCTTCTTCTTCGTCTTCTTCTTCTATTACATAAAAAGGAATGTACAAGATGACCTCAAAACAAGAATACAACAAGTGCAATATATAAAGATCAGTACATAAGGAAAAACCTAATGTCCGTGAATGAGTGAGCTGGCAAGGAACAAATGTGCCATCACTCTCGGTAGATAAATCTAATAAAGCTCAATGAAGTATCCCTGACATATACTGGCATGTCCACTATACATGTCAGAGAAACGAAAAACTGGTACGTTCTCCTGGATCGTCACATGTTGAGCTTGATATCTCAACAAGAGCTAGGCTAAAATATCAGAACATTGCTGTATTCTTGCCTAGAGATCAAGCCACTACTTCTCAAAACCCCCATGACACTCTATCTACATTCATCTTATCAGCATTTAGGACAAACACAACAGAGCATTCTAGTTAGGCCCCAAGTTCAGTTTGATACACCTGGTAATAATCCTAACTGTCGACCTGCTACAAATGCAGAACCAAGAAATATAATCCTTGTTCATGAGAGACCATTAGTAGGAAGAGAAGCAGGCATACCAATAGGACAACCAGTTCTCCTAGTAATGCCAAGACCACCCAAACCTGGAAGAAGACTAAGACCCATTCAAGTTGCCAAATGCACGAGGAGTCACTATGATGGCTCTAGTGAACCATACAACCATATTGCTAAATCCAAGCAAGTGATAAGAGCTGCACAAGTAGAAGACTTCTTGATCCAATATGAATCATTTGGCCTAACCCTTACTGATACGGCCTTAGCATGGTTCCAACCTTTAGATCCTAATAATTTTCAAAACATGGAACAAGTATATCAGGAATTGATTGAGGAATTCACAAAGACTGGGATAAAAAACAACTCTTCATCATTAATCCATAGTTTTAAACAGGCACCTATGGAATCGGTAAGATTAGCAGTAAGACGATTCAAGCAATATGTGGATAGATGTCCTGTAGAAGAGAGGCCCACTCAAAACAAAATGGTCTCATTATTCTTGGAAGGATTAGTGAATGGGTCATTGAGATCATTAGTATAGGACTACAGGGAGAGCACTTTATATACGCAGTCGATGTAGTTTCCCACCTGATCGCCCATCTCTTCAACCATGCTTTGGTTGAGGGATTACCTGACTCGTGGGCTATGCATACCATTGCACCTATTCATTGAAGAGAGTCCAAAGTTTGCAAGAATGTATGAAAGAGTGTATTGACCTAGAGGAAAATCTAGCAGAAGACTTAAAAATATCTCAAGGCAGTGTTGAGAGTGAGGATAGTGCCATCAATACTTCAAATCCCAAGAATAATGTAGAAGAGATAGCTAAGTTAGTGGCTAAGAAGCTGAATGTCCAAGGACAAAGGAACTATCCCAGCAATCCTATGAGAGTGCCTATGCTCAAGAGATGTGTCCACTATGGAGGTCACCACCCTTCTCACATGTGCAATAGGGAAGTAGTCCCACCACCTCCTTATGCTTACAATAGACCACCCGCCCAGGCCCCTACTCATTATTGTAGCATAGAGCAAAGGTACACAAATCAGAGTACAGAGAATTGTCCTTACAATCGACAACCAAGACCTGCACAACCACCATTTAGGCCTTATGGATACCCCCCGAGAGATCAGGGAGGAGAAGCCTATAGATACCCCTCATACCAGTAGCAAGCACTTGCACCACAGCCGTATGCATATCAAGGATACAATCAGCCTCAACCAATGCTAGGACAACAACCATCTCACCCTCAGAATGTTGTTCCCATGAAAATCACGCAAATAGAAGGGAATCCTGAAAGAGCAATAGTACCAGCCACCCCATTGACTAGTACTGAGACTTACGAGCCATCTTATGACCCTAGTTAAGGAAATTATCCCACTTATGAGAACAATATGATTGAGTACAAACAATCTTATGAACCCTATACATATGGATGTGAAGGATATGATAGCTCCTACGGATATGATCAGGACTATGTGTCACTAATGTACACTGCTCCTAGAGCACCCATACCCCCACGGCCAATGAGTAGACCACCTGCCCCTAGAGGACCATGTTATAGATGTAGAGGTGATCACTTTATGAGAGAGTGTACATTACCTAACCCACCACCACCTCAGAGAGTTTGGGAGGGTTACTGCAGTGATTGTGGTAAAGCACATCTCTTTAGAGATTGCCCCAAGAATCCCAATAAAGTCAATCCCAATGTGCAGATCAATGTGATAGAAGTGATAGAGTCATTAGGGAGTGATAAGGAGTACACTATGCCATTGAAAGCGATAACAAGAGCAAAAGCTAGAGAGACTCCAGATAAACCCAAAGAAAATAATCACCCCGACAAAGAATTGAACATACCCACACCTCAAGTAATTGCAGATTCTGAAGAGTCTCAGAAAATTGCTAAAAGTAAACGAACCCAAAGATGGAAGAATCGTAGAGAAAAGATAAAAAATAAAAAATTGCAACAAAATTTGGAGAACGAGAATAATAAACCAAGCCAAGAGGAAAAACAAGAGTATGAAGGAAACCCTAACAAGGAGGCGGAAAAGCATAAAAAACAAGAGGCAAGATCAGTTTTGGCTGACCCAATGCCAGAAGAGTTAGCCATGTGGATTGAGGCATATCAAACACGAATAAAAGCAAGCCCAACCCTTGAACAACACGAAAGGGAATACCCAAGAGGTGACTTAGAGAAAGAAAGATTGGAGATATTTAAGAAGTTAAGAAGTCAGCAAACCTTAGAAAAACCTGTTCAGCCCCTACCCATCACCATAATTCCCGAAAAAGAATTTCAGGAATGTGTAGCACCTAGTCATCCTAGGGAAGGGAATAAAAATGAGAACTATGAAGAAAATTACTGTGAAAGTAAAAAAGAAGGATCGGTTATCCCTGATGTGGATGCGGAATGGCCTAGAGATTTGTGGGCAAGAGTCCAAGAAGATAGATGGAAGAAAACATAAGGAATTGAACCACCTTTTGAGGAGTTAGAAGCTGGAGGCAAGCTTGAAGTTTCAATGCATGAATTAAACTCAGAAGGATTATTGCAACTTTATGACAACAAAGATGATGAAGATAGTGTGAATGTATTGCCAAACTATATGGGAGAATATGAACATAACTGTGAATTATATCGTATTCCCTCAGTGAGGAGAAAGGAGCAGAACCCATCAGTTCAAACCTCTAACATAATACAACATCTTAAAAAAGTAAAAATACTTTGTACTCTGACTTTGGAAGAACTCTTAAAAGTGAAGCCTCAGTTGAGAGAGAAGCTCACCAGCCAGTTAGAGACAAAGATAGACAAAAGTGAGATGCAAGATAAAGTAGCCACAATTAAAATCCCAATCGATAAGGTTGCAGATTTCAATGAGGGAGATGAAGGGAATATGTGCCTCCCTATATCTTACAGAGGATATACCACGAAAGCCATATTAGATTCGGGAGTTGGAGTAGGAATTTCTACCAAAGAAATATGGGAGAAATGGGGGAGACCAGCTTTACGACCTACCAGAATGAAGATTCAAATGGTAGATGGACACACGGAGCGACCCTTAGGATTATTAGAAAAAGCAATATTTACCACTTGTAGAGTCGAATTCAAGCACACCTTAGCAATTTGTCAATTCGAAAGGCTAGCAATTATGAGATGATACTTGGAAGGCCTTCCATGAGACAGCTCAAGGTAGTGCAAGATTGGGGAAAAGACGCAGTATACTTGCATCATGGGGGAACCACAACTAGAATGGGGGAACCACAACTAGAATAAACATCCATACTTATACATATCAAGATGCCCCCCCTCTGCAATGGAACCTGATACATAAGGAAGACGACAATCTATCGATTCATAGTGTAGGTTCGAGTAGCCAAACATGGATGAATTAAGATAATCACCTATGGATGTGCTAGGCACCTAAAAGGGAAGAAGAAAGGAGGCAAGGATGGCAGATAAGACAAGGAGTATCTAGACCTGTAGAAGATCCTACTTACATGCCTCACATATTTTTAGATGAAGAATTTGAACCCCATGGTTGGATGGAGATTTTAGCCACTCTTGACGTATGTCTAAATGAGGAAGTAATAACTATGAATGAATGCATCGATGAGGAAGGATATGACGTAAGCTTATACATGGTCATCCTCCAAGAAGCAGATGAAGGAGAGGTAATTGAAAAAGAATGGAAGGAAGATTATGAGAGCATAGAAATGGAACTGGAACCTATTAAGGAAGTAAAGGAGAATCAGGGAGTAAGCACTGTGACTAATGAATCAAATCGAGGAATAACACAAAGGGAAGAAAATGAACCAGATAGGTAGAATGAAAAAGGAAAAAACATACCTCAAGACCAATTCGAGGTACTCGAGCACTTCAAGAAATATGAGGTAGAGGAGAGGAAGATTGCTATTTAGATGCCAAAATGGGAAGCGCGACCAGGGATAGCATACAACAATAAAGAGTAAACCAAGAAGATAGTAGTAGCTCTGGAGGAAGGAGAAGAGAGATGCACTTTTATAGGAAAAGATGTCTCGCTTGAGGAAGAACAAGAGTTAATACAACTCATAAGAGAATATAGAGATGTCTTTGCATAGGATTTATAAGATGTAGATCCTTCTATTTGCCCCCATAGAATCCCTATGAGGACAGAAGCCAAGCCCTCCAAACAAAGACCATACACTTATAATGATGTTTATTCGGCAATGTTTAAGGAAGAGATAGATAAATTGTTGGATGCAGGATTCATTTATGAAATTGAACACATAGGATGGGTGTCACCTTTAGTGGTAGTGCCGAAAAAGAATGGCAAATTAAGGATGTGCATTAACCTAAAAAAAGTGAATGCTGCCACCATACGGGATAGTTACCCATTACCCATTACGGATCATCTGTTGGAAAGGGTTGCAGGTAAGGAAGTCTATAGCTTCCTTGATGGCTTTTCAGGATATAATCAGGTAGCCATTGCTCTTGAAGACCAACATAAGACAACCTTTGAAACCGAATGGGGAGTATATGCATTCAAGATTATGCCTTTTGGTCTAACTAATGCCCTAGCCACTTTCCAAAGGTTGATGTGCCATGTGTTCAAGGAATTCTTGAGAAAAAATATGGAGGTATACGTGGATGATTTATGTACCTATTCAGTCATGCGATTAGAACATATTCCAGAACTAAGAAGAATATTTGCCAAATGTCGTCAGTATATAGTATGCTTTAATCCAGAAAAATGTGTCTTCATGATTCGACAGGGAAGATATTAGGACACATTGTCTCTAAGAAAGGAATTTCCATTGATGAAGACAAAATCAAAGTGATTCTAGATTTTCCAAGACCAAAGACCGCCAAGGAAGTGCAAGTATTTATGGGACATTGTGGATACTATCGTAGATTCATTCACATGTATGCCACAATTGCGAGGCCTCTTTAAGGATTACTGAATCAGTTTACCTGGACAGAAGAATGTGAAAAGGCTTTCAACAAATTGAAGAGTCGCTTGAGTTCAACACCAATTCTGAGAGTACCCGATTGGAATAGACCATTTCATATTCATGTAGATGCCTCCAAGTTTGCCATTGGTTGCATCTTAGCACAACTAGCAGATACAAGAAAACTCGACCACCCTATAGCCTATGCTAGTAGACAATTAAACCAAGCCGAGCATAATTATAACACTTCGGAGCGAGAAGGCTTAGGAATGGTATATGCCATAAAGAAATTTAGGCACTACTTGTTGGCAAACAAATTCAAATTCTTCATTGATCATCAAGCCCTACTATACCTAGTCAATAAACCTTGCAATACCGGACGACTAGTTTGATGGTTTCTATTGTTAATGGAATTTGATTTTGAAGTAGTAGTCAAGAATAGGAATATGCACATCCGTGCAGATCACAGGCTATCGAGAATGACACATGGAGAACCTCCCACCAAAGTGCTAGATGATCTGCCAGATACTTATCTTTTCAACCTAGAAGTATGCCCACAATGAGCAAAAAATTGATTCCCATACTCACACATGGACCTCAACATAGTATCAATTCAAACAACAACCAGGAGCTATGGAAGACTAAAAATCTCCACATCATAGCTAGAAGCCTATACCACCAAGAACCAAGTGGAGTACTTATGAGATGTGTGGAAGAAGAGGAGCAAGAGATGTGGCTTCAAAGAGCACACGTGAATCAATGGAAAACTCATCGAAGTGTGAATGGAACGTGGCAAGCACATGTGTCGCAGGTCGTTTTCCTCTCTACCTTGATTGAACTTGAAGTTTTTTAGAGCAAAGACTTGGTAGGCTCACCTCCTAAGTTGCCCTCAAGCAGCTTTCAACAATTGCTCACGCTGTTTAGCTCCACACACCTCAATCTCTGTTGTCAGGATCTTACTCACGCGCATACAGAGATTACGGACACAGAAACAGAGATTACGGATACAGAGATTACAGAGAATACAGAGAATAGACACAACAAGAGACGAGACACAACGCAGTATTGGGTGCAATCTCCCCCCACGCACTCTGTTTCGATAGTCCACAGAGTGCATGTATTTATAGGACTTTTGATTACGTCGAAAATAGTGGTTACATGAGGGCGGCTTCGAAAAGCAGGCGTGAAACTAAAAGTTGGTAACTTTTACAGAAAGCCATTACTTTGAATAATAGAAACTGCGGTCTACAACGACCCTTATTCTAACCATTACTTTTCTAACAATAGAACCTTCTACGCAGGTTTATTTACAAAATAAATAATAATTATTCGGATTATTGATGTCCGCCCTTTCACGCCTTGCACGCTCCTCACGAACCTTCAGCTGCTATATCAAAAACATCAAAAACATATTAATACATTAATAATTTAACATTTTAACAATGCCTTGTTCAATAATATACAACATGCCTCTCAGTTGACAAGAAACTGACCTCAGTTGATAAAATAATTTAACACTCTAATAATTACAATACATTGTTCAACATATTCCATGTTACTGTACAATCCAACAATGCATTGGCCAACATATTCTATGTTACAATCCAACAATGCATTGGCTATTCCATATTTCAATCCAACAATGCATTGGCTAACATATTCCATGTTACAATCCAACAATGCATTGGCTAACATATTCCATGTTACAATCCAACAATGTATTGGCCAACATATTTCATGTTACAATCCAACAATGCATTGGCTATTTGATATTTCAATCCAACAATGCATTGGCTATTCCATATTTCAATCCAACAATGCATTGTTCAACATATTCCATAAGGTATAACATGCCCCTCAGTTGAACAAGCAACTGACCTCAGTTGATAAAAGAATAAACATGGATGGCCAGTCACATGTTTCATCACTGAATAAAGAAAATAGGCATGTGCCATGTAAAAATACATGCATGGAAATGTTCATGGAGCTGTTAAATGTGTTTGTGTATGATATGCAGAAATTAAGTGGTCATAATGAGGTGTTAATTGTGTTTTATGTATCCATTGACATTCTTCAATAGAGTGATTTTTGTACTTAACCAAATATCGATGATATTGAGTACCTGTGCGTGTAGTAGTGACATCATGATCAATGATTTTCTCAGGAACTAAGATTTCAGATTGTTCTTCAATTAAAGGAGGATCATCAAGAAGTGGAGCAAGTGGTAAAGTTCCTTTAAAGGGTTTAAGTAAGCTAATATGAAAAGAATTATGTATAGTCCAATGGGATGGAATATCTAATCGAAATGAATTATCATTAATTTTTTCTATAATGCGAAACGGTCCATAATAGCGTGGTGCAAGTTTAATTTTAGGATGCTGCAAAATATTTTTGAGACGTCTTTTAATTATTTGCAACCATACAAAATCATTTTCCCTGAATTCTTTGGCTAATCGTTTAGTATTGATAATACGTGTATATCGCTCTTGACTTTTCCTAATGTGCTCGTGAACATCATGAAGTATAGAAATGTGATCTTGAGCAATAGAATCAGCCATCCGAATGTCGGTTTGGGTGAGGGACATGGGAGTGGGAAGCTTTTTACCAAAAACTATTTCAAAAGGTGCACGACCAGTAGTGGTATGTGAAGTGTTATTGTAAGCAAATTGAAGCAATGGCAACTTTTCATCCCAGTTATTAGGATTATCTAATGAATAACAACGCAATAAATCAAGAATAGGACTATTTGTAGCCTCACTTTGTCCATTACTTTTCGGATGAAATGCAGAGCTAAAATCTATTTTAGAACCAAAATATTGAAATAAGGCAACCCAAAAATGATTGCAAAACCTAACATCACGATCAGATAACATTACTTTAGGAAATCCATGATGTGGAAAAATGCATTTAATGAATAATTTTGCAGCTTGAGGTGCAGTCAAAGTTTTTCTACATGGAATGAAATATGCATATTTACTAAACCTATAAACTATTGTCCAAATCATATCATTATGTGATGAAGTGATAGGAAGACCTGTGATAAAATCCATAGAGATATGTTCCCATGGTTCATTTGGAATAGGAAGGGGCATTAATAATCCAAATGGTTTACCATGATGACGTTTGACACGCTGACATACAATGCATTGAGAAACACAATGCATACAAGGCTCCCTCCCTCAAAGAGGGATCAACACAAAAATGATTGTTATCTCGCTAAATGCTAGAGGGCTAACCGACCCCTCAAGAGCGACCATCATTGGTCAATGGCTCCGCGACATTAGCTTAAACCCAGACATTATATGTATTCAAGAGATTAAAATTGACGGAGAGGACCTCCAGAAACGGCTCAGACAGGTCTCCTCGGCCCATGTGTGGATACCAACGAAGCACCGGCGGGGGTCCGGAGGAACGGTTATCGGGGTTAAGCAACGCTGGATCGAAAAGCTTGAGAACTCCATTGAAGATGTAAGCCACCGCTGGATTGCGGTTTCTTTTGGTGCTCCTCTTTGTGTTACTATGGTCTCTCTGTACGCCCCTAACGGGGATTTGGAGAGACTGAACACTTGGGCTTCATTAGACTCGCTCCCCCACAACGTGCTTATATGCGGAGACTTCAACATGGTGGAGGACCCTATGGACAGATGGATGGGCAAGGGTAAGGTCATCGACAGTCGAGAGAAAGAAACGTGGGACATGACCAAACTCCACTTGGATCTGGTTGAATTCAAAGACTCGAATGGCTTTTCTTGGTCAAATCTCCAAGCGGGTGAGGCTCTGAGGAAAGCTAGGCTCGATAGATGCTACATCTCTCAGAGTTTTACTCATCAGTGGGGCCACCCTACCATCACGCAATGCACTGACCTCACCATCTCTGATCACTACCCGATAGTCATCACTTTTCAATCTTCCAACAAGATCCGCAAGGCTCCGTGGTTCCATGCCAATGCTACCACCTTCTCTCTCCCCTCCGTCCATCAAGAGATTGCCGATGTGTGGACGGTGGCGTTCGCCTCGGGCTTGGCCCCAGCCAAGTGCTGGAGAAGTGCGGTCGACAGGTCTCGTAAGATCATGATCAGAACTAAGAAGATGCTCGAGACTGTGCGACGGGCTCGCAGGGAAGCTCTTTACCACAGACTCTGGCGGCTCGAGGAGGAAGTGAACAAAGGAAAACACCAAGCACAAAAAGGTCTCCGAAAAATCAGAGCAGTGTTGAGATATGAGGAAGAAATACAAAGGAAAAACTTGCAAATCTCCTTCAAGGAGTGGTGGGCCGGTAAAGCCGACAAACCCACCAAAGAGATGTGCCGTATCCTTAAAAGGAAACATAACAGAGAGGCGATCCCTCTACTAATAGACCCACATGGCAATGTATGCAATTCGGAAGAAGATAACCTTGGCATCATCGAAGGGCACTTCACGAGACTCCTGGGAACCTCGAACCCCCTCTCCCACCATAGAAGGGACTGCATGGCTGCCATTTCTAGGGTTTCCCCCCGGAGAATACCACCCAACCTCCTCCCCCTGCTTCATGCCCCTATCTCTGAATCAGAAATCATTGAGGTCATTGATGCCCTCCCCCTCGGTAAAAGCCCGGGACCCGACGGACTCACTAACGAGTTCTTTAAATCCTTTAAGTTGGAGGTTGCCACCCCTCTTCGGATGGTTTGGCAAGAAGCGCTAAAGTTTGGTGCTCTTCCTTCGTGTCTAAATAATGGAATTATCAAGCTGGTACACAAGAAGGGGGAAAAGAACAGAATCGAGAACTGGCGACCTATTACGATGCTCCAAACAGGATACAAGATCATCGCCAAAGTCATTGCCAACAGACTCTCGTGCCACCTGAGATCTTGGCTTAGTGAGGACCAAAAAGGCTTCATCAAAGGCAGGTCTATCCTGGAAACCATTATGGATATTTGGGAAGGTATTCAATATGCAAATGAGTCTAAACAAGATGTGGTCTTCCTTAAGATCGATTTTGACAAAGCCTACGACAGACTGGAATGGGACTATCTTCTGCAGTCACTTCAAGATCTCGGATGCAGCCAGAAATTCACCAAGATGATCGCGACCCTTCTTGGAAACGCAACGACACAAATTAACGTGAACGGCAAACTTTCGAAGGCGATCCATCTTAGAAGATCTATTAGACAAGGATGCCCCCTGGCCCCCCTTCTTTTTGCCATCGCCACTGAGGGGCTGAGCAGACTGGTCGCGCAGCATGTGGAGACTGGCAATATTAAAGGCCTCCGGCTGCCCCACGACCACAGTCAAATCATCATGAGACTATTTGCCGATGATATGAACGCGTTCGTTCACAATGATAATACCAGCCTGGAGACTTTCTGGAGGTGTCTTGCTACCTTTTGTGAGGCCTCTGGATCCAAAATCAACCACTCTAAGACCGCCTTTAGGGCCATTGTGGGACATCATCCTGGCCTTCTCACTGACCATGGCTGCCAAATCATTCCGCAGGGCCAAATCCTTCGTCTTCTCGGAATTCCATTGGGGTTTGGCGTCTCTATGGAACAGCGTTGGAACTGGGTGTTGGCCAAAATCGAAAACAAGCTTAACTATTGGAAAGGTATGCAAATCAATCTTGCTGGGCGGGCGATGGTTATCAACACATTCCTCCTCTCTTCCACCATTTATTTCCTTTCTTGCTGGAGACCGAACGAGCAAGGCATGTCCAAAATGAGTAGTATCTGTAGAAACTTTCTTTGGACGGGCGATCACAACAGAAGGGGGGTGCCTAAAATCAAATGGGATATCTGCACTAGCCCCAGGGACTGCGGGGGGCTTGGTATCCTGGACTTTGGGTGTATGGCTAACAAACTGGCGGCCAAATGGATGATTAAGGCTTGGTGCAACAGGGAGGCCTCGTGGGCCAAGCTGATCTTCAGAAACAAGGATGAGTTGACTCTCATGGGGTTCCCAAACTGGAAGAACCTCGACATCATGACCCTGCTATTCTCCCCGATCCCTGTCTTCCCGAAAGGCTCCAACCTCGTGTGCTCCCTTTGGAAGGGCTGGAATAAAGTTAAAAGCTTCACAAGAATTAGTGAGAACTGGAAGTGGGCGGCCGGAATCAGACAAAACGACTCTATCTGGTTCCCGATACATGGCATCCGGAGTGTGGAGTCGTGGAACATTCGAAATGCCAAGAGTTTATGGAACAAAGGATTCAAAAAATGGAAACACCTCTGGAAGCATGACACCAACGGCTGGATAAATTTCGAGGATATTGATCCCTGCAAAAACATCTCCTACGAAGAATGGAACACTTTACAAAGCAGATGCCTCGCATGGGATCGTCACAAGATTCGCCTGCTCATGGGACACGATGCACCGAACTCGCTTGGTCTCAAATGGCACAATGGAAATAACCTACTCAAAATCCCGAACATCAAAGAAGCGACTGACCATCAGATCAGTCTCAACAAGAAGTGGTGCCTGTCCTGGACGCGGCTTCGATGGGACATGAAATTCATGGGTATCTGGCACCCTCTGATCGAGATTAAGAAGTCTGTCCTCCTTTGGCAAGTTCTGCATCGTGGAATTTGGACCAACCATAAGGCTAGCAAGATTTGTGGGGTCCCTCCTTGGTGCAAACGCTGTCACCGGGCTATTGAAGATGTCCCACACATCTTCCTTACCTGCCCCAGCTCCTACAGAATCTGGCAGACGGTTGGAAAGAAAATCAGACTTCAAAAACAGCTTAGTTGGAAACAAGTCCTTTTGGGAGAAGCGATCGGCTGCTCGGCGACACTCTGGAACGCCATCAGAGGGGAAGTCTTGTGGAAAATCTGGCGGGAGAGGTGTGCTCTCAACTTCGGCGATACCCCAAGGGAATGGTCGATTGAGAAATCACTTTTCCTCCTTGGCAAAAGGATTGTTAACAGTAAGAAATCCCCCCCCTTCAGGCATCATCAAGTCCTCATTTTGATCAACAACAAGCTCAAACCCAAGTGGGCCCCGCATGAGGGCGATGAGAGGGTGATCAACCTTCTATGTAATGCAACCTAGAACTCATACAAGTTTCCCATGCTTTGTGGGATTTGGGGGGTCCCGTGGGCGCTAGTCCCCTTCTATTGTACCTTTGTTTCTTAATTTAATTCAAGTCCGGGAGAGTAGGCTATTGTCGAACTTCCTTTATATAAAAAAAAAAAATGCATTGAGAAACATAATGTGCAATGTCTTTTTCTATGTGTGGCCAAAAGAAGAAATCTTTGCAAGCAGAAATGGTGCTTTGTATGCCTCTATGACCCATGTAAGATGGTTCATGCATTTCTTTAATGACAAAATCTTTAAAAGCTTGGGTTATGCACAATCTATGTTGAAAATAGAGAAAACCATTATGAAATGTATAATGTTCATCAGATAAAGATGCAGCATTGTTGAAGTCATGCCATGCACATGAAAAATACAAATCAGATGCATAAGTGGAAACCATGTCTTGAAAAGAATGAATTTGAATGGCAGAAATATTATTCAAAACAACGGAATTCGAAGGAAAACGGCTAAGAGCATCAGCTACGACATTAGCTTTACCAGGTTGATATTGTATCATGGGTTGGAAATTTTGAATGAATGATGCCCATTTAAGATGTCTATCAGAGATTAAGGGCTGACTTAATAAATGCTTAATAGCCTGTTGATCGGTTTTGATTAATACTTCAGAGCCCATAAGATAGTGTTTCCAAATTCGCAAAGCATGCACAACTGCTAACAGTTCTTTATCATACGTACTATAATTCTGTTCTGAGGGTTTAAGCTTTCTACTCTCAAATGCAATGGGATGGTCATTTTGCATCAGAACAGCACCTATTCCTGAACCGCTAGCATCAGTAACAACATGAAAGGGTTGTGAGAAGTCAGGTAATTGTAAAACAGGTGCATGTGAAAGTGCATGTTTAAGTTTGTCAAAGGACTGTTGTTGGGTAAATCCCCATGCAAATTTTATTTTCTTTTTCAACAACAAAGTAAGAGGCAATGCTAAATAAGAAAAATTTCGAACAAACTTCCTATAGAAACTAGCCAACCCAAGAAAAGAACGAACATCATTGACTGATTGTGGTGTAGGCCATTCTATGATAACTCTAATCTTTTTCGGATCCACATGCACACCTTCACTTGAAATAATATGTCCTAAATATTCTAGCGTACGCTGAAAGAAATAACTCTTTTCACGATTAGCATAAAGTGTGTTTTCTCGTAACAAATGAAAAACTGTTTCAAGATGCTTTTCATGTTCACTATCATTCTTACTGTAAACAAGTATGTCATCAAAGAATACAAGAACAAAAGCTTGGTAATCAAGAAAAATATTATTCATCATTCGCGCAAATGTGGCAGGGGCATTAGTAAGTCCAAAGGGCATTACCATAAATTCATAATGGCCATTTTGAGTTCTAAATGCAGTCTTAAAAATATCACTTTGTGTCATACGAATCTGATGGTAACCCGATTTGAGATCAATTTTACTAAAGACACGAGCTCCTCGTAACTTATCTAAGAGATCATCTATTCGAGGAATAGGGTATCTATTCTTGATCGTGATCTTGTTAAGGGCTCTATAATCAATGCACATTCGATAAGTTTTATTCTTCTTCTCTACTAAGAGAACGGGTGCTCCAAATGGGGAAGAACTAGGCCTGATAAGTCCTTTTTGTAGTAGGTCTTTTACTTGATTTTCTATTTCCTTTTGATGTAATGGGCCATGTCTATAAGGTGCTTTATGAGGAGGAGAACTACCAGGGACTAAGTCTATGCTATGGTCAAAGGATCCTCGCGATGGTGGTAGTTCAGAGGGATATTCAGACATAAAACAATCCTTATAAGTACTCATGAAAGGTTTATATGCATTTGAAAGTGTATGAGTATAATCATTCATGACATTAACAAAAACAATGCATGAGTTAAATCCTTTCCTAAATGCACGCTTTGCTTGAGTGTGACTAATCAATGGAAATGGCTGGAAATCATGCCGTGCAAACAAAGTAATGATTTGACCTTTGAAAACAAACTTAAAGGTATGAGTATGGTAGTCAATACGTGGGTTATAATGGTGACGAAAAGGCATACCTAGTATAACATCATAAGATTGCAAAGGTGCAATTAAAAATGTTCGTGAGTCAACATAAGGGCCTATGCTAATCGTAACATCTTGCACTTCTCGTGTTACATTATAACGACTACCTTGAAATGCAGCTTTCACTTTATACAAAGAAGGAAACGTTTGTAATTTAAGTTCTTGTACTAATAAATGTGAAATGAAGTCATGTGAACTACCATCGTCATGTAGAATTTTAACTAGTTTGTTATTTATTGTACCCTACATGCAAAGAAGAGAGTGTAGAGAGATATCGTTACCCAAGGTACTTAAGTCCTTCTCCAGTGATTCCTCTGTCCAAACAGGAGGAATTTCTTCATTATAGACCTCCATGTTATGCAATCGAGCTGTAGCCTGTTTCATATGAAGAGGTGGCAATCTGCACCTTATTTTTGTATGTCCAGGTTTACCACAATTCCAGCAGGTGATTCGTGGTCGCTTCTGTTGGGCATTCACTGCTGAAGTTTGAAGGGTAGGTGGTTTGGTTGGTTGGAGAGATGAAGCAACGGGTGAAGTTGAGTAATTGGATTGTAGAGGTCGAGGAAAGCTAGGGTAAGATGGGGCATTAAAATTACGCTTCATAGGAAATGAAGGTTTAACAGGAAATGGCCGTGGACGTGGTTGTTGTAGACGGAGTGACTTGGTTATGGACTGGAATTCTTTTTTTGCATCATAAGCAAAAGATATAGCCTCGTTGAGGGTTGTAGGTCGTAGGGTGTGAAGCTTGGCTTGGATACCCACTTCCAAACCATCTTCGTATTTCTGCTGCAAGATATCCTCTGATACATCTTCAAGCATTCGTACAAGTAGTAAATTTTGCCAGAACCGCTCTGTGTAGGTAGTAACCGTATCACCCTCCTTCCATGTAAGGGTCGTCCATGCACGTCGAACATGCAAATGGTATTGAGGAGGAAGAAATGAATCCTTCACGTTTTCTTGAAAAGCCTTCCAAGTTGTTGGACGCTCCGTACTGTGCCGCAGGACATTCCACCAGAGTTGTGCTTTACCTACTAAATAGTTAGTGGCAAATTTAACTTTTTCACTTTCAGCATACATTTCATCGGTATAAAAATCATCAAACTGCGACAACCAAGAAAGTACTAAAGGTCCATCCTTTCGGCCATCAAATCGTAGAAACTGGTAGTTTCTATTACCAATCTTTGAATGAGTAACATCAGATTGGGCAGACACAATAGCTTTTACTACTCTCGTAAGGTTGTCTTCCTCAGCTTGCATCTTTTGGAGGATTTCATCACGTTGTTGGATCTCGTTCTGAGCTCCTTGAAGCTCATGCCGCAAGAGCTCTAGTTGCTGTTCAAGTGGTTGCCGCAGGTAGAGGTGAATTACTGTAATCCTCCATGGTGCTCTTGGACCCTTGCTCTCAACCTTGGTGTATTGAACCTTCTCGTTTGCAACCTTGGTGTCTCGATCCCGTGTTCTCAACCTTGCTTGGTATCTTGAACACTCAATCAAGTGCCACCCAAGTATTTTGAATGAATTCACACTTCCAAGCTAGCTCATTGGAAAGTTCGTTCTGAGGGCTTTCCAACGGTATATTATACGCCTCAATCCGACCTACGGATTGAAAGTTACACTTAATTCTTTGTTGGGTCCATCCTTGAAATCGCCGCGAGCGCCTTGCACAAGTACCAAAGAAAAAGAGCTTGAATAACAATTCCAAGAGATGGTGGAGTGGTCAAAGTACTTCCCTTGAAAGTAGGAGGTTGTGGGTTCAAATCCTCCTACCTTAGGGACTCTAAACCTCTCTATTACCACTCAAAAATTAAAATTGTCTCGCGCGTAGCCAACGGCTGCCAACGGTCGCCAAGGGAGCCTTGGGTGCCAATGTTGCCAATGTATTGCCTAAGTTATTTGCCTTAGTCGACGCCTTGGGCCGAAGGAGAAGACGTAGGTGAAGACGTAGGTTCTGGTTCTGGATCTGGATCAGAAACAGAAACAGAAACTGAAACTGAAACTGAAACAGGAACAGGAAACGGAGACGGAGACAAAATCGGAATCGCGAACAGAGAACAGAGAACAGAGAACAGAACCCTCTGTATTGACGCGTGCAGAGCTCTGATACCACTGTTGTCAGGATCTTACTCATGCGCATACAGAGATTACGGACACAGAAACAGAGATTACGGATATAGAGATTACAGAGAATACAGAGAATAGACACAACAAGAGACGAGACACAACGCAGTATTGGGTGCAATCTCCCCCCACGCACTCTGTTTCGACAGTCCACAGAGTGCATGTATTTATAGGACTTTTGATTACGTCGAAAATAGTGGTTACATGAGGGCGGCTTCGAAAAGCAGGCGTGAAACTAAAAGTTGGTAACTTTTATAGAAAGCCATTACTTTGAATAATAGAAACTGCGGTCTACAACGACCCTTATTCTAACCATTACTTTTCTAACAATAGAACCTTCTACGCAGGTTTATTTACAAAATAAATAATAATTATTTGGATTATTGATGTCCGCCCTTTCACGCCTTGCACGCTCCTCACGAACCTTCAGCTGCTATATCAAAAACATCAAAAACATATTAATACATTAATAATTTAACATTTTAACAATGCCTTGTTCAATAATATACAACAATCTCACTCTCGCGATACCTGTAGTCCGGGCTCTCACGATACTTGCTATAAGACTAAGTGATTTGAATATGACTTGTTTTTTGTTTTTATGGCTTTGAAAGGTACCAAAAGTGAAAAGGCTAAAGGGAAAGACTCAAAAATTAACCCTATCTTCCTAGCCTAACTCGCTTACTTCCTCCTACCTAATCTAACTTCTCTCTCTAACTCACTTTCCTAAACTAAGCTAAGAACTCACTACACACACTCCAAAGGTAAGAAGTAGTAAGTGCGGATGAAATTGACTTACCAAAGAAGAGAAATTCACAAATCCTCTACTCACTTCAATGCTAAGAGCTTCCACCATCACACGAATGCCTCGGTTTGATTCAACATTCCCCAGCAACGGTGCCAAAAAACGTGTGTACCTGAGTATCAACTTAGGGACTTGTGGAGAAAGAGACTATACCTCAATCCCCTTCAAGTGCATCTAATTATCAATCTAAGGAGTATCAAAACCTATCCGAGTGTATGAGGACATGCATTCAAATTGTGGTCAATGCAAATGAGATCTAGCAAGGTACATGCAAGTATAAATCCACCACATTCAAGCTTTCAAGGTCGGCTATGGTGTCGTGACACTTAGAACAGCAGTCAACAGTAAATCGAGATTTTCTCTCAGCTCCGAACTCCAAATATAGCAAATAGAGGGTTCATTTCAAAGCTCTCAAGAAGACGCATCCAATGGCACTCAATTCTCATGCTCATATTTTAAGTTATGAGCAAAATACTAAGCCGTGGAAATGACCTTCCTACGCTTCAGCACTTCCTACACTTAGCACACACCTTACCAATAGCAAACAAGCACTTTCATGGATAGACAACACTTCTAAGCACTATTTTCAAGCATCACACATGCATGCAAACTCACAAGGAAGAAGATATACAGAGGAGAAGACACAAATTCGAAATTATGTGCTCTTGATTCTCACAATGGCAAAAAGTCTTTACAAAGAGTCACAAAATGACTTATATACTTGTGCCCTGGAATTGGTCCTTTCGCACAAGAGACCTGCACTTTATTGACTAAAAGAATAATTCCCTACTAATTTAAAAAGGTAATGATACAAATCTCTATGGGTATGCATCTAGAGGACTCCTCTAGTGCATTTACATCAGAACATATATTACAAAATGAATATGGTACAAAAATAAAGTGTCCAAATCGGAAAAATTTTGGGGCCCTTCTTTTTCTCTGCATCTTTGCTCTTCTTTGCTCTGCAACACTCTCCCCCTCTTTGTCTCTGTCATCCCTTGATAGGCTTCACTTCTTGTCTCTAGTTCTGTGTCTGTAGTCGATCTGGTTCTTTATTAACTGATAGCCTCTTTATAGTTGTCCACTGCCAGCTTGTGTGGAAGTCATAATGATATAATTTTACCAATGGTCAAGGAACTGATCATAACTCAAGACCTATTGCATTGGTTTTGGCCTCTTTTTTTTCTTTCCACTAGACACAACCCGTGGAGATGGACTACATTAGATTTGTAGTCTAGCTCACCAATAACCTCTTTAAATCTGGGTTTCTGTGTTAAGTCGGGCTTCCACCCTTCGTTTTTTCCTTTTGCTTGACTCTCCTTCAACAGTTGGCTTGATATAATGCATAAAATCCCAAATATATAACAACCAATGAAGGAGAAATCACCTTAACATTGATTGGATGTCATCTTGATTTTTTAGATATGTGCAAAAAATGATCTCGAGACTGTAAAACTAAGTGAAGGTAAAAAAGCAAACACCTTGCAATTTCCTACAATAGATTTTCTTCCATACCATGCTTCATAAGGAGTCATACCTTGAAGTGATTTGGATTGTAGTCTATTGACAAGGTACACAACAGCTGAAATAACCTTTACCTATAGATAATGTGGCAACCTCTTCTCTTCAAGCATTGTTCTTGCTAATCCAACCAATGTCATATTTCTTCTCTCTACAATTCCATTCAATCGGGGGATAGTACATGGTAGAAACTTCCCTTTTGATACCTTTATTCTGCAAGAACTCATCAAACTCTGTGGAGAAGTATTCTCTTGCTCCATCAGATATGAGCCTCTTGAGTGATCTAGCTATATGATTCTCCACATGCGCTAGATACTTTTTGAAGTAATCAAAAAATTCATTCTTACTCTTGATGTTCATCAATAAATGAGATATAATACCTTGATCCTACCAATGAAGGTTCTTGGCTTGGCCCCCATACATCTATATGTACTAGGTCCAATAATTTGTTGTGGATGTAGCCTTTGTGGTTGAATGTTTCTCTTTGTGCCTTCCTATTCTGAAATGCATCACAGCTATTGATCATGTGTTGCTTTGATATGTTTGGAAGTCCTAGGATGCTTTGATCCCTGCATATATCTTTCAAGGTTCTTTCATTCACATGAGCTAGTCTCTTATGCCACACTTCAAGCTCACTTAGGGTTTAAGACCCAAAGTTGAATAGAGCTATGTTTTTTGTTTCTCCTACTTCAAAAGTAAAGAGCCTACCATGCTTATCACCTTTGACTACCTTCTTGAAGACTTGACATGGATCTTCCACAAAAGCTCCATGTTGGGTGAACCTAACTTGCAAGCCTTTCTCAACTATTTGGCCTACACTTATTAGGTTTTTTGTAATAGTGGGAACATAGAGTACCTTGTTCAAAATATTTGTGCTACCATTGGGAACCTTGACATTACCAATCTTCTCCACACTATGCTTTGTGTCATCCCCTATTTATACTTCATGTCTATGCTTTGGACTTTCCAAATCAGATGAGAAAACTATGTTGCTTGCAACATGATTTGAACATCTTGAATCTATGTAGAATAAGTGATCATCTTCTTTATCTTCCTTATGGATTAAATTCATCAAAAGCAATGAGTCTTCATGTTGTTGATCTTCATAATAATTTTTGTAGTCCCTTCTGTTATGGCCTCTATTTTTACTGTTGAAGTTGTGTCCACCTCTACCTCTATTGTGGCCATATCCACCTCTTTCACTTCCTTGCTGGGTCTTCCCATTAAACCAACAATTCTGAATGGTGTGATTGGTCTTATCACAGATGGCACAAGATTGAACATTCTGACCTTTGGCTTTGTCATGCTTTGTTCCCTTTTTCTTCCCTTTCCACTTACTCTTGCCTACAAAGTTGGCTTGGGAATTCCTCTCTTCATCTTCTTCCTTCTTCTTGCCTTTCAGCTTCTTTTCCTTCTTATCTGCATATAGAGTATGAGTTGAATTACCACGATATGAGTTACCTTCCTTTATGCTATTGTTGGCATCTTGATTGAAGAGTTGTCCAAAAAATATATTGAAGCCTAGATTTTGCACATCCATGATGAGATCATAGGATATGGTGAAATATTTCCATTGCTTGTCACCTCTTATCCCATTGAGAATTCACCTCACGATGGCCTCTTCTTCAATCAGTTCTCCAATGGATGCCAATTGATCAGCAACCTCCTTGACCTTTGTAACAAACTCAATGATTGTTTGTTTTGGAGTCTTCTTCATCTGGTTGAACTCATTCCAAAGATGGTTCTTCCTTGCTTTTGTACTAGCAGAAAAGAAAGTCTCTAGGGCATTCCAAGTCTCTTGAGACGTCTTGCATCCTCTAATATAGAATAATAGAAAATCAGAGATAGATTTAGTATGTATGACCTTTCATGAGCATCCCTTGTACACCAAAGTGTGATTTTATCTGTTTCCTCTTGAGTAGGTCCTCCTTCGGATCTTGGAATAGGCATTGCTTCATCACCTAATACAATCCCATGTAGATTTCTTCCTTACAAATAAGCCTCCATTCTGATTTTCCAAGTAGCATAATTGTTTTATCAAGCTTCTCAATCATTGATGGAAAGCCATCTCCCATCTTGAAGTTGCTTTGACACCACTAAAAGAAGTTGGAGAAGCTTGGAGAGGCTTGGAAAGTTGAGTTGTCAAGTGGTGAAATTCATCTAGCAAACCAACATAGGGCCAACCCTAGCTCTTTGGATATGTAAAGTAGACATTGCAAGCTTGTGTTTAGTGCAATAAAACCCTATAGGTACTTTGGAACATCAACAAGAACATGTTGATGCAAAACTGATAACTTGCACCTTGGCTAGCTCACAAAAAATGGATGAAAGTTATGACTTCAAACACTGAGAGCAACCAACACAGTTACAATTGGAAAAACTCCTCAAGGGAGTCTCATACATAGGGTTGGATTGCTATAATGCATAAAATCCCTATTTTATAACAACCAGTGAAGGAGCAATCACCTTAACACAGATTGGATGTCATCCTGATTTTTTCAAAGATGTGCATAAGATGACCTCGAGACTATAAAACTAAGATTTCTCTTAATCTACTAAATCAGATGACTTGAAAATTTATACACATAAATAAGATAGTGATAACTTTCCAATGAATGCTTAATTACTTGATTTGAAGCTCTTTAGAGAGAGCAGAAACCTCTGCAAGTTGACCGAGTCAGAGGAAGAAGAAGGAGAGAATTGAAATGGTGTCAAGCAATTATCAAAGAGTGTATGTATTGCATCAAATAAACACTCTCCTTAATGTAAAAATGTTTTGAAGTCTTTATATGGACACTTGAGGATCTATCCACACCTTTTCTTCATGAATTTGAATTCAAAAGTGGGCAAGTTTGGTAGTTTAGATTGATTGGAGTCTTTTCCTATCTAGGAAAAGAGAAAGTTGAAGTCATATCTACTTCTTGATTGATGGATTGAGAATCAATCTCAACCACTTCTAACTCGTGGCTTTTGAGCCTTTTACTTTTCCCTTTTACAGAGATAAATGCTTTGCAACTTACATATGAAAGTGATCATAAGTGATTAATCACTCAATACAATGAATGAATGCAAACAAACATTTTTCAAAGAGTATTCTGTGGCATCCAAATGATGGTTTTGATGTAGAGCATATCCACCTTGAGCATAGTGCAAACTTGATGTTCCAATAAGTTGCATCTCTTCAAGTGCACCTGATTTATGTACCAAAGTAAATAGCACATGATCATTCCATTCATAATCTCTTCCTCATTTTGGATTCCATACTAGCATAAGTCAATGGGATAGTGAATATTAGACCATATTTGAAAGTTCTATAAAATATCAAATAATTATATTTATGTTAGAATAACAATTAGTTTGGTTAAAATGAAGATATCAAATATTAGAGATATAAATACAAGAGAAAGAATTACATATCATGTTGTTGGAACAAAGATAAATAAGAGTATATAAAGAGACTCAAAATGCATAAATTGGTAAATTCAAGGTTGAATAAAGAGAAAAATTGTTCAATGAGAAATTTCACAATTAGATAGAAGAGAAACTAAATTTAAGAGTAAAAAATGAGTGTGACTAGGTCAAATATGTTGATGTATGAAACACCACAAGAAATGAATTAATGTGACACTAGAACACCTCTATGGTCACCATTAACTCATTGCCACTCCAAACTTTGAGAAATGATAGCCTAAAGTGAGAACTTTGCTTCTACAGAAATTCCTAGTCACCGAAATGACATACCTTCAGTATTTTGCTAATTTCTCCTAGCTCACATATTATTTCTCCATGAAACTTTATAGCTGAAACTAGAAGAGTAGAGCTTTTCAACAAGCTATCATATGCATCAAACAGATCTCTAGAACTCAAGTTATGGCCCTCACAAGATGACCCTGTATGACCTTCCAAAACTGGAAATTTTTGCCTGTTTAGTATTCCTGGGTGTCTAAAAATAAAAATTCGATGCCTAGCATCAAATTTCAGTCAAGGTCGATGTCGGGCATCGACTTTGAGCTTTTTTAGGCTCTTTTTCTGCACCAGAAATACTCTCTTTTACACACACATGAAGAAGACCACTTGTATGCTAGAAGTCGATGCCGGGCATCCACTTTATGCTGAAACTCGATGCCAGGCATCGAGTTGCTCCACAAACTTCATGTTTTAGAAGATTCAACAACAGGTAACACACAGAGAATGAAAACAATGACTTATCAGCCAAGATTCGATGCCAGGCATCGAATTGCTCAGAAAACTTGAACTTTTCAATTCATCACACAGTAGGCAAGCATGGAGATGATGGAGAGAGACTCATACACAGAACTTTACTTAGTTCTTTCTCATGTCTATGAAAACTCAGAATTTTTACAGATGCTTTCTCACTCAGAGAAGCCCAACTATACTCAGTCGTATAAAATGAACTCTTTCTCCTACTTCTTCTCTCTCTCTCTCTCTCTCTCTCTCTCTCTCTCTCTCTCTCTCTCTCTCTCTCTCTCTCTCCACGTCAGTTGATACAAACTAACTTATATAGATTTTCGTATTCTCGTGATTTTAAAAAACTTCTAGAACTAAAGTGAACTAACTTTACAAATATGATACATTTGTGAATTTGTCCCTTCACATAGGCATGGGGTTTTCTTCCTAAGATTTGACCTTCAAATATATGTCCAATTAGTGATTGTTTCTCCAACAGCTCCCCCTCAATCACTAATTGACATTCCCTGTTTCTTCATATCATCTTCTTTTCTTTCACTCCTGCCATGCTTTTGAATCTGCTGGTCTTCACACCATCCAAGCTCTTTGTCATTATGTCTGCTATCTGATCTTTAGTAGAAATGTACTCCACTTCAATCTCCTTCTCCATTACCTTTTCTCTGAGAAAATGATACTATATCTCTATGTGCTTTGTCCTTGCATGAAATACTAGATTTGCTGCAAGATAAAGTGAACTCATATTATCTCCATGTATTGTAGGTGTACCTTGATCAATGCCTAAGCTCTTGAACAATTTCTGCATCCATATGACTTCCTTAGCTGCTTCCACAAGTCCTTTGTACTCTGCTTCAGTTGATGATAATGCTACTGTATGTTGTTTCTTTGAACACCAACTTACAAGCTTATCACCAATGTATATCATGTAACCATGAGTTGATCTTCTATCATCTTGATTACCTGCCCAGTCTGAGTCACTGTAGGCTCTCAACTTCAAATCTGATGTAAAAGGATAATATAATCCTTCCTTTATAGTTCCTTTGATATATCTGAGAACTCTCTGACCTGCAATCCAATGTGGGTCCTTTGGACAATGCATGAATTGTGACAAAACTCCCACTGCATAACTAAGATCAGGTCTTGTTAGTGTAGCATAAATCAAACTACCCACAAGAGATTGATACTTCCTCATATCTTTGTATTCTGCACCATCATATTTACTGAGCTTGTGATTAACTTCAAGTGGAGTTGAAGCTTCTCTGCAATTTTCTATATCAAACTTCTTCAATAGATTCAGAAGATACCTTTCTTGTGATACATATATGCCATGATCTGTATAAGTGACTTCCATTCCAAGAAAGTATGACAACTTTCCTAGGTCACTGATCTTAAACTCTTTCTCAAGTAATCTCTTTACCTCCTTGATTCCTTCATCTGAAGTACCTGTGATTATAATGTCATCTACATAAATACAAATGTAGATTGTACCTTCCTCTGTTCTTTTGATAAGTAGACTTGGGTCTGCTTTTGAACTTTGATATCCAAGTTCATTCAGATACTTCACCAGTCTATAGTTCCATGCTCTTGGAGCTTGCTTCAAGCCATACAATGCTCTTCTCAACCTGCAAACAAAATTTGGATACCTGGAATCTATAAATCCTTGAGGTTGTTCCATGTATACCTCATCTGATATGTATCCATTCAAGAATGCATTTTTTATATCCAATTGACTTAGGGTCCATCCTTTTGAAGCTGCAATAGCAATGATTGTCCTTATAGTTGACATCTTAGCTACAGGACTGAATGTCTCGTCATAATCTATGCCATAGGTCTGGGCATAGCCTTTCACCACCAATCTAGCTTTGTATCTGGCTATACTTCCATTTGCAAGCTTCTTCACTTTATAAACCCATTTATTTCCAATAACTTTCTTACCATTTAGTTTAGGAACAAGTTCCCATGTCTTGTCCTCCTCCAGTGCATTGAATTCTTCCTTCATTGCTTCTTCCCATTGCTTCTTACCTTTAGCTTCATCATAGTTCTGAGGTTCTTCATCATCTTTCACCATATATGCATAGTTCTTCTGAGTTATGTAAGAAGTATCATAAGAATACCTTTCTGTTTGTCTTCTAGTCCTGCTTGACCTTCTTGGTTCACATTCTTCATAAGTTTCTGGATACACCTCTTCATCAAATATAGGGGCTTCTTCATTCCTTATTGTTAATCCACTTCTGGATGTACTTGCTTGCATATAGTCTTCATCTCTATTTACCTGCACAATTGATTTTCCTTTCTCACATCTTCTTACCTCTTCTTCAAATTCTTCAGCTGTATTACTTTGATCAGCATACCAACTTTTCTGTTCATCAAATGTAACATCTCTAGAAACAATAAATTGTTTGGTTAGAGGATTCCACAACCTGTAACCCATCTGCTTTTCATCATAACCAATGAACACAAATTTTTCTGCCTTTGGTTCAAGTTTATGCCTAAGCTGTGATGGCACATAAGCATATGCAATTGATCCAAACACTCTACAATGATCTAGTGTTGGTTTCTTACCCCACCAAGCTTCATATGGAGTCATTCCATTCAGAGCTGCACATGGTAATCTATTCCCAAGATATGTGGCTGTATTCACAGCCTCAGCCCAAAGATAATTTGGACAGTTCTTCTCCTTTAGCATAGCTCTAGCAAACTCCACCAAAGTCCTGTTCCTTCTTTCCGCTACACCATTTTGTTGTGGTGTATACCTGCAAGTTATTTCTCTCTTAATACCTGCATTCCAAAGATAATCATTGAACTCTTGGGAGAAGTATTCTCCCCCTCCATCAGACCTCAATCTTTTAAGCTTTTGACCTGTGACTCTCTTTGCATATGCATGAAAATGATTGAAAGCTCCAAACACTTCTGATCTTTCCTTCAAGACATATAAAGTTATCCATCTGTAGCATCATCAATGAAAAGAACATAATACCTTGAGCCACTGATAGATCCTTCTTTTGTTGGTCCCCATACATCTGTATGAATGAGCTCTAGTAATCCATCATGTTTGAATCCTTTCTTCTGAAATGGTAACCTGTGTGCTTTACCCATTTGACATGCTTCACATTTATAAACCATATGTTGACTTTGCACATTTGGTAATCCTAGTACAGACTGATTAGCAACCATAGCTTTAATTCCTCTTTCATTGAAATGACCTAATCTCTTATGCCAGAGATCAAGTTCTGTAATCACTGCTTCACCATGTGTGAGCAAAGCTTGACCAATGTTCCCTTGCACTCTTAAAGTAAAGAGTCTACCTTCTTTCTTACCAGAGACAATCTGATTATATCCATTCTCTAGATCTTCCACAAATACTCCTTCATTTGTAAACCTGACTTGAAAACCTTTTTCAACTATCTGTCCCACACTAATCAAGTTTTTAGGTATTGTAGGAACATACAAAACATTGGTTAGCAAATCTGCTCCACT
The DNA here is from genome assembly GCA_020310875.1 of Ceratopteris richardii. NCBI lineage: Eukaryota > Viridiplantae > Streptophyta > Polypodiopsida > Polypodiales > Pteridaceae > Ceratopteris > Ceratopteris richardii. The sequence goes on along the minus strand of CM035426.1, from coordinate 133,267,620 downwards.
CTTGCATTTCACTTTACCAATTGAATGTACACTATGTCTTGTATTATCACCAGTTTGAATTGTGTGACTCGAAATACCTTTTTCCAATTCTGACATCAATTCTATGTTTCCTGACAAATGATTAGAACATCCAGAGTCAATGTAAAATACCTTTAGATCTTCTTTGTCTGATGTGCTGATTGAATTCATCATCAATGATGTATGACTTTCATTCTGTGTGTCATTTGCATAATTGTAGTAGGTGGTGTTATAGGATTGATTCTGTCCCCAACTTCTTCCTCCACCTCTACCATAGCCTCCTCTTTGACTTTGTCTACCTCTTTGAAAATTACTTTGATATCTTCCACCTCGACCTCTGCTATTGTTGTTTTGATTCTGGTTTGATCCTTGTTGGTTGTGCCAACAGTCATGAGCCGAATGATTACTCAATCCACAGATTCAGCAAGCCTTCTTGTTGTTATTTTGATTACCTCTTCCTCTTCCAAAACCTCTTGCTCTTCCTCTGCCAGTGCCTTTACCTCTTGCATAATAAACTTGAGAAGTTGTCTCTTCTTCATCCTTTGCTTTACATTTATCTCCTTTCTTCTTGTTCTTCATGTACATTGCAGAACTTTGACCTTTATCTCCATCTCCCTTCAAGTCTTGCTCATATGTGAGCATCAAACCCAGTAATTGATTCAAGTCTGGAACATAATGATTTAATGAAAGTTCTGTTGATAAGACAAAAGGTTTCCACCTTTCATCCCCTCTCAAACTTGCAAGTAGTTGAGCAATCAATCTATGATCTTCAACATCTTCATCTATGGATCCAAGACTATCTGCTAGATCCTTCATCTTAGTGACATAGTCACTAATACTTTGACTTGGCTTCTTCTTGAATGTTGTAAACTCTGACCATAGACTTGCTTTCCTTGCTTTCGTAGTACTTTGGAAATGATACTCCAATGCATTCCATATATCTTCAGATGATTCCAATCCTCTGATGTGTGGTAGCAAATGATCAGAGATTGTATTGTAAATGTATGCCTTTGCACTTGCATCCTTCTTCTGCCAATGCTTTAAAGCATCAAGTTCCTCTTTCTTTGGTCGGCTTTCATCTTCAAATACTGGCTTCTCTTCTTCACCTGTAACATATACCATGAGATCCTTACTCATAAGTAAGGCTTCCATTCTCATTACCCATGCGGGGTAATTATCTTTGTCCAGTTTGTCAATGGAGATATGATCTGCCATAGTTCTTTCCTTCTGCTACAACCTGTGAGCTTAAAGGATAAAGGATAATACCTTTTGAAGTTCTTTGTGTATGAGGATACTTTTGAAGTAACCTTTTGATGCCTTGTGTCTTCAAATGCTTCACCTTTCAAACTTTAATGGAAAACTTTACAAAACTTCTCGTACCTTTGTCGTCTTCTGCTCTCGAGAATCTTTCTGCTCTGATACCACTTGTTGATGTATGAAACACCACAAGAAATGAATTAATGTGACACTAGAACACCTCTATGGTCACCATTAATTCATTGCCACTCCAAACTTTGAGAAATGATAGCCTCAAGTGAGAACTTTGCTTCTACAGAAATTCCTAGTCACCGAAATGACATACCTTCAGTATTTTGTTAATTTATCCTAGCTCACATATTATTTATCCATGAAACTTTCTAGGCTGAAACTAGAAGAGTAGAGCTTTCCAACAAGCTATGATATGCATCAAACGGATCTTTAGAACTCAAGTTATGGCCCTCACAAGATGACCCTGTATGACCTTCCAAAACTGGAAATTTTTGCCTGTTTTAGTATTCCTGGGTGTCTAAAAATAAAAATTCGATGCCTAGCATCGAATTTCAGTCAAGGTCGATGCCGGGCATCGACTTTGAGCTTTTTTAGGCTCTTTTTCTGCACCAGAAATACTCTCTTTTACACACACATGAAGAATACCACTTGTATGCTAGAAGTCGATGCCGGGCATCCGCTTTATGCTGAAACTCGATGCAAGGCATCAAGTTGCTCCACAAACTTCATGTTTTAGAAGATTCAACAACAGGTAACACACAGAGAATGAAAACAATGACTTATCAGCCAAGATTCGATGCCAGACATCGAATTGCTCAGAAAACTTGAACTTTTCAATTCATCACACAGTAGGCAAGCATGGAGATGATGGAGAGAGACTCATACACAGAACTTTACTCAGTTCTTTCTCATATCTATGAAAACTCAGAAGTTTTACAGATGCTTTCTCACTCAGAGAAGAGCGACTATACTCAGTCGTATAAAATGAACTCTTTCTCCTACTTCTTCTCTCTCTCTCTCTCTCTCTCTCTCTCTCTCTCTCTCTCTCTCTCTCTCTCTCTCTCTCTCTCTCTCTCTCTGCGTCAGTTGATACAAACTAACTTATATAGATTTTCGTATTCTCGTGATTTTAAAAAACTTCTAGAACTAAAGTGAACTAACTTTACAAATATGATACATTTGTGAATTTGTCCCTTCACATAGGCATGGGGTTTTCTTCCTAAGATTTGACCTTCAAATATATGTCCAATTAGTGATTGTTTCTCCAACAAAATAGTCCCTCACAAAAACCATCTTTAGAAAAAGTGCATGATAATGTAACTAAAAAGTTATAAGTTAAATGAAGAGTTGTCAAAACAAGAAGCAACCATTCAATTTATGATTCAAAAGTTCAAAGATGAGCTTTCAATAGATAAGTATACTAAATGAATTTGTAAAGAAAGAAAATAAAAAAGAGTTAATTGATTACAAAAAAAGGACTTAAAGAATAGCTATCACTAGAGGCACAAGGAATATTTCTGAATTGGATAACTAATTGGCTAAGGGTATGCCCTCAATATTTTGTCGAATGAGAAAATTTAGAAGTTTAAGAGAGAAAATAAGGATTTAAAGAAGAATGTACCCATGGAATCAAGAACACATAAGTTTTATGAACCCACCATAGTTGAATTGGAGGCAGCTACATATATAGAAAGAGTCGAAGATCTATAGCTTGACAATGCGCCCCTTATGGAGGTTATGTTTCCAACAATGTTTGAACAAGTGATCGGTTTAGGAAAATGTGATGATTGGTTTAGGAAGGTATGCATATAAATAATTGATAATTTAAGGATTAAAGGGTATATATTGAAGTCTAGTACAATAAATATTGTCAGAACTTGTATATAAATTGTATCCTACACCTCTCCATATACAATCTAAGTGCTAGTATATTGGCATGTAACCATAAGATAAACTTACTCTTAGTTCACAACACACAAGGTAGAGAGATGCATTGGCCAAAAGTGGCTAAACCTTCTAATGTGGCCATTCCCAAAAAATATATGCTTGATGTGTTTAAGTTCTTGCAATATTCACTATCCAAGGTCTTATACATAGCTATAAAATGATTTTGGAGATAACCAACATGCTGTAAATTTGTATTAATACTTTTGGTAAATTCCATCTCAAATCTATGGAAGCAATTGTTCTCCCTTTAGAAACAAAAAGTCTATTTTTAATTTGAGCAAAGATCCATTGATAAACTTTTAATGGACTTATCACACTCTCCTAATGTTTCCTCCATCTCACTATATGTAAACATTCAGAGAAGCCTCATTTACAACATTCTTTGAAAGACATATTCTGATCAACTCATGGCACCCTACATCATTACAAATGAGATTGCTTGCCTTCTTATAGTATCACAAACTAGAACAACTTTCACTTGACACTACTAGATTCTAGTTTAAAAACAATGCTACAAAAACTTGAGAAGTCATGCTCACAAAGTTTTTCCACAAGTGCAAGCTAGCAGATGAAGAACATAAATTTGCACTTGTTAAATTACTACTTCAAAGAATAAAAATATCCTTTGATGAAATTAGTTCCAACCCTAGCAATGAATAAAGTACCATAAAGCCCTAACATTTTTAGAAGAAAAAAATATGAAAGAGGGGGATGATGTTACCACAATTTCATTATGCTATCAAGAAGAAGAAGACTAGTTAGAAAGGTTTGGAGAGTACTCAAAATTTTTGGAGGATTCATGTTTTTCTAGTAGAATTTCAGTATAGGATTAATCTAGAATTCAAGAAGAAGCTCTCATGTATTTTCATGTATTTAATTTTGTAAAAGTTGTTACACAAATGGGGCCACTACAAAAAGCCCCACCCCATCAATTGTAGAGAGTTTTTGTTTCGTTTTTATCATTTTGAAGTATCAAATAAAAGATTTATTTAAAACTTGTGTTTCATATTTTCATATATTTCAAGGGTTATGATTGAATCCAAGAGCCCCCAATCCCATATTTTTATCCTAATCACTTGTTTTAATCATTAACTAGCTTCTTTTCATGCATACATGTTCTATACTATTTTCATGGTTGTTGTGGATCCTTCTAAACCTAGTTCAATCATATGTAAACACAAGTTTGAGGATTTCATCCATATTGTTGTGTGCTAATCATACTCTTGTAGCCATCCATCACGTTTTCCTAACACCCTCAATCGCAACCTATTGGTGTCTTCTCATCGAATTGACAAATTATTCGTGTTAACCCACCTACTACAATTCTGCAAAACACAGTCCAAGGTTTCTCATGATTTAGAACCACATTCAAAATAGTTGAGATTGCACAAGCAAGAGATGCAAGTGTTGAATTATCAACAACTCAAAGGAAAAAGTAACCTTACAAACCTATAAAGAAATCTACACAAGGAATAAAACAACCTCCCATGGTTTCAACTCTATTGAGAAAATCTAGCTTGTGAGAGATTCCATTCAAATTCACAATGGCAATCAAGTTCAAGATTACAAACCGTTGGATCCTATTGGGAAAAAGATAAGAAGAAGAAATTGGTACCACCATACATGCAACTAGAGGGTGCATTTTCCAAATGTATCGATGATGCCACATATGCTTTGACATGGGTGATAAAGAGGAAGGAGGGGAGAGTTTTGTGAGAGATTAAGAAGAGAAGGATGAATCCTTAGATGAACCAAAGCCAAAGTAGTAAAGATAATGTAGTGAAAATGATATAGATAGGGGTAACAACTTTTTTTGCTCCTCTCACGAACAAGAGGAGCTCATACAAGTGAAGAAAGATAGAATGATTGTCTCAATTGACCTACACTTTGTCTAAATATTCTTTAATTTGTATGAATCCCTATTACTACAGAAGTAACATACATTTTTAAATCTCTTTGAGGATAGGGAAACCCTTTTGTATCTAGGCCACTCACTTTAGACATGTCTTCCCGATAGATAGTCAGAAATAAAATAAGTATCTCCCTATGAGTATTTTCAACTATGATTACCATTAAAATTTGTATAAACCTCAATAAGAGCTCAATTTTTACTTCTTGATCATAATTTAAGAGAGATCTTAGAAATTAATGCATTGATCTTCTTCCTCTTTTTCTCTTTCCCTTCTCTCCACTTGTGCCTTCTAATGATTGGGATAGGTGCACATGATGATGAGAGACTAAACTACACACATCTTTGTTTCATCATACTTGCTCAGTTTCTCATGTTGGTAGGTAATGACCTTGAGAGAATAAACTAGTCACATCTTTGTTCTTGCTCAGATTCTCATGGTGCTAATTTTGCATCAAATTTTATTGCGATATTTATCTTTAGTCTTCTTTATGAGAAGGACAACATCTCCCTTGGTGAAGCGAAAACTTTAGGAAAATAGATAGATGCTATGCAATAAAAAATTGATGCTATTATTTAGAATTTTCTCTTGAAAAGAGGAACTTGGATACTAAATGGGTCGACAAATTGAAATGTAATCTTGATAGATAACTTATTTTCATGATTATAAAATTATTTAAATTTGATATGCTCAATAAATGGGCATTGAGTTCCACCAAAAAACTTCTCTTATGTTCCATTTGACAATTTTTTGTAGCTTTGTGCATTTTCAATTCACAATGGCTGGAATGTACATCAGTTGGACATAAAAACTATGTTTTTGAATAGGGATTTACACCGATAAGTGTGGCTTTATCCTCATGGTTTCTATGATAAAGGGCACAAAAATAAGGTAATTCAAGTTGAAAAGGGCATAGTGTGGTCTGAAGCAAGCACAATGTGCTTGGCTTGAAAAATTACATGATTATCTTTTTCCATATGGATTTTAAAACATAACAATTGAAATTACGTTCTTTTTTTTTATATAAAGGAAGTTCGGCATTAGCCTACTCTCCCGGACTTGAATTAAATAAAGAAAGAAAAGTACAAGAGAAGGGTACTAGTGCCCACGGGACCCCCCAAATCCCACAAAGCAGGGGAAGCTTTTACAGAGCTTAGATGGCATTACAAAGAAGGTTAATCACCCTCTCATCACCCTCATGGGGGGCCCACTTGGGTTTAAGCTTGTTATTGATCAAAAGGAGAACTTGATGATGTCTGAAGGGGGGGGATTTCTTACAATTTACAATCCTTTTGCCAAGGAGGAACAACGATTTCTCAATTGACCACTCCTTGGGGGAGTCACCGAAGTTGAGAGCACATCTTTCCTGCCAGATTTTCCATAGGACCTCCCCTCTGATGGCATTCCAGAGAGTCGCGGAGCAGCCGATTGCTTCTCCCAACAGGGCTTGCTGCCAATTGAGGGGTCTCTGAAGTCTAATTTTCTTTCCAACCGTCTGCCAGAGTCTGTTGGAGTTGGGGCAGGTAAAGAAGATGTGTGGAACATCTTCGATAGACCGGTAGCAGCGTTTGCACCAGGGAGGGATCCCACAAAGTTTGCTAGCCTTAAGGTTGGTCCAGATTCCATGATGAAGAATTTGCCATAAGAGGACAGACTTTTTGATTTCTATGAGGGGGTGCCAGATAGCCATGAACTTCATGTCCCACCGAAGCTGCGTCCATGACAGGCACCACTTCTTGTTGAGGTTAACCTGATAGTCAATCGTTTCTTTGATGTTCGGGATTTTGATAGGCAATTCCCATTGTGCCATTTGAGACCAAGCGAGCTCGATGTGTCGTGTCCCATAAGAAGGCGAGTTTTGTGTCGATCCCAGGTGAGACATCTGCTTTGCAAAGTGTTCCATTCTTCGTACGAAATGTTGATGCAAGGGTCAATATCCTCGAAGTTGATCCAGCGGTTGGTGTCTTGTTTCCAGAGATGTTTCCATTTTTTGAAGCCTTTGTTCCATAACTTCTTAGCATTTTGAATGTTCCAAGATTCCACACTCCGGATTCCATGGATCCGAAACCAGATAGAGTCATTTTGGCTGATACCAGTAGCCCACTTCCAGTCTTTAGTAATTCTTGTGTAGCTTTTGACTTTATTCCAACTCTTCCATAGGGAGCACACGAGATTAGAGCCTTTCAGGAAGACGGGGACCGGGGAAAACAGCAAGGTCAAGATGTCAAGATTCTTCCAATTTGGGAAACCCATGAGTGCCAACTCGTTCTTGTTTCTGAAGATCAACTTGGCCCACGAGGCCTCCCCATTGCACCAAGCCTTAATCATCCATTTGGCTGCCAATTTATAAGCCATGCACCCAATGTCCAGGATACCAAGTCCCCCACTATCTCTATGGCTGGTGCAGATGGACCATTTGATTTTAGGCATCCCTCTTCTATTGTGATCGTCCGTCCAAAGGAAGTTTCTACAAATACTATCTAGTTTGGACAGATCTTGCTCTTTTGGTCTCCAACAAGAAAGGAAATAAATGGTAGAAGAAAGGAGGAACGTGTTGATAACCATAGCACGACCAGCAAGATTGATTTGCATACCTCTCCAATAGTTAAGCTTTTTTTCGAGTTTGGCCAGCACCCAGTTCCACCGCTGTTCCATAGAGACGCCAAACCCCAAGGGGATCCCAAGAAGCCAAAAAATTTGGCCCTGCGGAATGATTTGACAGCCATGATCAATGAGAAGGCCAGGCTGAGATCCCACAATAGCTCTAAAGGCAGTCTTACAGTGGTTGATTATGGATCCAGAGGCTTCACAAAAAGTAGCAAGGCACCTCCAGAGCGTCTACAGGCTGGTACTATCATTGTGAACAAACACGTTCAAATCGTCGGCAAAAAGTCTCATGGTGCTATGACTGTGGTCGTGAGGCAAGCGGAGGCCTTTGATATTTCCAGCTTCCACCTGGTGCGCCACAAGCCTGCTAAGCCCCTCCGTGGTGATGGCAAAGAGAACGGGAGCCAATGGGCCCTTGTCTGATAGATCTTCTAAGTTTGATCACCTTCGAAAGTTTGCCGTTAATGTTAATTTGGGTCGATGCATTTCCGAGAAGGGTCGCGATCATCTTGGTGAATTTTTTACTACATCCAAGATTTTGGAGCGATTGCAGAATATAGTCCCATTCTAGCGTGTCGTAGGCTTTATCAAAGTCGATCTTGAGGAAGACCACATCTTGTTTAAACTCATTTGCAAATTCAAGACCTTCCCAAATATCTATAATGGTTTCCAAAATTGACCTGCCTTTGATGAAACATTTTTGGTCCTCGCTTAGCCACGCTCTCAAGTGGCAAGAGATTCTGTTGGCAATGACTTTGGCGATGATCTTGTATCCTGTTTGGAGCATCGGAATAGGATGCCAGTTCTCTATTCTGTTCTTTTCCCCTTTTTTGTGTATTAACTTGATAATACCATTGTTGAGACAAGAAGGAAGTGTGCCAAACTTGAGCGCCTCTTGCCAAACTAGACGAAGAGGGGTGGCAACCACCAACTTGAAGGATTTAAAGAACTCATTAGTGAGCCCGTCGGGTCCCGGGCTTTTACTGGGAGGGAGGGCATCAATGACCTCAATGATTTCTGCTTCAGAGATAGGGGCATGTAGCAAGGAGCAAAGGTTGAGTGGTATCCTGCGGGGGGGAACCCTAGATATGGCTGCCATATAGTCCCTTCTATGGTGGGAGAGGGGGTTCGAGGTCCCAAGGAGTCTCGTGAAGTGCCCTTCAATGATCCCAAAATTATCTTCTTCCGTATTGCATACATTGCCATTTAAGTCTAACAATAAGGGGATCGATTCTCTGTTATGTTTCCTTTTAAGGATATGGCACATCTCTTTGGTGGGTTTGTCGGCTTTGCCAGCCCACCACTCCTTGAAGAAAATTTGCAAATTTTTCCTTTGTATTTCTTCCTCGTATCTCAACAGCGCTCTGATTTTTCGAAGACCTTTATGGGCTTGAGATTTTCCTTTGTTCACTTCCTCCTCGAGCCTCCAGAGTCTGTGGTAAAGAGCTTCCCTACGAGCCCGCCGCACAGTCTCGAGCATCTTCCTGGATCTAATCATGATCTGTCGAGACTTATCGACTGCACTTCTCCAGCACTTGGCTGGGGACACGCCGGAGGTGAACGCCTCCTTCCACACATCAGCAATTTCTTGATGGACGGAGGGGAGAGAGAAGGTGGGCGCACTGGCATGGAACCAAGGAGCCTTACGGATCTTGTTGGAAGGTTGGAAAGTGATAACGATCGGGTAGTGATCAGAGATGGTGAGGTCGGTGCATTGCGCTAGGGACGGGTGGCCCCACTGATGAGTAAAACTTTGAGAGATGTAGCATCTATCAAGTCTAGCCTTCCTTAGGTCCTCGCCCGCTTGAAGATTTGACCAAGAAAAGCCGTTCGAGTCTTTGAATTTGACCAGATCCAAGTGAAGTTTGGTTTTGTCCCACGTTTCTTTCTCCTGACCATCGATGACCCTGCCCTTGCCCATCCATTTGTCCATAGGGTCCTCCACCATGTTGAAGTCACCACAAATAAACACGTTGTGGGGGAGCAAGTCCAAGGAGGCCCATGTATTCAGTCTCTCTAATTCCCCGTTAGGGGCGTACAAAGAAACCAGAGTAAAACAAAGAGGAGCACCAAAAGAGACAGCAATCCATCGATTGCTAAGTTTGTGAAGCATTCTTTGTGAAGCATTCACATGATGTATTTACGTTCTTTGTGAAGCATTCACATGATGTATTTATGGTCATTGCTAAGTTTAAGGACCATTTAAATGCCTCTTGAAAAATCTTAGATGGTTTTTACATCATTACTTATCTAACTTATATATATATATATATATATATATATATATATATATATATATATATATATATATATATATATATATATATATATATATATATATATATATATATATATATTTATTTATTTATTTATTTATTTATTTATTTATTTATTTATTTATTTATTTATTTATTTATTTATTTATTTATTTATTTATTTATTTATTTATTTATGGAGGAAATTTATATATGATAAACAAATCATATTGACACCTTACTACAAAATTTTAGCTTTTAGGGCTAAACATGCATTAGCACTTCTATGCAATTAGGTTCATGATTGAATTTTCAAATTATTGGTGTGTATATGAAAGGAAAAATGGCCGTTGTGCACTCTTGTATATGTTTATTCTAATAAACCATATAGTGGCATAGTTAGCCACAGATTGCATTGTGACCTCCTACCATGAAAGTTGTGTATCTATGTACTCCATAATATAGATCTCTCATTTCTATGTTTTTTTTTAATCAAGTCAGTGCATATAGGTAGAAAAGCTATTCAAATTTATCATCCAAAAAGATACTTTACACTTTAAAGAGATCAAAAGCTAACTTAAATTATGTCATCTTTGTACTTGAATGGATTGAGCCATTGTAATGAAACTCTAGAATGTCTAAGTGTTGGGCCCAATCCGTCTGATCTGCTTGGATGTACTTGTCCCTCTAGCACAATGGTGAGCACTAATGTGAGGAGATCCACTTCATAATTTTCAATCCGCAAAGATGTGATGGTGGTATGATGACCATGAGCAAGCGAAGTGCACAAGTGAGTGAGTGTGAAGCACAGAAGCATGCACACAGACACACATACATACACGCATGTACACAAGCCAAGAACAAAGAGAGTAACAATGGAGTGCTTTCAATTACAAAAGAAATCTATTACAAAAGATTCAGTCTCTACCTAGCCAACCTCAAAAATGAGCTCTCTAGCTCTTTTTATAGTTTTTCACTATATTTGGCCCTGTCCAGACAAAAATTAGGTTCCAAGGCTTATTTGAGGGCTCAAACAGAATCTAAAAATTATGAAAATTGATATGTAGATAATTCTAGTACTCCTCAAGTTTGAGGACTCCTCGGCTTGAAAAAAATGGAGCCAAAACTATAAAAAATGAAATTTACAATATTGATGTAGTGATAAAAACCACTCTTGATTGAAAATAATTTATGAAAATGTGATTAGGCCTATTCTTTGCCTTATTTGCATGACGGTTCTGTCTCCTTGCTCCTTCTAATCCCTTTCTTTGGCCTTCTTGGAAATTGATACTTCTAACACTCCCCCATCTCTCGTGTTTGTCGTCCCTCATAGACCCTCATTCTGTAGGATGGTCAATGTAGTACTGGAGGATGTTTGTGTTGGGTGTGTGTAGAAGTGCGAGAGACATACGAGAAGCACACACAAGGAGCACAGACGCAGCAAGACACACAGAGAAGACGATGGCTGGAATAGCTCTCTCTATTGATGATAAACTGAACTAAAGTAAGAGCTGAATAATATCCCTAAGTACAAAGTACCACCACATATGAGAGTATCAAGTATGTGGTAACATGGGGAAAAAATCTCTAGCCAGCACTAGAGTAAAAAGTGCCCATGTATAAGGAAAAGGTTCACATCAAAGCTACTTGAGGAACACATAAGTGTAACAAACCCCCCTGGAGCGAATGATGTGAACACATACAGGGAGTTACAGATCAGCCCCCACAAGGTAATAAGCCTAAAGCTTTGCGAAAAGCTTCAAACTTTTCCCGTGGATATGTCTGCCAGGTTTGGTGAATATGTCTGCCATGTGGATATGTCTACCAGGTTTGGTGAATATGTCTGCCACGTTATCTTGTGTAGGCACATGTACCAAATGAATCTCTTTTGCATGAAGGTGCTCTCTTACATAGTGATAATGCACCTCAATATGTTTGTTCTGTGCATGAAACATTGGGTTTCATGCAACAGCCAAAGCACTCTGACTATCAGTGAGAATATGCGTAGCAGCATCATTCTCCATGCAAAGATCCATCAATAGCTGTCTCAACCATGTACACTCCACTGTAGCTGTGAAAACTGCCCTGTACTCAGCTTCACAACTCGATGTCGCCACTATAGGTTGCTTCTTACTCAACCAAGATATGCATGAGTCTCCAAGGAAAAAGTAATTACCACTAGTGGACACGCGAGTATCATAACAACTAGCCCAATCACTATCTGTAAAAGCATGCAAGCATGGCTGAAAATCTCTGCCATAAAAGAGACCTAAGCTCAAAGTGCCTCGGAGATATCTAAACACACGTTTCACTGCTTGCCAATGCTTAGTGCTAGGGCTATGCATGAATCGACTCAACTGGGAAACTACATACTATATATTCGGCCTTGTGTTGCATGCATATATAAGACATCCCACAGCTTGCTGATAAAGAGAAGTGTCAAATGCATCACTGGAATCCTCGACTGAGAACCTGAATCCTGTCTCAACTGGTGTGGAAACTGGCTTGCAATCCTCAAAGTCAAAACGCTGAAGTAGCTTTTCAACATACTTTGCTTGATGCATAACAATTCCCCCCTCAACTGATAAAAACTGGATGCCAAGATAGTAGCTCAAAAGACCAAGATAAGTGACATCAAAAGTATGCTGCAAATCAGCCATAAGAATGTCAAGTTTTGCATCACATAACCCAGTCAAGAGTATGTCATCGACATAAAGAACAAGCACTATAAGATCAACCCCATTTTTGCATACATAGAGTGTGCTTTCAATCGGACTACATGTGAAGCCAAGAGCAATCAAGTGCTTATGGATTTTGTCATACCATGCACATGGAGCTTGCTTGAGACCATACAAGGCTTTATGCAAGCAGCAAACCATATGCTCTTTCCCTTTCATAGCAAATCCAGGAGGTTGCTTCACATAAACCTCTTCTTGCAAATCACCATTCAAGAAGGCTGTTTTTATGTCCAACTGATGCACTTTCCAACCTCAATGGGCAGCCAATGCAACCAGGGTACGAATGGTAGTCATGCGTGAAGTAGGTGCAAATTTTTCCTCATAATCAATGCCATATTGTTGCGCATATCCTTTGGCAAAAAATCTAGCTTTGTAGCGATGAATGCTACCATCATATTTTCTCTTAATCTTATAAACTCACTTTGTACCAATGGCATTCTTTCCTTTTGGCAATTCACATAACTCCCAAGTACCATTCCTATGTATGGAATCCATTTCTGATTGCATAGCACTCATACATTGTGGATCATCACATGCATCTTCAAAAGAAAGTGGCTCTTCATTACATGCTATAGCAACAAGAGAATAATCCACAAAATTACTTGATGCATGGTGAGAGCTTGATCTTGTTCTACCAAGTAAAGGTGCACTCAATTTGCTGTCCTGCAAAGTTTATTTCAGCCACTTTGGCATAGATTGTGCACTCTTGATAGACATGTGTTCATTATGTAATACATCTTCAATATGTACATCATGTGTGGGCTGAATTTCATGCTCATTTTCAGCCATATTTTGACGCAAATGTTCAGCCATATGTGGCTAGAAATTTCTAGCAGTTTTGATAATTTTTTACTGAAATTTTTCAGCCATGTTTGGCTGGAAATTCTCTACATTTTCAGCCCTATTTGGCTGGAATTTTTCAGCTCAGTTGGCTGGTCTACATGGCCAGAGTCAAGGGCACCATTTTGGAACAAAGACATGAGTGTATCGAACACATCTTGTGAGCTAACTATTGGCTGTTTTTTGCATTCAAGTAGAGGGAAAACTGAATTTTCAGCAAATACCATATCTCGACTCACAATAATTGTGTTCCTGAATGGATGATACAACTGATATCCCTTACTTTTAGCACTATAACCAACAAATATACATTTCTTTGCCTTTTCATCAAGTTTGTGACGTTGTTGTGATGCCACAAGAGCATATGCCAAACAACCAAACACACGCATATGACCAACCATAGGCTTATGACCATTCCAAGCCTCATAAGGAGTGATGACTCTCAATGCTTTTGTAGGGCAGTGATTCAACACATAATTTTTCACACATGACCGCTTCCATCCAAAACTTATCAAGAAGATGCTTTCCTTTAACCATACATCGTGCCATTTCAAGTAGAGTTCTATTTTTACGCTCGACAACACCATGTTGTTGAGGTGTATATGGCACCATACATTGGTGTGAAATACCTCTTTCATGACGAAAAGCATTAAACTCATGTGACATGTATTCACCACCACGATCCATGCGTATAGTCAAAAGCTTTTGTGAAGAAAAAATTTCAGCCATAGCTAAAAATGTTTTGAATCAAGAAAATACCTCATTCTTTGCTTTCATAGGATACACCCATGTATGGTGAGTAGCATCATCAATGAAGGTAACAAAATATACATGCTTCCCAAAAGATGGAGTCTTGACGGGACCACATACATCACTATGAACAATCTGTAATTTTCTTGTAATGTGTGTATGACTATCTTTTGGAAAAGAAGCACGATGCATTTTTCCAAGAATGCAACCTTCACATGCATGCTTTTCAATGGACTCAAGTGTAGGCAAACCAATAACCATGTCCTTATTTTGCAAGTAAAGCAAACCATTGAAGTTTAAGTGACCACAACGAGCATGCCAAAGCTCCATTTCAGCCATGGAAGAAGTATGAGCAACCAAGGCATTCAAGGCAGCCCTCTTGTATGTATCCATGCGATACAAACCATTACATAATGTACCGGACATCATGATAACATCACCATTGTTGAAATCATGAACCATACACTTATCATCAACAAAGAAGTCCATCTTTGGCAATCAATGGAATTGAAATTAAGTTCTTCTTGATACCGGGCACATTCAACGCATTTTTCAAGAGAATCACACCTCCATTTGTAGCCGTAAGCTCAATTTCTCCTACTCCAATGATAGGATAAAAGGCATTGTCTGCACACACCACATGTCCTCCTTTAGTTGCATCTTTCAAAGAGGCAAAAAATATTTTGCATGATGTTATGTGCTTTGAAGCCCACTATCAAAGAACCAATCTGAATCAGCCTCACTCACAACCATACATTTAGAATGCAAAGAAGCATCATAATGACATGTAACAACACATGCCCAAAAATCTTGAGCCATGTTAGTTTCATCATTCCTTACATTTTTTGAATTTTGCAGTAGACATGCTGGATTCTTTCTTCTTTTCATTGCGTTTAGCAACCTTCTTCTGGCAATATTTGCATCTCTTCTTCTTTTGCAAATCACTCTCATTAGAGGAATGAGTGGAAGAGGAAGCTTGAGGCTTTGGTTTTGATGAACCCAAAGCTGAACCATACTTGATTTTTGCCTTTTGTGAGATAACAAGTGCTTGTGTTCCCTCAATCATACCACTCCTATCTAGATTGCTCTTCTTGCAAAAGAAGAGAAACAACCTCATCAAATGCATACATATTAGGATTTTCTTTTGCAACCAAATAGAGTGTAGTAGCAAAGCTTTGAAAAGATTCCTGTAATCCTTTCAACAATGTAGAAATGAGTGATGCATCTGGAATGATCTCATCTATGTTTGCCAATTTCTCTTTCAAGTCCTTGATGCGTGTCACATACACATCCACCGACTCATTTTTATCCATACATACATCCTCAAGTTGCTTCCTCAAGTATGCAACACGTGCTTCATTACGCATGGCATACAAAGAAGCAAGAGTGTCCCATGCCTGTCGTGATGTAGAACATGACCGGATGTGTGGAACTATATGACGCTTCACAGAAAGCGCAATCAAAGCATGAACTTGAGCATCTTTTCCATCACATCTAAGCTGCTCCTGTGTAGGTGGAGAAGGAGAAACCACTGTACTCAAAGAAGAAGCTCCATCTGTGACAGTGGACTGTGAAGTAGAAGCACCTGCCGGTCTTCGATCTACATCTGCCACTATGTTCCAAAGTTTTTTTGCAACAAGATCATGCTTCATCATGTAAGACCACATCGGATAGTTGGTCCCATCAAGCTTATCTTTAGCTTGAAGCATGCCAAACAAGTCATTGTTGCCCACCATTTCACTAAAAAACAAGAAAGTGATAAAATCTTCACTTCGACGAAAGCTGAAATACGTGCTGAAATTTCAGCTCACAAACCGTCACTCTGATGGCAATTTTGACTACACGAATGGCTTTGAAATGGGGGTAAAACCCCAGCACACCTGCTGGAAATGCTTCTTGGTTGCTGAAATTCACAGTTCTATGCTCCGAAGTCGATTTGCACTATTAAAAGTGCGCGCGCCGCGACGCAAAAAACCAAAACTTGAGAAGAAGCTGAACCTGCTCTGATACCACTGTTGGGTGTGTGTAGAAGTGCAAGAGACACACGAGAAGCACACACAAGGAGCACAAGCGCAGCAAGACACACGGAGAAGACGATGGTTGGAATAGCTCTCTCTATTGATGATAAATTGAACTGAACTAAGAGCTAAATAATATCCCTAAGTACAAAGTACCACCACATATGAGAGTATCAAGTATGTGGTAACATGGGGAAAAAACCTCTAGCCAGCACTAGAGTAAAAAGTGTCCATGTATAGGGAAAAGTTTCACATCAAAGCTACTCGAGGAACACATAAGTGTAACAGTTTGCTGTTAGTTCATGTTCATGGAGTCTTAATCCTTTTGCCAAATCAAATTGCAATGCATCCCAATTAATGGCATTAGGAATATTCGGGTGTGGATTCGTGTAATATTCCAAATACATTTCCTACTTGCATGTGAATAATTGAAGCAAGTGTGTCGGTTTAGGTGTGAATACTACAAAGTAATACTCCCAAAAACTTGTAGTATACATGTCTTCAAACATTTTCTTATAGCAGGCTAGGAGATATCTGATGTGGCCATGCTAAGCGTAAGCCATCAGAATGTTGGGGATTGTGGTCATGTCATACATGAGATCCTAGTTACCATTTGTAAATCCCAGGAGGATGACTTCTGGGGCATGTGTGATGTGAAAGGTTTTAAAAATAATTTGCATCATGTCGAAGATTTTTAGCATCATCTGTGCAGTGACATCTGGCTTCAATCTAGGGGTCCAATGAAGTATAGTTGCCATCATATAAGATATTGAAGGTGGTCCCTATGGTGGTATGATGTATGGATGATTGTCCCACTCTCTGCACTCTGTGTTGTTTTGTACCTTAATGACAAAGGCTTTCCATGATCTATGCCTTGGGATTGTAGAGAAGATGTAGAGGTGCATTATTCCAAATGTGCAGCATTTCAAGGTAAGCTTCCAAATGTGGGAGTTTTCCCCGTGACTCTCTAAATTTCTGCATTATAATTGGCCAAAATCACAAAATATGGTCGATATTAGAGTTCAGAGGTAGTGATCAATCGTCAATGTGCCAAATTTTGGAAGTAGGTTGATTGCAGCATAGTTTCTTCTATAACTCTCATGGCTTGCCTCTCGAACACTATGCAAGCTTCATGAGTTAGACCAATATCCTCTACTTCTTTAAGCCATGGAGGGCACAGGGCTTCAAATGTTTCTTGTCCTTCTTTAGTGACTACATCCCTAGGAACTAGCTGAGGCTTGTAGTCATCTTCAAAACTTTGTTCCACTGGGATATGTACAATTTCCTCTTCTTTGGGAGCGTCTGGTGGAGATGGAGGTCTTTTGTATTGTAGTAGTCAAGTTTGCAATTCTAATACTTGTGGTTGCAGGGTTGTCACTATAGCGGAGTCCGACGCTTGTGGAGTTGATGATTGGGGAGCAGCCTTAAGTCCTGACTCCCTTTGTTGTTGGAGTTGTGTCAATTCCTCTAATAATTTATCGTGGGACTCCAATAAGTTCGCGTAATCTTCTAGAACGGTATGGATATTTTCAGGTGGAAGTGCTTGGAATTGGGCGGAGTTGTCAGGACACCTCCTATATTCTTTATAGCAGCTGCTAAATTTCCTTGATCTGTACTTGCAAGTGTCGATTTTCTTCTTGATCAGTTGCTAGATGCCTTCTTAGTAGTGCCATCTTACATTGGATTTTAGAGTTGCATTCCATTTGTGTGCGAAGGTGTACTTCAATGAGTTGCATGGCTTTGGGGTCTACGTCTTGTAACTTTGCCTGCAGTGTGTTGTGAGCTTCTTGTAATGTGTGAAATTGCTCTTGGAGGTCTTCCTTGCTTGCTTCAAGGGTGGTGATGCATTGTTTTAGCTATTCCAAGTGATATTGTAACATGTTGTTTCATTCCTCCTGCTTATGGTACTCTGATCGAGTTGTTTCATACATTGAATCATTGTATTGAATGCATTATCTATAGGCATGGATGCAATATTTACATGTGTTGATGCAAGGTGGAGAGAGTGGTGAATGGGAAGTGTGAATGCCTTGTCTAACAAGGAAGTGGGTGTAGGTGAAGTTGGTGGAAGAGGAATGGGAGATGGTGGAATTGTGGGGGGAGGGGGAGGTGCAGTTGGTGATGATATGTCCATGCTATTGGACGTGTAAGTGTGTGTAGTGTCTACCATGTACATAGGGATGGTAGATGGTGTGCATGTGGTGGTGGTGAATAGTTATGATGTGGGTGCTAAAAATGGGAAGGACAATAGGGTTTGGGTGAAGGGTTGGGGGAGGTTAGACAAATAGGAATACAAAGGTTGGAGAACTGTTGGGATGGAGGTTGTAGGGGGAACTACTATTGAAGAAGGTCGAGTGATAGGAAGACCAAGAAAAGTTGATCGGAAATCTTGATGACCTATCACCGAGGTAGTGGAAGAAGGGTGTCCAATAGTGGGATCCATGAAAGACATTTTTGGCTAGGTGGCGATATGGTATAGTGGATTATCGAAAGAAGAAAAAAGGGATGAAATGGAAGTCGGGCTACGAAAGGTGAAGATGTGTTTGGTAGGAGTGGTAGTAGTTATTATAGTTACATCCTCTGTTCGTGGGGGTGATAATGGAGGTCTTGGAAGAATTGGCTCAGATGTCTCTTCGTGGATGGTAGTTGTTTTAGTGTCAGGAGTTCTCAACAGAAATATCAAGGGACTTGGCATAGTAGTGTTGGTTGCTTGGGAAACCATCTTGCCTTGGGTTGCAAGTACTACAGTGGTAGTCGTCTCTATTTTTTCGGGTGCCACAATCATTGTTCCCATGGTAATGATGGGAATTTCAATGCTTTTTCTTGGCCTTAGTCAGGTTTGTAACCTACTTGGATCGTATGTGGCTTGAATTCTTTGTAGTTTGTACCATATGGCCTCCACTACACGACATGTTTTTTAGAGCATTTGCAGAGATTATCTGAATTGAGAATCTACATCAGCCTCTTCCAAGAGTTGGTCCATGAGTACTCTACTGCCCTATTCAAAAAGTATTTGCTAGGATCAAACATTCTCCATAAGTTGATATAATTGACAGAGCTATGTGGTATCGGCCGGAGCTTCACTATCTACTTCTTCTTCTTCACCCTCGGGTTGCTCCAATTGCTGTGAAAGCATTCTTTTTTATTCATCTTCCCAATGTACATGCCATGCTTCTCTTGATTGTTACATTCTTCATGTGGAGGTGTCAGGACCTTCGGTGTCTGACAAGAATTTGACGTCTGAAAGTTGAGTCGTCTGTGGAAAGACTCAAAGTCGAATGTTCCCATCCCTTTGATGTCTCTAGTGGAAGCCAATTCAAACTCGAACGGTATAGGTGGAGCAGAGGGTGCTGCTTGTGAAGTCCCTTTGGACCCAAATCGAGAGATTCAAATAGTAAATGGGGACACAATTCCCTCTCCTATTGGTGATACTTCTGGGGTCGAGATAACTCTGCATGGTTGGACGCATGGGATAGTGCCCCTCATTCTTTTATACTCATGATTTGAAGTGTAGTGGCCTTTAAAAAATTGTAGTTGTGAACAGGTAAGAGCATGCGTGATGGGCACATCGTAAGATAAACACCTATAAATAATGCACGTAATGACACAACACCCATTCAATACTCGCTTCTTGAACCACCTCTTGTTAGCTTCATATAACTTTTCGATGATCCACATGGAAAGCTTGATGATCAGTGAGCATGTCTCAACCAGATAAAGACTAAACCAAATTCTTTTGTGTGGCTGAGTGAAGAAGTCTTGATCTGAAAATGCAAAGTGCTACATGCATAGGTGAAGGCATATGGAAACATTTGGTGTTAGTGCAGCCATATCTTTTAGCTTTGAAATCTTCCTATCCTTCATGTTGTCGAGCACCAAGTTTTCTTTTTCCGAAGGAACATGTGTCGTGCATGTTGAGTGCATCTCTTGCTAATTCCTTGTGAGCTTGAACTTCTTCAGTTCATTGTTGCACAACAACAAAGGAATGACAAAGGTTCCTACTTGATCCCTTGTGAAACTCGCCTCGAAGGTGGATACTAGATAATAGCGTTTGAAATCTGGTTTTGGTGAGGGGGCATTGAAATAGTTTGTCAACCCTACACGTTGCCAAATTTCTTGGAGCTTGGGGAAAATTTCTAGGAATTTTCTCGAATTTTTGTGAGAAAAAATCTCCCCCAGACGTTATCGAACTTGCACTTTGACTCCCATATGTATGCAATTTCTCCTAACTGCCATGGCATCCCATTGAACCAATGAGAATTTCCACTAACTTTTTTGTCAATCCTGCCAATGGTGTTGAGTCGATTTAGCATTTTTTGTGTGAGGCATCTTGATGTAATTTGAATTTGCATCCACTGATGTAACTAGGTAGAATGTTGCCTTCTAGAGTAGCTAACTGGACTGCTCACTTGTTGATATTAATAATCATGGGTCCATAGCCATCTTTTCCAACTTCTATGCATGTTGCTTCAAGGTGTACACTAAGACTAAATCTCCCACTAACAAGCCCTTATCCTTCACATGGGCATCAAAGTATGCCTTTTGTCTTTCCTTGGCTATGTATATTCCTACAGCTGCTCTTAATCTCATTTCTCCTAGTCGTTCTAAGTCAAAAATTCTGGACGAGAGCTCATGGCCGGTCCATTGATGCTCTTGTCCTACTTTCAATGAGGGTACCAAGAAATCTAAGGGTAACACTACATTTTGGCCAAATACCATCTGAAAGGATGTGGCTTGGAGTACCGTTTTATAGGCAACTCGATATGCCCAAATAGCATGCTATAGCTATTTTTCCCAATCAGAGCATTTATTATTGACCAGTTTTGTCAATACATTGCATAGGATCTTATTTGTGCTCTTGGCTTGTCCATTAGCTTATGGATGATAGGGGGACAGACTTCTTATGTATCATGAAGAATTCTTGGAGAAGGTTTTCAATGAATTTGTTCAAGAAGTGTGTACCTCTAGCAGTTACTAACTCTATTGGTAACCTATATCTTGTGAACATGTTTCTTTAATAAGGAATTAGCCATGGTTTGTGCATCATTCTTCTTT
Organism: Ceratopteris richardii; assembly: GCA_020310875.1. Taxonomy (NCBI): domain Eukaryota; kingdom Viridiplantae; phylum Streptophyta; class Polypodiopsida; order Polypodiales; family Pteridaceae; genus Ceratopteris; species Ceratopteris richardii. The sequence continues at coordinate 133,246,213 of CM035426.1, read as the reverse complement.
GTGGATTTTACTTCTACCCACTTGGTTAGATAGTCTATGGCAACAATAATGTATTCAGCATGTGAACTCTTAGTTAGGGGATTAATAGGACCTACAAATTTTATTCCCCACTTAGAGAATGCATGTCCTCCCATCATGGATCTCAATGGCATCTCATCCTTACGTATCAGATACTGAGTTTGCTAACAAATGTCACACCGCTTCACATAGGTATGTGCATCCATGTGAAGTGTTGGCCACCAAAGACCTGCAAATAAAATTGCCTTGATCACATGGTCTAGTCCAAAATGTCCTCCTCTTACACCTTCGTGAGCAGTTTCTAAGATCTCTAGATATTCACTCTCATGGACACACAGTCTTAGGTATCCATCTCTTCTATGCTTGTATAAATTATCTCCAATGAGAGCATACTCTAGTGCTTCTTGTTCTAAGCTCTTCTGTCTAGCCAACGTCATCTCTAGAAGGAATGTTTTTGTCCACAAAAAGCTTACCAAAGGTTTGCTCCAATTTGGCACTAAAGACACTTGATACAGAGTGGCATGTTCCACTGGTGGTCTAATCTACAGATTGGGCATTCCATACACATCTTATGGACATCTACTTCCATTGTAGGCCAATATACACCTAATCTTTGCAAAGTCTGTAGGGTTTGGTGTTTAGAATGATGTTGTTGCAATGCACCTACATGTGCTATTTGCAACCATTTTGCATGCTCATTTTCATCTACATAGCAAGCTAGTATGCCTTAATCGATGTGCTTATAGACACTGCCTGCTAGTATGTGATATTTTTGAGCCCTCAATACTTCTTTATCTTTGGCTTTCAGTACATGATGTTTGGCTCCAAATGTGAGAATAGGCACTATAATCTTGGTCCATTCAGGCACTCCTTCTAGGTTGAACAAGTAAGCACAAGAAGGTCATCTAACAGTCCTTGAGGGGACTCTCTTGAAGTTATTCTAGAAAGGTGATCTACCCTAAGGTAAGCCCTACCTTTCCTAACCACAACTCCAAAGTCATATTCCATTAGTAATAGAAACCATCTTACTAATCTTCGAACAAATAGTTGAAGAAAAACTTTGATATAAGTCAAGAAGACCATTAAGAACGGTCTGCACAAGTGATCTATCTAGTATAACTTCATCAGCAAAAATCAATTTTTCTTTCAAATCCTTGATCTTTGTGAGAAAATTGACCATCGAATCACCTTCATTCATGTGCTCACTCTCCAATTTTTTTCAGAGGTAAGCAACACGAGCCTCATTCCTAGCTTGGTAAAATGTGGTAAGTGTATCCCAAGCATCCTTAGTTGTCCTGCAAGAGCGAATGTGAGGAATAATAGCACGTTTGACAGACAAAGCTATCAATGCATGTGCCTGAGCATCTCTGCCATCCCAATGAATTTGCTCTGCAGTAGGTGCAACAAAACTAGCAGCACGAATAGGAATCTGCAGAATATCATCATCTTCGACTTCATCTCCATCAGCGCCAGCACCTGTATTTGTAGTACTTGTATTCGCAGGTGTAATAGGACGTGTTTCAACACCCTACACAATATTCCACTGTCCTTTTGTGACCAATACATGATGCATCATATAAGCCCACAATGGGTAGTTGGTACCATCCAACTTATCCTCAACAGCCAACATACGGAATATATCACTGCTTTCAGCCATGGCCAATGGCTAAAATACCTTGATGCAGAAAACTGATTGTATCTCAAAAAGTTGAACAAAACTGCCCAGATGAATTCTGCTAAACCTGTAGCAGACTTCGAGATGCTTATATTGGCGAACCGAAACTAGTATATACCTTTGGCACAAAAAGACAAAATAGCATGCACAAGCACTGCGATCATGCATTTCTAGGCCGAAACGAGCTCAGATCACGATTTCAGCACGACACAGCACAGCTGTTTTGATCTCTGAAACAGCCTGAGTATGCTTACCAAATTTCGTGTGATTCTGAGACTCCAACCGGAGAGGTGTAGACAATGCCCTAGATGAAGCGGCGACCTGTTCTGATACCAATTATTAGAGTTAGATGTCTGTGAAAGCACGCAAACAACACAAGGAAGAAGAAGAAGCTTGAAGCACAACACACAATACTGAATGTATTACGACTAGAATGTACAAATATAAGTAGCCCATTAGGGCAATAGGCATATATACAAGATGGGGGAAAAAACCTCCTAAAGAGGTAAAAAACTGCCCTGACAGTCCTAGAGTGTTCACACAAATCACTACCTAAATATATCAACATTGTCTTAGCTCATGTATATGTGTTTGTCTAATGTTGGAAGGAGCACATAGATCATCAACATAGACTTCCAAGTTTTTACACAAGAACTCTTTAAATACATGAGACATTAGCCTTTGAAAGGTAGTCGGTGAGTTGGTGAGCCTAAATTACATTACCCGAAATGCGAATATGCCCCATTTTGTGGCAAAAGCAGTCTTATGCTAGTCTTCTATGGCAATGGCCACTTGATTGTAGCCAGACAACCCATCAAGGAAGCTGTATATTTCCTTGCTTGCTACCCTTTCCAATAGGTGCTCAGTGATAGGAAGTGAATAACTATCTCGAATAGTGGTTGCATTAACCTTCTTCAAGTTAATGCATGCACGTAACTTACCATTCTTTTTGGGCACCACTACAATGGGGGAAACCCATAAGTGTGCTCAATTTCATAGATAAATCCAGCTTCTACCAATTGATCTATCTCTTCCTTGATCTTGGCGGCATAATTATCATTATATGTGTATGGCTTCTACTTGGAGGGTTTGGCTTCTGAGGTCATGGGAATTGTATGGGAGCATATGTCAGGGTCTACACCTTTTAGGTTCTTATAACTCCATGCAAACACATCTCTATATTCTCTTGATAAATTAGTCAACTTCTTTTCCTCTACCTCAATCAGGTCATCTCCTATGTATGTGCATTGTTCTTCACCTTCTTCTATGATCATAATAATTTTTTTAGCTGTCTCTTTGTTATCATAGGCCACTCTTATGAGTTCTCCTAGTTTAGGCATTCTGATCATGACTTTTCTATCCTCTACTTCATACTTCTTAAATTTTCAGGGAGCTCAAATAAGGATTCTTCCTCTTCTGGTGGGAGTTCTCTCTTCTTTCTTTTCTTGCCTTTACTCTTGGTGGTTATCTGTGTGGTCAACCTCACATCATTTGTAAGCTCTTCCTGTCCTTGAGGGTGGGCTTCTACTACATACAAGTATTCCTCTTTTGATGCACAAAAAGGTTCCATAATAATTGATTCTAAATCTGAGTCACTTGTTCAATTTCTTTCGTGCTAAGCTCACACCCAAATCTACCACAACAAAAATGATGGTGTATCGTTGGGAAGGTCGGAGCTCCGTGATGAAGTCCATGCTAATCATGTCACATGGCTTGTTTGGGATAGGTGGAAGTTATAGAAGGCCAACCGGCTTGACTTGAACTTGACAAACGAGCTACCAAGTCGGGCATGTTTCCACATATTCTATCACTTAAGTCTTCATCCTTGGCAATAGAAGTGTTTGTGCAAAAGCTAGGCACTTCATCTTAGACCTCCATGTCTGACGACCTTGCAATCATACGATTCCCGAGGAAGTTCTTTGCATATTTCAAAGTCATCTGGGAGGTAAATACAACCCTTTCAATAAAGAATTGCATCTTGAACTGTGTACCGGCCGAGTCAAACATTGATCTCCACTTTGTGGATTAGATATTTGGTTCATGGATCACGCTCCTTGGAAGCTTTGATATGGGCCTTCAAGTCTGATGAGATAGACAACATTGCTTGAATCTCAAGCCTTCAACTAAGAGCATTTGACATAATTTATGCTTCCTTGACTTATGAATGATCTCAATATCGAATTCAGCGAGGAAATCCTATCAGCTGGTTTGCTTGGGCGATAACTTTGGTTGTGAGAAGCAGTACTTTAGGGAGATGTTATCTGTGAAGACTTTTGTGTGCTTATCTTGTACATACTATCGCCATCTTCGTAAGCAATGTACTACTGCGAGAATTTCCCTCTCATGTGTGGTCCATCTCGATTCCAATCCAAAAAACTTATGGGACCCATAAGCAACCAGCCAACCTTCTTGCATAAGTCCACCTCCAATTTCCACCCCGGATGCATCTGTATGGACCTCGAACGGTTTGTAGAATTTGGAAGCTTGAGCACAGTTAACTACCTTGTGGAACTGCTTTGCGGATTTTGGTTTGTTGGCACAGTTTCAGGATGCGGTTCTAGCTTCTAGTTTTGTGTCAAATCAATGCTTGTGTTTGTGTTGCTTCTTGTGCCTTTGTTTCTCGTTCCATTCTAGTTCCTCTCTTGGCGGGTTTATCCAATGATAGTCCACCACAATAGATTGCTCGTCTAGTGTAGTAGCACCTAGTCTACTTCTTTGCCAAAGTAATTTATCAAATGTTGGTCCCTAATCTCGCCCACGATTAACATCTAGTGTACCATTTTGAACTTGGCCTTGCCTCGAGGGGACATCTCTTTGGATGAGCCGGAAACATCCGAGTCACTACTGTTGATCTCTGTGATCCTTGGTCAGGATGATGATGCCTCTTCATGTGAAGAGCCTCTGGTCGACTCGACCCTTGTGTCTTGAGGGCGATGTCAACACAAATGTGTTGGGTGGTTTCCTTGGCAAAAGCAGAACACGGATCGTGGATCCTGGCGAGCTTGATTAGTTTTATTCACATAGTTCCATCTAGCATCTTGGGGTGCAAGAGAGCATGTTATCCAGTGCTTTGAGTCTAACCTTGAACCCGTTGATTTTGATTGCTTTTCCTCCAATTGACTTTGACTCAATGATGCATTTGAGTCTAGTTTGCTCGTCTACCCTTGGTCATTGACCTTTGACCCTTGGTCATTGACCTTTGACTGCCTCTTTGAATAGACATCATTCAGACATTTTTCTATGCAGACGACCTCCTCCCAAGTATGAGGGTTCTGCTTTTGGACTTCCTCACGGTAATAGGGGGAGCACCCATAGATAGAACCATGTAAGCGGTCCACATCTGACATGTCGGAGATGCGGAGCATGACCTTTCAATATTGCAATATGTATGGGCCAATGAATTTGTCTTGACAAAGGTTCCTCCACTCATCCCGTGACTAGAAGGCCTCGTTGCGAGGGACGAAGTAGTCGATTATGGCCCCTTGAACTGATCTGGGTTTGTCCAGGCTTGCTTCTTTTGTTCCACCATGTACCATGCCGAGGCTTCATCTTAAAGGAACTAGCCAGCAATACGCACCTAGTTGTTGCGGCTAACATGGAGGATCTGGAGGTAGTTCTCTATCAGGTCGATCCGTCTATTGATGGCTATGGAATTGCGACTACCCTGGTATTTATCGGGTGGGTTTGGTTTGAAGAATCCAAAGATTCTAGGTCATCCACATCATCAAGTTGTAATTGGTTAAGCGGGGAAGGGCTGATGGGAGTCGGTTCCGTTTGGGGGTTTGGTTGAGGGTTTGGTTGAGGGTTTGGTTGGGGGTTGGTAAGGGGGGTGGTTGAGGGTTGGGTTGGTTAAGGGTTTGGTTGACTTGTTTTTGAACTAGGTCTGCTAACCGGACAAGGGAGTCATCTAGGCGGTTAAGTCCATTCTGTTACATTATGATCATGGTTTGCTTGGATTGGGTTGCGTGCGATTGAAGGTTATTTCTAGTCTTCTCGAGGCCTTGATTGAAGTCGACGTTGGCGACGAGGAGGCAGGTTATCTCCGCTTCTAAGGCTTCGCATTGTGTGTGGTGGCATCTTCTTCGATCAGCTATGTTTGAGTTGGGCTCTGCCTCCAAGTTGATACCGATGGGGCACTCTTGAAATTCATCGGCCCTGATGACCGAGAGCCCAATGGTGGCAACCAAGTGGACAAGCAACAGTGGAGCATGCTGGCGATGGGAGGGCACGACGACGGCAGGAGGACGTGGCAATAGTGGGAGGGCGTGACGATGATGGAGGTGCGCAGCTATGGCGGTAGAGTGTGACAGTGCCTACCTAGAGTGATGGTTACAAGAGGCCGAGACGACAAGGGGAGGGCGCCTTGACAATGGGAGAGCATGTTAATCGTAGGAGAGTGCAACGACAGTGAATGGGTGTACCGACTGCAATAGATGGCGATGGTGGCAAGCGGGTGCACTGACGGCGAGAGGTAGCAACAACAACAAGTGGGCCCACCGATGACGGGGTGTAGAGACAACAGCAAGCAGGCGTGTCGACGGTGGGGGATAGCATGGGTGACAAGCGTGCATCCCAACGATGAGGGGGAGGGGGTGAAGAGGGGGAGATGAGGGTAGCACCCATGGAGAGGGTGGTTGGGGGGGGGGGGGAGAGAGAGAGAGAGAGAGAGAGAGAGAGAGAGAGAGAGAGAGAGAGAGAGAGAGAGAGTACACTTGGTGACAAGAGAGGTAACCCAAGATAGGCCCAAGACATTGATGGCACTGCAAGCACTCGTGTGACAATCTGCTCGCCCCAGAAGGCTTCCCCTAGGCATTGTCATTACAATGCCTTAATGCAAACTATCAAGTTAATCTAATAGCTTTTTTTTTCACACAAACTCTCCTCTTTCAAGTACTCTGAAAATCACTTCGTTGAATTTTTTGAGATGGATAATGAAGCAAAATTCAAGAGTTCCTTCAACATCATTCAAGGAGCGGATGGAAGCTATGTCTAACTAAAACTGCAGATTCATCTACTTCAATCTCTGAAATAGAAAACATATGAAAAGACTGATTCACCCTATTATTTGTAATCGGACTGAGTCTATGAATTCCTTGAGTCTATTAATTTCTATGCCTTTGTTCTTCAACAAAGTGAAACCAAATTCCCATACGTTTGGCCATTTTCAATGTTATGATCCTCATTTGCACCTAAATATTGATTCTTTACACTGCTGTTCTTGAGATTATAAAAGACACTAGCAGTATGAAAATAATTTGCAAGTTAATTTTTAATATTCCACCCTTCAATACAGAGAAAACTCTCAAAATGCTTTATCAACAACTTTCCTCTTTTTGGACGTGAAGGTTTCATTCACAGAAAACACTTATATCCCTTCTGTAGAATTAGCTACAAGATGGTTATATATGGGTATATACTTCAAGTTTAAACATTCTTACTACTATATAAAAGAAAAAAACTTTACAAATGAGAGAAGAAAGACCTACATGCTTAAACAACAATACAAATTGTTGTCCTGAACATTTCTATATTCAAAATTAAAATGAATCTTATCTAGCGACAAAATTTCACATTGAACATTTTTGCTGGCTATATATACCAAGATAAATCCAAGAAAACCCCTAGTTCAATCCAAAAAGAAAGTGCAACTATGAGCTCATGGAAACCACAAGACTACATGTCCATCACTCCATTATGCATAGTATCAACTAAATAATATGACATCTCCACTAATGTCATCAGTGCCCAGTGGTAGGTAGAGACCTAAGAATGATTACATGCTCATACACAGACACATACACCCCATAAGCATGAGCTCATTGGAAGACATGCAACCCAAGTTCCTATTGCATCAGGAGCATAATTTTGGCAACACACATGGGGGGTGTGTGAACAAAAAAAGTGAGTCTATGCTAATGTACTCAAATTCGACAACCACAAAACATCATCAGATCGTTCTTTGAACTATTTGTACACAAGAGATTGTTTTTTCCTCTGACACATATGAAGCCTTGAGCAACCTGAAAGCTTGTCATTTTCGCCTACTGAAGTATTTACTGTTTAATAGATAAGGATGCAGGTGATACTCCAAAAAAATGAATAGTATATATGTTCCATTGTTTTCTTCTCCTCCCAGGGTGAACAGAATGAGACCAAAAAATTTTATGCTTTAATTCAATCTAGTTTGCCCATGTGCACGCGCATGTGTGCACACATACATGGGTGAAACTCTGTGTGTGTGTGTGTGTGTGTGTGTGTGTGTGTGTGTGTGTGTGTGTGTGTGTGTGTGTGTGTGTGTGTGCGCGCGCGCGAGCACGCGTGCATGCGTGCTTGCTTGCTTGCGTGCGTGCAAGCTTGCATGCTTGCTTGCTTGCGTGCGTGCGTGCGTGCGTGCATGTACGTGCGTGCGTGCGTGCATGAGCGTGAGTGTTTTTGTCTTATTTGAGTAGAGTTGACATGTCTGTCTTCAATAAAGGAGCTCATTAATTATTTTTATTGATCACTCTGACATGCGTGCGCGAGCACGAGTGTTTTCGTTTTATTTGAGTAGAGTTGACATGTTTGTCTTCAATAAAGGAGCTCATTAATTATTTTATTGATCACTCTGACAGTCAAAAGTGAAAACCTACATAATCCGAGAAACTTCAAAACAACAGAGGAACCGACCAATACCTTATCAGGAAAAGCATTAAATCCTCAACTAAGCTTTAGCCATAG